>JAOTON010000535.1:2880000-3414043 GCA_034440635.1 Lepas anatifera | reverse complement strand
ATCAATTCTGATACCCTGGGTTACTGAATGCTGCATAGTAAAAGCAGGGTGAACGAACAATGAAGTGAACCGACTGGTAATGAAAGAAAATTGTCTGGGCTATGCAGTGGTACCATTTTCGATTTCATACCTTCGACACCTCTGCTAAGACAGCGTTTTTACTTTACGGAAACTGGTCTCACCGCCGTGATCATTAGTGATTGAGTCGGGCGGGCTCCAGTGGCATAGGTTCCCCGGATCTCCGCCAGGTGGCAAGCGTCGCGACGCCCGATATTTGGCGAAATTTGTAGGAAAAACGCTCTTATCTAATAAGGATCAGAAACAAAACCTTAGCTTCCAACGGTTTCGTATGTAATCGGATCTTGGCTATCACGCCATGCCCAATTCTACTCTGGGCTACGTGCCGGTCATCGGCCCATTTCAGATTCATACCCTCGTGTCAGTATCTTTTAACCATTACAAGAAGCGCAGAAATCGGTGACGAATTCAGAAAGCCCCTTCCAAGAGGGGACATTCCCTTAGCGCAAGTCTTAAGTACGAACAGTTTCGTATGCAGCGGAAAATGCGCTATCGATTGGTATGCCTTCACGTTCAGTGCATTTTGCCGGAGATCGGCCCATTTTAAGATGCAAAGACCTTTCTACCCGTGCGAGTAGAAATATTTTCGCATTTTAAAATGGGCCGATCTCCGGGAAAATGCACTGAATGTGAAGGCATACCAATCGATAGCACATTTTCCGCTGCATACGAAACTACGCGTAGCTAAGACTTCTGCTAAGGGTATGTCCCTCTTGGAAGGGGCTTACTAAGCCTCCACCGGCCTAGATTTCTAAGATTTCCGCTGGGCAGCAAGCGCCGCAGTACACACAATTCGGGTTCAATTTGCGGAAAAATTGGTCTTCCAAAACTTTCTTTACTGAGAAGCAGGCCTAACACCGTGCTTACGCACAATTTCGTGAGCAACTGGACCTCGGCTTATATCTAACTCGTCGTAAAGCTGCTGGCAGATCGATGGCCCATTTCAGATTCATACCAGCACAGCAAAAAATCTTAACCACTCCCGGAAGCATATGAACCAGAAAATAAACTCTTCAGCCATTCGCTATGAAAATATATCCTAAGAAGAGGTCTGAAGTA
The DNA here is from genome assembly GCA_034440635.1 of Lepas anatifera. NCBI lineage: Eukaryota > Metazoa > Arthropoda > Thecostraca > Lepadidae > Lepas > Lepas anatifera. The sequence continues at coordinate 3,412,906 of JAOTON010000535.1, read as the reverse complement.
CGCACAGTTTCATATGAAGGGGAACATCGGATGAATTCTGTTATTGTCTACATAGGCACATCGTGAACTGCGGGCTTAGGCACATACATATAGTTTCGATGCAATGGAAAAAGGCAATCAAACTTAATTAATTCCCATTCGGATAATTTACACGGAGGTCATTCCAATAAAAGTTCCAAATGCTTTCATTTCCCACAGCAAGCTTCCAACAGCCAGAACTCGTCAGATTTCTGTTAGGCATAGGCGCAGGGATTTTTTCCAGGTTGGTGGTGGGGGCAAAAGTTGTAACCAATGGTGGGGCCAAATACGATTCGGTCTATCACTTGATTTGTCGACAGAAAAAGTACGGAATCGGCTCAAAAGAGCACAAAGAGGGCCCTGCTTGTTACAGAATAGAGTGTTGAAGAGGGCTTAAGAGGGCCCTGTCTGGTATAAAATGCCAAATTTGGCCTCAGAGCATAGTGCGGGCGAGCCGCACTTCGCGCGGCTCGTGTCCTCAGGAGGACCATTCGGGCCCTCAGGGAGGGGCGGCTGTCCCTGCCGCCCCCCCCTGGCTACGCCCCTGAACCACTTCACAACTACGGAAAGTAGAAACACAAGTTTCATTAGCTTACTCTGTAGATATATCCTAAAGCTGAACTCTTAAGTACGCGCAGTTTTCTGTGCAGTCGGTGACTAAAAACTGAAAATATTCTGGTATGATTTTAAGGTAAGTGGTTTTACCTTCAGGTCGGCATATTTAAAAAGCAAAGGTTCTGCCCGCTTATCCGGTCAGCCAGCGATGACCGAAAGCCCCGTAAACCCAGTTGGGTCACACCATAACACCTTGTTACGCTTTATTTGATCCAGCATATAGGCTATCATCTAATATTCAGTTCTTGGTTTGATCATTTGTATCCGTTCATATATTGACTGACCCTCCTGCATGTAACATAGTGCGTACACCGATACATGCCTGTAAGACACCGACCTAAAATAGACCAGTGACAATTTTAAAGTAAAATTAACCAGGCTCCCCAAGCACAGGGCCCCTTTAGTTACGCCGGTGGGCACCCAACCAACCATTAGCAACTCAAGAAATGTAAAATAGTGAAACACAAGTAAGATAGACACCCGCCGTCCACATCGAGCGGATGAAACGGCTGAGCGGAAGGACAGAGCGGAGGTACCGGTGGGGAGGGGGTCCACCCGGAGGTATGTGGGGCTCTCCGACCCATCACTGGGGGGAGGGGGACAGCAGGTCCGCAGTGGCGGCTGAATAACGCTACAGTCCCGGAATGTCAGGCGCACTACCCGATGGGCGGCACGCCGACCCCCTTCCCCCTCCCCTCCCCCACCGCCAGCCGCCGCGCGGGGTTGTTGGCGTGTCGGACGGGCGCGCCGGCCCAACAGACCCGACCGCCGGGGCAGGCCACGGCCGCGAGATCGCTTGCGCATCAAGGTATTGGGGCATCCCACGACAAATCGACCAAGCGATAGCACCTTACATGTCAGACTTTGATGAAAATTTGTCACATCGGTTTTGCGAGGCGCAGACTATCGCTGTGATATTATTAGCTGCGCCCGTTTAATGGTTTTTGAGTTGTGGCCTCGGGCACTTTTTGGACCCAATGAAAAACCTTACTTTTCCACTTGCCATATATTAGAGACTAATAATTAGCATTATATTAATTGTAGATCCCTTTGAGTCGTTAAGACCCAAATCAAATATGATGACGTCTAAATTTAAGTTGACAAAAACAATCAAACATTACCGTTTTACCGGTGACCTAGGGCTGGGTTAAGCGACTTGGTACTGATTAGAGTTATAAAATGTACTGTTTTTTAATTATTCAGTGGCTTATCCGTTGTAAGAATTGGCAGCAGGATTTTTTATAATTGTTTGATGACATTTTAAATAAGTGATGCAAGAACAATGTATGTATGTACATACCTAACTCTTCAATGCCTTCCATTGTATCATATCCGTCCTAGCACCCTCGATGGCCCTGTTATGGGAATTAAATTTTCAGCGAGAGATGACCTTCAAAGAATAAAATAACCCGTAATATCCCTCTGTCTTCCATGATTTGTTTGTTTTAACATGAGCCCTACAGGGGAAAAATTTTCTCCCTGCTGGTTTTCCCAAGAAACGCAAAAAAGAAGAAACAAAGGACAGCACAACTTACAGTGCCTTATTCCCAATTCGTGTTATGCACCTGACTAAATTTTCTGTCAGGTCATGCCAGATACAGGAGCTATTCAAGGGCAAGCGACCCAACCTCAGAACCCAATATAACAAGTTTCACGCTGCGTCAAAGGAATATCTGGCAACCGATCAGTTCCAAACAATAGTAGGGGAGACCAGGGCAAAGCGGTCACCCTAGTGATATTTGCTCAATTTTGAAGAACTTTTAATCCCCATTTCTTATGTTTTGTACCATGATTTTGTCCCATGTTCAATTCTGGAGACACTAGAGGGGACAAAAAGGCAAAAAATACAAGATATCTGCACAGGAAACCAAAAAGTAAACCAAAGTTATTTTGACCACTTTGCCCCAAGCACGGGCTTATTTTGCCTCGATTCTTTGTTTGCAAGATATTTGGCATGTATACTTTTCAGTTTGATATAATTTTAATATATAATTGTACATAAATGCTTAGATTCACTTATTTAATATGATAGCGTCTGCGGCGTGGCAATATTGCTATCCCCTCCCCGCTACTCAGTTTCCAAACGCTCTAGCATTAAATGTTCCTATCTGACGGTAAAAATGTTTTGCGACAGGCCTCTTTGCGACAGGCCTCTGTGGTATGCTGCTGTGCCCAACATGGACGGTTAAGGAGCTTCCAGCACCAGAAGACCGACGACTTTAACAGACAAAGTCGCATGTTACAATAGTCGTGAGTTGAATAGGAACGCATGCGTTGATCCTATCCGGGTGGAAATATTCTGATTTGCGTAGAGGGTTTAACCCGCGCCCCACCGGGGGTCCGGCGCCACCTTCGCCCCACCGGGGGCCATCGATGGCCCCCCTCTAACTCCGAAAATATGGGCGTTAGCGCAAATCTGCAAAGTGCAATAGAAAGCTCGCGTGAATTCAGTAAGAAATTACTTCGCATGTTTTAGTGCTCAGGTCAATGGTTTGACCTCCAGAGGTCAAATTAGGTCAAGATCGGCTATTTTCACTCAAATATGCAATGATTAAGCAAACTGGGCATAACTCTTATGTCATTAGAGCTATTGAGGCCTGGTAAAGTACATTTGATAGCAAATTGCCAGTACTTTTTCCGCTATGTGGAACGTAAAGACCTCCCGCCAGTGGTTTGACCGCCAGAGGTCACCTCGTGACCTAATATGACCTGAGGTCACGAAAGGTCAAAAAGTGACCTTGCCGTATATCAAATGAAAGCCAGTGACAAGACAAACACGATGGTGTTTATTTCACCGCTCTAGCTCAATTAGGTCAAAAGTTATTATCAAAATACTGTTTTTGACCTCTGGTGACCTTGGATGACCTTGGAAAAGTCAAAGGGCAAATATGACCCCTGGGATCCGTGAAAGGGTGTCCAAAAACGTTGTTCTGAGCAGTTTGAGTATTTGCAATCATTTTTGTGGCTTTTATATCATGAAATAGCTTTTCCCCATGCTTTTCCAATGGGAGAGGTCGCCTCGTGACCTGACCTCAGGGCACGAAATCGAAAAATCCGTGTTTCCTGGAGGGGTCATGAAGTGTAGGAAGTTTCAAATTGATCGACTTTGAAATGTAGCTCTTACAGAGCTCTAAAGGTGAAGTGAGGTGACCTTGGTTGACCTCGTCTGGTGACCTGACCTTGGGTGACCCGGGGTAAAAATTTCAGGGATGATGGGAAAATGATGCAGTAAGAGGTAGAGCCCTCAACCGCGGTGCTGCGTTTCGTCGTTTTTCTGCTATCCTGGAAAAACCTTAGGGGGCCATCGATGGCCCCCGGTGGGGCGAGGGTTAAGCGATGGAATAGAGAATTTTGTGGCGGTCGAAAGATTGCTGTCGTTTGCTTTTAATATCAGTCGTTTAAGACACAAGTCAAATGCTGGCTGCCACGTCTGCAGATAACGTTATTTCAATTTATGTGTAAAATTTCGGTCTGGTTTATCAAACCCACAAGAAGCGAAAGAAACACGCGTATATTTCTGTATCCACGATGATCGCTAAGGCTTCCTCGCCATTCTCGAACCATGGCGCCCACTAAAGGTATGTACGTGCCACACACGAAAATGATATCCTCTGCAACAAACCCCCTCCCACATGTATCGTGAACCCACTAAGGCATATTGCGCAGCGTGACCGGCCATCACCTTTTTTGGATTTAGGGTTAGTCTCTGTACAAAAGATATTTCTCATTTCCATTGCCATCAGTTTTAAGAACTGGCGTCTCGGTTCGCCTCTCTGGCTCGGACCAGCCCTCGCACCGTTGGTGTTCATTCTTGGTCTTTCATTCCATGCCTCTGCATCAACCCCTAGCTGATCCTCAGGGTGCCTGCTTTCTCCACCTGTGGTTGCTTTCCCCTCTGGCACTTTCTCTGCATATGCACCAACTATTTAACTAGGTTGGGGCCCTAGCTCAATTTAGGGGCGCCCCAAAGGTCGGTGTATATTGGGTCTCAGAACATCTCCAGGGGCCATTTAAGCTCTGGTCCCCAGCTCAGCTCAGGGGCCCTATAACTGTGCAGCGGCCCAGACCAGCCCAGGGGCTACCCAGTTCAACACAGGGAGCTCAAGATTGGCTTAGGGCCCACCTTAGCTCAGGGGCCCCAGGTAGGATCTGAACACGCGCATTGACGGGGGGCGGGTACCCGCCCCCGGCTTTTTCGAAGGTAGTATAAAAACGGCGGCGCGTAGCACCGCCGTACTTGGCATACCTTTTTCCTCATCATTTTCACAACTTGTTTTCTTCAAAATTGTAAGGTTAGGACATCTCAGGTCAGGTCACCAGTACAGGTGGAGCGACCTGACCTCAAAAAAGTTTAAGATAGCATAAGCAGGAACAGGATGAACTTATCCGATTAAAACTCGTGCCACGCAATGACCCCACTGAGTTATCTAAAATATGTTCCGAAATTTTTGATATCGATGAACTAAGGTCAGGTACGAGCCATGACCTCTCCATTGGAAATGCATGGGAAAAATGGTTTTAACTGGATAACACAGTAATTAATAAAGATAGAGCGTTTATTTAAACTGCATTAGATTTTCCTCGTCATTGCGGTTCTAATGATATGAATTTTGCCCAATTTGAGCTTGACCTGACCTCAGGCCAGGTCAAATCAAGGATTTGACCTGGCAAGGTCATGTTATATATCATTCGATTTGGCTTGCTGCGAGGATTCATAGAGTTCAAATCGTTTTGCTCTATCTCTACTTGTTTAGATGTAATGGCCAAAAAACTTCATTTACATGTTATCCCTATGACGGCTTGTTTTGTCCTCTAGTGACCCTAAATGTGACCTGACAAAAAATGGTTTAAATATTTTCGATGGAGTAGTGGATGGGCCATCCAACGCCTTTTACCGTTTTTCGCTACCTAGCGCGGTTGTCGAGATCTTAAGGGCGGGTACCCGCCTGACTCGCTAATTTGGGGGTTTATCTAGAAGCCGAGCATTGTCGCCTGCGCTGCTTTTGTCCTACAATTAGCGGCCGTTGATGTGTATTTCGATAAATGTTTTGCCATAGGCGGTTCCAGGAGCTCATAATGGGGGTCTACAATGTTTTCCATTCGAACCTTCCAAAGTGAATATACTGCCTACAGAATGGACGGGAGGGCTAAACATAACCATGCATTGAGCCGATATGTGTGTTATATAATGAAAGGAAGCCATCGACGTGCTCAGGTACCGTAATTAGGGGTGAGGGGGGAGTTCACTCACACTCAAGTTCATTTTAGTGTTGTGTCTGCATTGAATGGGGCAGAGCATCGAAGATATGCATTTAATCCTTACACCAAATGGACACAATCCATCCATAGGTGGATCCAGGAGTGTTCCCCGGGTCGAGCAGAGGTGGATAAAGGCGGGGTAATTTGAAAAGTAGCCATACCTGAAAGGCGGGGTTGTTTGTCTTACCCTACTTCTTTGCCTCCCTGAATCCACATCTGACATATGTTTGGCATTTGATCATTTTGTTTGACATAAGAGATATCACACTCTACCTGGCGTATGTATTTCTGCAAAAAAGACGAGCAAAAATCATATAATTCCCCCAAAATTCTGGCCCTTAAACCACCCTTTAATTTTTAATTTCACCTAAATAGAAGATATCACCATGTTCAAGCAATTCCCTTTCAATTCATACCAGTTTCGTGAAAATAGAGCCTAAGAGACAAGAGTTACGGATAATCTAAAAAAGGCAGACATTTTGTATATTTTGAAACACTTACCCTCAATTTTCAAAATTTTGGGATTTTCTTTTTAAAAATGGAGATTAGCGCAAGATGAATCGATTGCAGTGTGAATTTTAAAATCGGTCGGGTAACTTTAGAAATCTTCGGGGGCAGAATCTGCCCTCTGTTGGAAATAGGGGTAGCCGGAAGCCCGTTGGAAGTAGGGTTAAGTTAGTCATGGGCGGATACAGGATTCATTATCGAGGGGGAGGCACATAGACCAGGTTTGCACCAGCTAATGCCGAATCGCAGTGTAGTGTAGTCGAGGACTTGATCAGAGGGTAACCACTCTCCTCTTCTGTTTACTCTGAATTCGCCCTTGATACCTTTGATGCCAGGAAAAATGTCAAATCGGCAGGTACAATGGAAAAGCCAATGTGCATGGTGCTTTATCTTTGGACTACAGAAATGCATATATGTAATTAACATAGGGTGCCCACTTCAAGATGCCGCTTCGAATCCGTAATGACAGATATATTAACAGAGTAGCACACTCTCCACAAGTTTTTTTGTACCCAACATATACCACGCTTATATGTCAACGTAGAAGCAATAAGAGTCAAACATAATGCTCTGCCAGGTACGAGGCAGAATTTTAGCCCTTCCCCCATTCAGCAGACATTGCTGTGCAATGACTAAAACTCAGCCTCATGTTCATCTTGTATAAAATAATCCAGGAAACGATACGTTTGTAAAAAATTATGAGCCCGCAGCTAATATCAATGATCCCCCTCATTGTCATGTTAAAAAACAGTCTGAAATGTAAGAATTCCATAATTCATATCCTTTACACACCAACACACAATGAAATGCTGAAAAAATTCATAGCATCAGACTCATCAATGGAAGTAAGCATGTGGAATAGTTAAGTTCCTTTCACCGTTAGTGCCCCAGGGGATTCAGAAATTGCTCAAGGCAGGGGCGAACCCTGATGGGGGCGGCCTCGAAGGAGGCCCAGAATAGCTTTTGGGGGTCCAACCGTGCAAGATGTAAATTTTCGTAAAAACGCATATGCACAAAAACATATCGGGGAGCAACAAAAAAGAAAAGTTAAACAACATTTTGGGGGCGAAATTTCTGAGCATTCTAAACGCTCACAAAACTATGAATTGGCCTTAAACTCCCTGAGGTCCGTTCAAAATTTGATTGAATCTCCAAAAATCCAGGGTTTGGCCGAATTTCAGCTAGGATCACTAAATGGAACCATGACAGATCGCATACAGTATTCTGGAGCCTGCTTGAATTAAGAGTTTAAGATATAATACTTACCTACTACTCCCAAGCAGGGACGGATGTTGTAGCCACGGAGGGCAGAGACCAAAGGAGTCCCGCAAGCAAGGCAGGGGCCAATTGTAGCCACAATATTTCCGGGCCACTTTAGATATTCAGGCGCCAGCACTAATCCTGAAACCCTGGTACTGGATTCATCTGAGATTTTCGGGTCCTTTTAACTGGTACGGGGCCTCTCAGCGGATTTTGGACCTTTGAGATAATTTTGAGCCTCCTGCGAGTAAGTTTTGCAAGTAGTCCCTGGGCTGTTCTGGGGCCATGAGAGGGTATTGCAAAGGAGCTTACTGGCATGGCCTTAGACTCCACCACGCTGTTTGGGGCCCCCTGAGCTGAGAAGAACCACTATGGTGGAATTATTGAGACGGGCACCAGCTGGTCTAGAGCCCCTAAGAGGATCTACTCAAGATGTCTTTGGCTTTATCGTAGGGTTCCTAGCTGGATTGGTGTTTATTGAGCTGGTAAGAACCCCTGAGATGGCATTGGATTTTTTAGTTTGTCCAGGCTCTATTGCGCTGATCTAGATCCTACGCTGCTTTGGGGCCTCTAAGCCCGTTGGGGGCCCAGTTGGTCTGGCCTCCTGAGTTTTTTTTACTTGCTCAGCTGATCTGGGGCCTCTGAGCTGGTTCTAAGCCCCTGAGCTTATCTGGGTCCCTTCTAGATGGTAAGGGCTCCCATGCTTATCTTGAAACCCAGGTTTTGGCACTAGGGCTCCATTAGCCGTCAATGACCCCTTATCTGGTTCGAAACCTCTTAACTGTTACGGGCCCCTCGGCTGATCTTATACCCCCTGAGTTGGGGTCGGGCCCCTTGAAAGGGGGTTTGTGTTGCATGTTACAGTGGGGTGCTCCAGTACTGAAAAAGGGCGGTCAATCATGAAATATAGGCACCCAATCACAAACAAGAGGGCAAGCAAAAATCGATGAAGGTGGTCCATGTTCAAGTGAGACGCCCAATGGTATGCCGGGGAAAGCTTACTCAAAACCAGGGGTGGCACAAAATAAAAAAGGCCAGCTTCAAATGGTTTTTCCTTCGAGCTTTGGTCTAGCATTCACTGTTCGTATCCAAGGTGTCGCCAATTTTCGTTCGTCTTCGGCACCCGAAATCGGTGGAAGCGGCACTTGGGTCGTAAGTGAATGAAACAGTCGTTGTAAAGACAGTAACCAAAATGTTAAGAAATATTTACAAATATTCACTTTCCAGGTAATCACAGCAGTTTATAATTATATTGCGAGAAGTGTATAATGTAGATTATATATGACCGGTTCTTTACACAATGGGAACGCACGCTATGGGCAGGGGCGGCATTACGGATGGCGGAGAGACTATCAGTTTCAGTTATAAATGGGCCCATCATTATATTGTACGTGATCACTGTATGAGTGAATGTGCTGTGACTCCGGCTTCCTCCCAGGACGGACGTAGGTAAGGCTTAGGCGCACGCCTGTTTTCGACACAAAGGTGCCATCTTTGGCAATCGTCTTTCACGAAACTGTCAGGAGCTGTTTGATTTATCTCGGTGAATTGGCATTGTACATTGTAGCCAACCCTTCGGTAAGCATCCCGGCAGCGCTGAGTGATGGTCCCCTCCACCCCACCCACCGCGCAGCCATTGTACGGTTGGCTCCACTGTCGTGTCCGGCACGTATCAGGACTGTCGCCGGCGCACGTATCGGGTGACGACTTAGTATCAGCCGGCTAAAGCTTTTTGTTAGAGGGTTGAGTGATACCCTGACATGTTGTTGCTGTGGCCACCTTATTCAAACACTTGTGTTACCGCATAAGCATACCTTTTCATCCCTTCGTCGAAATTCGCCTCCACGGGCAATACGGGCGCATTGTGTTGAGCGTAAGGAAGTGTCATGGCTATTACGAGCCCTATCCCTCTCACGCCCCGCACAGCGGTATTTCACGGCGGGCGTAATTGATGGATGACTGGGTGTACCCTCCTCTTTTGTTGAGGTCGGGCTGGCAGCGCTCCGTAGCCATGAGAGAAATCCGCAATGAACCAGAGTAAATACACCACTTTACGGGTAGACCCTAGGATCAATGCGTACACCGGAAAAGACGTGATCTGAAAATAAGTATTGAATTGAAGAGTAAAGCAATGTATTGTATCTTAATCTTAGATGTCTCACCATCTATCCTAATCCCCTCCTATTAGTTTGTGAAATATAATAGTTCTTTTTAGTAACGCCGACGCTCCATGACATAAGCGTTATACCAAGATGTTATTTCCCCGTGTTGATTCCTTACATTTTCATTCAAGGTATGGGCAGGAAGAAATTTGCTTTCCCCACTTTATGCGAGAGTGCCAGGGAATATGTGAGTTTTTTAATACAAAACCATTTTGGGAGGTGGGTGAACTCTGACCGTGACTCGTGACTGTGATCACTGCCTCAGGCAGTGGTGGAAGTATAGCTTAGGTCCCACTCCTGAAAGTAGCACGTTTCCATAGACTAACAGAGATTCTTCCAGGGCAGCCGCGTCAGGCTTTATCTCCAGAGTATTGACTTAGCTGCCCCCCCTCCCCCCACCGTTCCGAACTTGGGGCCTGGGTCCGTCAGCACTATTCGGTGACAAGCAGGGGCGCAGCCAGAACTTCCGAATGGGGGGGCACATCACCTTTGAGGGGCACGCCAGGAGTAAAAGGTGGCTTTTTAACGTAACCTAAAAAACTTACTATATCTTAAATTATATTAACTTTTGGGTACCTTTGGTACGAGAAAAATGCAAATCAAACATTGGTGGAGAAGGGAAGCTCGATTAAAACCGGAAAAAGAAAATTTCACCGCAATCTCATCAAAGTAGTCAAAACATGACTGTTTTGGATAGATTTAAGGACAAGTCAGCCAACTCATGGAAGTACTTAACATCAGAGAAATCAGCGGAGCCTGTGATATCTCACTATGTGCAAGCTAAGATATATTGGAGTCGAAAATTCACTTGTTATGTCCACTGGTTTTTTCGTGACGAGTGAGCCCTGGTTGAACGCGGATTAAGTTCCGCGGCTCCCTCAAGGGGTGTAGGAGGAGGAGTGGCAAAGTGGCATTGGACCATTTTTGCTGCCGGAATAATTTGAGAGATATCTTTTTAACGCGTTTATCAAGTTCCATATTTTCGAGGATCAGTCCCAGTTAGAGTAAAAAAGGTAAAGAGGCTGGTGGTTTTGTGGGGATGGTGTGACAGGGCTGAAAATTGTGAAAAACTAGTTCTTCATTTAGATTAATTAGTAGAAATCCTGGTTTTGGGGACTGCTCTCTGAGCTCAGGAGCACATGCCTTTTTAGCACATCCCTCCCCAGAATCCATAAGTATAATTAGCAATTTATATAATCAGGGGTGCTTAGGCAGCACCCCGACCAGCTCGGGGACCATATCAACTCGGGGATACCAGATCAAGTCAGGAGGCACTTAATCAGGCCAGGAGCCCCATACCAGCCCAGGGGCCCTCGTCAGCCTCAGTGTGACCAGCTAAGCTCAGGGCCCTAGAGCTGCTGATGAAATTCCTCAACTCAAGAGGCCCAGATCAGCTTCAAGGGAGATACGCAAAAAAATTATTGGCTAGATCAAAAGGTCACAAAAAGTTGTTTCAGAAGTCCCATTATCATTTTTGCGAATTCGACTTGCAAATGTCTTAAAGTTTCTCTCAAAGTCAACATTTCTAGACGACTTTACCGGTACACCTCTTATCGATGTAAATGACCTACCCCCGGCTACGGCTATCAATTTCTCTAAGAAACCGGTCCCATTTTTCCTAAGCAGTGACATGAAAGTTTAAAACTATTAAATAAAAAGTTATTTTAAAAAAGTTACAGCCAAAAATAATATTAAAACAAAAATATAGGACTTTTAAGAAATCACAATTGACCGATCAGAACGTACAGTCACCTCATAGGGGGGGGTACAGTCCCCTCATAGGGGGTCACGTGACCTTTCTGACGCAAAAGTTTCGTCATCTTGGGGTAGAAGCAGAAAACTACTCAAGACCCGAGGTACGAAACGGCTGAGGACGTGAGTAATTATGTTTTTTCCGTTTTTTGGGGCGTATTAATTCATTTTGTATTTTCAATGACTTTTTAAAGTTAATTCAAATACCAATACATGAGAATATACATTTTTATTACAAAAAAACATTACTTTCTAACTTTAGATAGTTTTCGAAAAGTAAGTGATGGGTGAAGGTTATAGCATTTTATCGGGATTATTAACCTATTTCGATAATAAGTGAGTGGCCTCCCAAAATTTTGCAGAAGATACAAAAATAATTGACAGTTTCGTAATCCGTATTTTTCAAATAGCAAGAAACCACAATAATATTTTTTGCGTATCTCCCTTTAAAGGGCACAAAATAGGTACTAGCTCAGAGGGCACCAATGTGTGGTGGTCCTGAATGGCTTAACGCTGGCACAGCAATACAAGCCCCGTACAAAGCCTATCAGAGACCCAAAGTCGAAGGGGAGTACTGACCTCCCCAATCTCCTGGGATCTCCAACCAATGGCTAGGGAGGGGTAAGTCAGCGGCTTCATCAGCAGGACCGTCCACGGAATAGGTGTTATATAGCAACTGGGGCACAGTTCTATATCCTTTTATTGAGCGTCCTTTTTTCCTTAACATTTCTTAGATTTTAGAATACAATCCAGATATATTGCTTGAGATCCTAGGCCCAAACACTATTTTTGAAAATTATATGTCTCGGAACAAATGTATCTACGCCCATTGCGTACCAAAAAAAAAAACAAATTGAAACATGTCGATCTGGAACCAATACTGAAAGAAAGGAGGCAAAAATTAATCTAGTTGTATCATCGATAAGAGCAAATCAAACAGGGAACTTGGCACTTCAGCTAGTTTTAAATATATAGGCGTAACCCCAATAACTACCTTCCTAACTATTCTGAAATAAATAACTTTTCGTTTTTAACATTTCGTGGGAAAACTAGACAAACAAGGGCAATGACAGAAATTGATGAACATAATCCCAAAAATAAAAAGAAGTATGACAAGTTGAAAAAAAACAACAGGGTGAGCCAAGGCGATAGATATCTCGGGTGCCTATTTTCTTGGTAATTTGCTCACTTACAACATAGCAAGGGTGATAAAGAACTGTGGTGAATTCAACAGGATCTGTCCGCGGAATATACGTTATATCCGGGACGCACTCCCATATCCCTTGTATTTTGATTAATTTTTCTTTTCATTTTCTTGGAAATTTCCTGATTAAAGAGTTCGTGAATTCGACACCGGGAAAGAATTGGTAATCATTTCCCGCAGAGTATCATTTATTCGTGCTCAAAACGACTGACATTCAATAACCTTAAGTCTGATTACCAGAGTGAATTGAGGTAGTCAGGTTTAATATCATGCACACCGTCTCCTTTCATAGTCTTCATCACTTCACGTTCATTACGACGGCGCTTGAAAAGCCACCATATGTGTGAAAGTGTTTGAACTAATACACAGCAGTATTTAATTTCCCGAAATGTGCAATAAAGCTGTTATTTTAGCCACGCTGCAAATTTCCATATACATAAAGGCTAGCTTTAACCCACGCCCCACCAGTGGTCCGGCGCCAACTTCGCCCGACCGGGGGCCATTGATGCCCTCCTGTAACTCCGAATATATGGGGGTTAACGCAAATCTGCAAAGTGCACTGAAAAGCTCGTGTAAATCCAGTAAGAAATTACTTCGCATGTTTAAGCGCTCAGGCCAAATGTTTGACCTCCAGAGGTCAAGTTAGGTTACGATAGGCCACTTCCACTAAAATATGCAATGCTTAAGCAGACTAGGCACAGCTCTCATGCCGTTAGAGTCATTGCAATCTAGTAAAGTAAATTTAAAGGGAGATACGCGAAAAAATTATGATTGTGGTTTCTTGCTATTTGAAAAATCCTGATTAGGAAACTGTCAATTATTTTTAAATATTCGACACAATTTTGGGAGGCCACTCACTTATTATCGAAATAAGTTAACAGTTCCGATAAAATGCTGAAACCTTCACCCATCACTTATTTTTCGAAAACTATTTAAAGTTGAAAAGTAATGTTTTCTTGTAATACAAATGTCTCTCCTGTATTTGTATGTGAATTAGTTTTACAAAGCCTTTACAAACTAAAAAATGAATTAGTTTGCCCTAGAAACGGAAAAAATACAATTACCTACTCAAATCTTCAGCCATTTCGTACCTCGGGTCTTGAGTCGTTTTCTGCTTCAGCCCCAGAATGACGAAACTTTTGCGTCAGATAGGTCACGTGACCCCGGTATGAGAATCCTAGGCTTCTCATTGGTTAATTTTGATTTCTTTTAAGCCCTATATTTCTGTTTCAAAAGGGGTTTGGAATGTTTTTTCTTAAGTAATTTTTTCTATAGTAGTCTAAACTTCTACATCACTAATTAGGATAGATATAACCTAATTCTTAGAGAAATTGATAGCCTTAGCCGTGGATACGTCACATTAACTGATAAGAGGTGTAACGGTAAAGTCGTCTAGAAATGTTGACTTTGAAAGGAATTTTAAGGCATTTGCAGGCCGAATTCGTAAAAATTGGAATAGGACTTCTGAAACAACTTTTTGTGACCTTTTGATCTAGCCATTCAGGGGCCAAAAAAGTGTTCAGATTGTCACCATTAAAAATGCCAAACCATAAATGTGTCACCAGCCCAGGCTGCAAAATGTGGCACGTTTTGAGTTATTGGGATACCAAGGGATACCCCTGGACCATCTTAGTTGTTGAAAAACATTGCGAGTTTAAATTGCATGTGCAAATTTTGGCTATTTGTTCCGTTATTCGTCTGGAGCAAACATATCAGCTAATTTTTGTCACCTTGTCCACCTTGGGCTGTCACCATTTAGAATGCCAAAATGGTCAGTTTTTCGACCCCTGTAGCCAATAAATTTGTTTTCGCGTATCTCCATTTAATGGGAAAATGTCATAATTTTCTCCGCTATGTGAAACATAATGACATTCTCATAGTGGTTTGACCCCCTGAGGCTACCTCGTGACCTAATATGACATGAGTTCATAAGACTTTTACAATGACGTTTATTTTAGCGCTCTAGCTTGACACAACTGACCTTATCAGAACAGGTTTCAAGAGAACATGACGAGTACAGACAAAAGCGAAAGAAAAGGACAAAACAAATACGATCCAAAGACAGAAAATGTGAAGTTTTGCCTTTACCACAAGGTCAGAGGCTAATACGGACCCCAATTCGAAGAGTCTTAGCGGAAATAACATACATTCCTAGCTAGATGTAATGGATTCAATGCCTCCACGCCCTCTATCTCCTCCCAGACGACTCTCATGACGAATTCGGTCATGTGCGGCTGGCTTTCACACGTAGGTAAAAATGGCCAGAATAATCCCATAATCCTAAGGCAGTAATCCTGGCAGAGCTAAAACAGCCGGCTTCCCCTCTAGCGGCCAGTTGCTGAACTAGCGTCTCGGTTGCTCAGCTGCTTCGGTATCCTGCCACCAGGTGGCTAGCCCCGCTAGTGTCAAGGCCAATGAGCGTTTCGTTACCTAACGGGTCACCCACCATTGGTTAGCTTATACCCTGAGGGGCACCCAGTGAAAATCGGAATATGATTCTTTTTTATTTTAGACCCAAAGAGGAGTTCACAAGGTCACGAGGTCAAAACCTGACCTGAAGTCCAAGTTTTTTATTTTTCTTGTCTGAACCATTGTATCTTCTATCCAGCGATATTCATAAAAATTAATTTAGATCAACCACTTTTAAGATACAAAATTATTTCTGATTCAATGTTCGAGCCAGCCTTGGAAATTTCATGACCTGTATCTGGTGACCTCTTTCACCTTTGGACCTGAAAATGGGCCCAAATTTTTATTTTGTGTGGAGAGCCTTGGGTAAAAGTTTGGTGGAAATCCGAGGAGTGGGTCATGTTGAACTTTTTCGTGCCTACCTGGACGATTTTTCCTGGAATGACTCATCTATGTCCCGAGAGTGGCTAAAAAAAGCATCGCTATCGGGGTGGGGGGGGGGTTGAAACCCCTATACTGTTCGGAAACGGGTACATTCGATATATTTGCTGGAATATTATTGGATATGCTTAATTCAAGTGAAAATATGGGTTATCACTAGCTCACCATTGTGGATCCGGGCCTCTTGTAGAAAATCCTTGACAACGTCCTGGATGCCAGACAAAGATTGGTATATAAACGATTCATTCAGGCCCATTGAGGCAAATTCAATAGCTCTTTACTATTTGCTGCACTTAGCTAGAATGTTTTAGTCTTCGTTTCTTCTCCACGGCTAGACTAACCCCCACGCGTCAAGATCAACACTTTGTGGAATGCAGAACTGCAATGCGCTGATTCAAGCTCAGAACTGAAAAGAAAACAAAATGGCAGCATTCCAGCCACGTGTCAACTGTAATAAAAAAATACCTTCTTATATCATGGAAACACACTCAAATGAAGATAAGAAGAATTAAAACATTCATTAAGCGTAGTTAAATCAGCAAATATCTCATTTTAATCTATTTTGCAGAATTGTTTCACCACAGGAGAGTAAGACTATTCTTGAGGCAGTTTGCGAGTTTCATAGAAATACTCTGCAGAGTACATGCACGAATAAATTTACCCCTTTGCATTTTCAGCACGAATGGAATTGCCCTGTGCTAAAATAGCACAGAGACTAAATTACCACACGCTTGTAATTTTACATTTTTAATTCTGAAATTAAGCTAGTTGTCAGAATAGATTTACTAAGAATTCTAAACAAATGCTCCAAACTGGGGTACTTTTAGGACTAGACAGATTGAAATTCTACGCTCCAGGTGTTGTTTTTTCAGTGTACATTGCTGCTGAAAAGAAACGCCGATTAAAAAAAACGACCCAGTTTATTCTCATCGAGCGTTTGAGGTCAGTTTACTCTGATTAGGTGGAATAATATACACTGCAACGGGAGAGTTTTAATTATTTGTTTTCATAATCACTTCTAATAATCGAAATAGGTACCTTTGATTTACACTCTAATCTGGAACAATATTTGAATCAGCCTTCAATCACTACAATAATTTAGTTCCTCTTTGCACAAACATCACTAGGTTTATGTTTTTGTCTAAGACCTCCTCGTTTTACACTTCACAGCTTTTCTTCCTTCATATCCGCTTACCACTGCATCATTTCCACTCATCACCGCGGATCACCTCTTTGAGGCACTGCACAACTTTCTTAACAGGCGCACTGGAGGGGGTCTCGGAGGCCAGCCCCCACCTATTTTCCGAGGTGGGCGGAGAACCGTTCAAAGCCAAAAACGATAACTTTACCTAGCTGATGACCTGTGTGACTTGTTACTAAATCTGATTTAAGCAATGATCACCCACCATTGGTTAGCTTATACCCTGAGGAGCACCCAATGAAAAATTAGAACATGTTTTTCACAAATATTTTTTTAAATTTTGAATTGAAAGACGAGGTCACAAGGTCACGAGGTCAAAACCTGACGTGAAGGAAAACCTTTTTTTATTTTTCTTTATATGAACCGATGTGGGTATCTTCTATCCATCGATATACATACATATTAATTTAGATTAGCCACTTTTAAGAGATGAAATTATTTCTGATTCAATGTTTGTGTTAGCTTTGAAACCTTCATGACCTCTATCTGGTGACCTCTTTGACCTTTTGACCTGAAAATAGGCCCAATTGTTCTTTTGTATAGATGGCCTTGAGTAAAAGTTTGGTGGAAATCTGAGGAGTGGGTCATGTTGGACTTTTTCCTACCTGGACGATTTGTCATGGAATGACCCATCTATATCCCGAGAGTGGCTAACAAAAGCATCGTTACGGGGATGGGAGGGGGTCGAAATCCCTTTACTGGTCGGAAAAGGGCGCATTCGATATCTGTGCTGGAATACTATTGGATATGCTTAATTCAAGTGAAAATATAGGTCATCACTACCTCACCACGGTGGATCCGGGCTCTTGTAGAAAATCCTTGACGACGCCCTGGATGCGATAAGTACACTGAAAAAAACAACACCTGGAGCGTATAATCTTATCGATTGAGTCTTGATCAGATTGATCTTGACGCGTGGGGTTAGTCTAGCCGTGGAGAAGAAACGAAGACTAAAACATTCTAGCTAAGTGCAGCAAATAGTAAAGAGCTATTGAATTTGCCTCAATGGGCCTGAATGAATCGTTTATATACCAATCTTTGTCTGGCATCCAGGACGTTGTCAAGGATTTTCTACAAGAGGCCCGGATCCACAATGGTGAGCTAGTGATAACCTATATTTTCACTTGAATTAAGCATATCCAATAATATTCCAGCAAAGATATCGAATGTACCTGTTTCCGAACAGTATAGGGGTTTCAACCCCCCCCACCCCGATAGCTATGCTTTTGTTAGCCACTCTCGGGACATAGATGAGTCATTCTAGGAAAAATCGTCCAGGTAGGCACGAAAAAGTTCAACATGACCCACTCCTCGGATTTCCACCAAACTTTTACCCAAGGCTCTCCACACAAAATATAAATTTGGGCCCATTTTTGGGTCCAAAGGTCAACGAGGTCACCAGATAGAGGTCATGAAATTTCCAAGGCTAACACGAACATTGAATCAGAAATAATTTCATTTCTTAAAGGTGGCTGATCTAAATTAATGTTTATGAATATCGCTGGATAGAATATGCAACGGTTAAGATAAGAAAAATAAAAGACTTTGACTTCAGGTCAGGTTTTGCCTCGTGACCTTGTCAAGTCCTCTTTAAATCTAAAATTAAAAAGAATCATATTCCGATTTTTCACTGGGTGCTCCTCAGGGTACAAGCTAACCAATGGAGGATGACCTTTGTTTAAATCAGTTTTGGTAACTGGTCACAGAGGCCATTACCTAGGTACCTAAAGTTATTGTTTTTGCCCATGAACGGTTCTCCGGCCACCTCGGAAAAATAGGTGGGGCTGGCCTCCGAGACCCCCTCCATTGCACGTGTTAAGAAAGCTGTGCAGCGCCTCAGAGAGGTGATTTGCGGTGATTAGTGGAAATGATGCAGTGGTAAGCGGATATGAAAGAGGAAAATTTGGGAAGTGTAAAACAAAGAAGCCTAAGACAAAAACCATAAACCTAGTGATGTTTGTGCAAAGAGGAACAAAATAATTGTAGAAATTGAAGGTTCATTTAAATACTGTTCCAGATTAGAGTGCAAATTAGAGGTATTTAGATTATTAGAAGTGAGTATGAAAACAAATGATTGAAACTCTCCGTTGCAGTGTATTTTTATCAGAGTGCACACTAATCAGCCTAACCAGAGTAAACTGGCCTCAAACGCTCCATGAGAATAAACTGGGTCGTTTTTTAATCGGTGTTTATTTTCAGCAGCAATGTAATATTGAATGCGGGTTCATTTTGCACCTTACAAAGATTTTTCTACGCCAGGAATTTCACATTTTAATCTATTTTTACTCCCTCACTTCCAGTTTGCACTGTTCCGGTTTAGCTGAAAATCCTTTTACTCCAGTGGTATAATAATATTCCCACAAAACACATGCATTTTTGCATTACACCGGTGTAAAATGGGTTGTGGAATAATGCTGGAAAGAGGAGTTGATTTTGGCACCGTAGAAATAATCCTAGAAGTGGCGTACTTTTTGGTAGCTGATATTTTCACACCCCACGGGTTGGGGGTTTTATTATTCCTGTTTCGTGGCACTTTACGCTTCTCAATCTAAAAATATCGGGTGTAACATATTCACGGAAAGAAGTGCGGATTTTGGCACCGTAGAAAAAATCCAATTTCTGGCGTACTTTTTTCAGTGCATATAAACGATTCATATCATGCCCATTGAGGCAATTCAAAAGCTCTTTGCTATTTGTTGCACTTAGCTAGAATGATTTCATCTTCGTTTCTTCTCCACGACTAGACTAACCTCCACGCGTCGTGATCAACACTCTGTGGAATGCAGAACTGCAATGCGGTGGTTCAAGCTCAGAACTGTAGCGAAAACAAAATGGCACGGTTCCACCCACGTGTAAGTTGTAGTAAAAAAATACCTTCTTGTATCATAGAAACACACTCAAATGAAAATCAGAAGAATGAAAACATTACTTTAGCGTAGTTAAATTAGAAAATGTCTCGTTTTGATCTATTGGCAGAATTGTTTCACCACATGAGAGTAAGACTATTCTTGAGGCAGTTTGCGAGTTCCACAGAAATACTCTGCAGAATGCATGTACTTATAAATTTACCCTTTTGCATTTTCAGTACGAATGGAACTGTCCCGTGCTAAAATAGCACAGAGATTAAATTAAAAAACGCTTGTAATGTTACACTTTTAATGCTGAAATTAAGCCAGTTGTCAGAAAAGATTTACTAAAAATTATAGGCAAATGCTTAAAAATTGGGTACTTTTAGGACTAGACAGATTGAAATTCTACGCTCGAGGTGCTGTTTTTTCAGTGTATAGTTTACGTATGCTCACACCACAATAATAAACAAATAGGCTGAGCACTTCACACCGCCACACCAGCAACCAGTCTGACGCGCTTCGCCTACACTGTGTCCCGCCTAATCCACGAACGAGCGCCGACAACTCACCACTGGCCACGTATGACATGAGAGCATCGTCATCATCATCATAGTTGGAGTTTAGGGGCGCGCCGACATCATAGGTCTTATGGCGCCCATGAGAGCATCGTGCAATCCCACAGTTCTGGCTGGGACGTGGGCTTCTGGACGGAAATGGAACACGATGTTCGATTGGTTGTAGGCTATCTCTAGCGTTAGGATTAGTTGGGGCTGCTTTGCCGGGATTTCCCGTAACTACGCACTTTGTTTCGTTTTTGCACGATGGAGTAGATAGCTACTGGTGGAAATATGTTGACACAATTTTGGACTGTCAATTTGGGACGAGCAATAGAACAAAATCATTATTATTAGGCGGTGTCTTCTTGTTTTCGTTAAGCGAGTTTGCGTTTGTTCAATTTTGAGGCATCTCTTGTCTATCAGAAGCCGTTTCACTAGGGGGTGGGCAATTTCCGGGCACTTGGGGGGCATTTCGGCCGACTGGGGGGGCAAATGCCCCCCAGTTAACATGTTAAAAAATGGCCTGAGCCCACAGGTGAAAAATCTAGGAGTTATTTTTGATAGTCATTTGACCTGGGATGCTCATGTCTCTGCTCTGAGCCGACGATGTATAGGTACGCTTTCGATCATGTCCCACATACGTCATTATATTCCTTCAAATAGCCTGAAAACGCTCGTGTCCGCCTTAGTTCTGTCTCAGGTTTGGTATTGCTTTTCAGTATATGGAAACGGCTCCAAAAAGAATATGAAAAGGATTAAAACAATTCGTAATTTTGCAGCTAGAGTGATCTTCGGTCGCCGTAAATTTGATCATGTTTCCGATCTCAGGGACATACCAAGTTGGCTCTCAGCCCCCCAGCTCGCTGATCTCCATACTCCGAACTTGACACAGTCAATAATCAGCTTCAAACAACCGGACTCGCTTGCGGGGCTCTTTCTACCAAATAGTGAGATCAGAGAGCGGATCACCAGACAGGACCAATTGTTTCATTTACCTAGACCTAGGACAGACGCAGGCAAAAAACGACTGGCTTACAGAGCTCCCCTTCTGTACAATAATCTACCAACACACTTGAAGAGCCTACCTCTAAACTTATTTAAGAAGCAAGATAGAAGAGAAGCCATCTGAGAGGACGCACTGAGTGACATTGCATGTAGTTGTCTCTTGTCGTATTGCCTCCGCTGTTGCTGCCCCTGCTGCCCAGTCTTGTTTTACGTGTACCTGATCATAGGTTGGCTAGACCGTTTCGAGTGTTTTTAACATGTTTCAACTCATCTTTTAACCTTGTTTTCGCCTCCTGTCATGATGCATGGATATGAGCAGAGTGAAGTGCATATCTTTCCAATGTTTCCCTGACACTGAACCGTAATAGCCACGCCGAATGTGAAAGTGTTCAACGATGTTGTACAATTACAAATATAAATACCGATGCTGGTAGGGATTAATATGGTATGAGGCGCTTAGGTCAAACGGTGTTGCCAGCTCACTCTTTTTTATAGATTTTCTGCAAACAAATATGCTGCGCACAAATGGGCACAAATAACCAATTCATGAAACCTGAAGCGTCTCCATCTCTCTTCAGCAACTGACATTAAACAGCAGAAATCAAACTTAAAGGGAATGTGGCACCTCGGTCGAATCCTGGAATTTAGTGTTGCTTAGGCGTACTTTTAGTCAAAAATAATGAAACCACCCACAATTTCTCTGAAAAATGTACAATAACCTCAATATTTGTTTTTTTAAATACTCCTCTAGAAAAAGAAATAAATATCAGCCTGTGGATGATGTCACGATATGGCAACCACTACCATACTTGAAACGCTCCAAGAGCTTCGATTGGCTGATGCTCATCGGGACGTCAGCATATGTCGTCCTACCAGCAGCTCACAACAATGGCCGCCGGCGACGGGGGCTGAGGAGGGCTGGAGTCAGATAGGTTTTAACTTTTTCTACGGAAATATCGAGTTCCAAGACAAATGAAATATGGAGTACCGGGTTTTCTGACCTGCTTTACAACTTGGCTATCTCAGTTAAAATCACGTTGTGAAGGTGCCACTTTCCCTTTAACACGCGCAGTGAACGCCGCCAGAAAAAACCTACTCGGCAAAATTTGTGAAAATTAATGAGTGCGTCGATTGGTAGGAAAATTCTGAAAATTGGTCTATAATTTTTTTACTTACAGGCTTTCAAACAAGACCTATATTTTCAGACCGTCGCAATCGGGCGGTCGCACCAGTTTGCCTGCATTGTAGACCGAGTGGTCACGAAGTATAGTCATATAATCGGGTTACACGTCAAGGTCACCCACTTGAAGCTCAAGATCAAAGTTCAAGGCCACAGGCCAAGGTCATTGAACCCAGAGTTCCGGTCAGATGACATTACTCAGCGTGACGTACGCTATGCTATGACTTCACGGTCAATGTCAAGGTCAAAGTCACAGGCCAAGGTCAAAGGTATTTTTTAAAGGTCTCTCACTTCCTGCGCAAAGCTGCTATAGTGCGAATTATATTGCACATTATTGGGAATCTATCATGTCGTTAAGTAATATATCAGTGACTTTGAGTGACCTTACCTTAAGCTTTCAGAGAACATTGTGTGGGACCCTCTCTTTTTGTGACCTTAGTCCACTCGATGTGAATTCCCGTTTCTTAAAAAAATCTTTTAGCACGGCTCAAATGGTAGCCAGTTCTTCAAACTAAGAGGCGGAAAGTCGTATGTAGGAGAATTACTAAAGGTGAGGGAGTGGCAAACTTTTTGGGCTATGTCATAAATGCGATCTTTTTCTTTGTTGGTGGAGGGAGGGGGCAGATTAGAACAGAAACAGGGACCGTGTGTAGCAAAGGAGTAGCCGATTTTGTAAGCTAGGGGCTGCACACCATGCACAGGTATCTTAACCCGCGCCCCACCGGGGGTCCGGCGCCACCTTCGCCCCACCGGGGGGCCATCGATGCCCCCCTCTAACTCCGAAAATATAAGCGTTAGCGCAAATCTGCAAAGTGCAATAGAAAGCTTGCGTGAATTTTTTTTCCCTCTATATTTTGCACCATTAGGCATCACAAGTTACATTCATGCATCGTAACATTTTTCACTTTTTCAATACTCTTAGCTTCACCATCTTCACATTCCACGAAAAAATCACAAACCCAGTTTTCCTCATAAGCACTTTCAATCCCACCCCACCCCACCCCTCCCAACCGCACTATTTTTAGGCAGGCATTACCTATACCGCCACATATTGTGTTTGCACTCAGCCTGTCGATGGCATATGGAGCTAGAACCCGTTAGATACACCTGACAAAGGTCCCCCAGGTGGCACCGCGCGGAGAGCGCCCGACGCGGGGCGCCGGGGCATCAATTCCGCCGCCTACCCCGCGCCTCCGGAGCCCACAGGGGGAGGCAGGCTCTCGGCGCCGGGCAGCCCCGCGCCAGCGCCACCAAGAGGACTACATTTTGGGTTTGCAAGGTGCTATTCAAAACGATAATCGTAATTCCTCATCAACAAAAGGTCTCCATCTAGATTTAAACTGTTCTAGTCTTCCTTTTCTCTTTGCCGTATACAGTTCGATTTTAAACAACCTCAATAAGCGAGAGACGAAGTGATTAACGTCCATATTTCCATCACTGAAGCGCTGAGATACAATAAATTGTTTTGCATTTAGAATTATAAAATTAATAATTGGTGAGGCCTCAATAGATCCGAAAATAATATTTCTCTCGTTCATGTCAAATTTCCATCGTTGTTCTAGCCTTTGATTCATTTTTGACACCAATAGGACCCAAAAGCTACGCACACATTCGCAATTTAAGAAAAAAATGTTGAATTGTTTCAATTTCACCACACTGATCACAAAATGGGTCGTCCACAACAGATCGAACGCACAAGTACCGTTTCGTTGGGAAAAATCTGTGCAAGATTCTGAATTGTAAATTTTGTAGTTTAGTAGATTGTGTTATCCTAAATGGTAATGAATATATCTTTTTCCAATTATCGCCAAAATTTATCGCCTCATTTGTCCATCTTATTTGTGCACTTGGTGTGACCTCTCGTAACCATTTGCTGCGAAAGAATTTTGAACTAATAAATTTTATATTAACCTCCTTGCTCTTTATGTGTACAGTTGGTTTCGTGAGTCTATTTTCAGGGCTTAATCTTTCACTCCCAGCAATCCAACGTCTCCATTGTAAAGGTATAGCTTGATACCAACTCATGTATACCAGCCTATTTAGCTTAAGTCCAGGGTAACTTTGTTTAAACTGCTCATAGGTATAAGCTTGCCCCTCATTATCGAAAAGATCGTCGACTAAAATAATGTCTCGTCTATAAAGTGCAAGAGAAAAAATAGGCTTTCCACCCACACGGATCGCAACATTATTCCAAATTAATTGCATTCGAACCTCTGTGCCATTGGTAGGTTCCTTCACCGGGAGACATTCTCTCAACCATCTGAGCATTTCTGTATAAAATGAAGAAATTCTCGTAGTTTTTATCCAAATATCGCCGTAATTCATGTGTAGAATGTGCTCGTATTTTAACCCCAACCGGTTCAGAAGTATTCTAGACGACACCAGATCCTTGTTAGCGAATAATTTGCCGAACCATGAAACTCGTATGCTTTTATAAATACTTTCGACATTGGGCGCATTCATGCCTCCACTTGCGATGTCTTGGAACAGAACATCGCGAGATACTTTAGGTGGTCGCCCTCTCCAGATAAACCTCATAATTTTCGACTGTATCATGTTGAGACATTTCTGGTTAATCGATACAACGGAAGTGATATAAATCAGTCTAGAAATAATGAGAGATTTAGCAATAGTAATCTTTCCCTTTAATGTTAAATCTCGCTGTGACCACTGATTTAGAGTGTTTTGTATTTTCCCCACAATTGGTTGAATGTTATGTTCGTCGCAGTTTTCCGAGGCACTGAATTGTATACCTAGAATTTTGACCTGTTTTGAGGGCGTTGCACCGCAAATTTCGTGACAAGAACACTTGCTAGCACCGAGCCACATGAACTGAGATTTTTCTAGGTTTAGCTGAAGACCTGAAATTTTTCCAAAGTTGTTTATGATCTCAAGTGCGTTTTCGGCTGAATCTGCGTTGTCGACAAAAAGTGTCGTATCATCGATGTATTGAGAGATTTTTGACTCTACTTGTGACACTTTTATCCCTTTAACGTTTTCGGATGCTCGAATTTTGATTGCTAATATTTCTACCACCAGACAAAATAATAAACTAGATGATGGGCACCCTTGCTGTAATCCTCGCGAAGGATTGAACCAATGTGATGTATAGCCGTTGTTAATGATTGCAAGTTCAGTGTCTTTATGCAAAAGCTGAATCCACTGGATGAAAAGCGAACCAAAGCCAAATGTTCTTAAGGTATCGTAGATGAAACCATGCTCAACCGTGTTGAACGCGTTTTGAAAATCCAGAGCAATTAATATGCCATTCAAATTATCTTTGTTAGAATATTTTATAACGTCATCTATCATTCTTAAGTTAAATCCTATATTCCTGCCACGAATTGAGCCTGTTTGGTCCGGTGCAACTAGTTTTGGTATTACCCGCATGATTCTGTTGGCTAACACTTTAGCCACGATTTTATACACAATATCCAACAAGCAAATCGCTCTTTTGTTCTTCAACTTTTTTGGTCTCCCTTTTTTGGTATCATGGTAATGACAGCCCTTCTCTGCGTGACGAAAAAATGACCCTGTGACTTTGCTTGATTAATATAGTTCATTAAAATAGTTTCCAAGTCAAGCCAGAAGAACTGAAAAAATTCCTTTGAGAATCCTGAAACTGAGGGAGACTTATTATTTGCCATAACATCAAGCGCTGCTTTACACTCAATGTTTGTTATAGGGGCATCGGTCAAAGCGCGATCCTCATCGGTCAGTTTCGGGAAATCTAAAGTCCCTAAAAATTCTCTGCAAAGTGAATGACTGTCATCGATCAAATTGTTTTGTGTGGTTGAATATAAATTTTTAAAATAATCCCTACAAAAATTTAGTATATTCGTATTCCCGGTAACTAACATGTTATCATCAGTCTGAAGAACGTTAACCTCCTTTTTAATTTTTCTGTTCCGGCTCAAATTCAGGAAATATTTCGTGGGTCGCTCTCCCTCCTCTATCCATCGAGCCCCACTGAACACCATTGCCCTCTTTCCCTTCTCCTCCTCTATGTCGTTCACTACATTTTTCAGCTCTTGGTACTGCTGTATGAGTTCGTCACTGGGATTTGTAGCCATTTGACTTTCACATTTTTCTAATATTAGCATAAATTTTTCATTCTCTTTACGCCTTTCTTTCCCAATTTCTTTCCATCTCCTGATACTGATGACTCGAATGTTGCTTGAGAGCAGTTCTAACTTTAAACCCCAATCAGAAATTCCGCAATATACCTCCTCTCCTGTCGTTGCCTTTTGCATCTCTAACTTGGCTAAATGGATGAACTTGCTATCTTGAAGGAGATCGTTTCTGAAGCGAAATAGCCCAGGGCCCTTATTCGAAGCGAAAATAACAATTTCTGCAGTTACTATACTGTGATCGCTTAAGATTGATGGTTTAATTTCGGACCTATTCACAACATGATTAGAAATAATACGTCTGCCTCCAAAAATATAATCGATTCGCGATTGCTGCACAGGAGCTGTTAGACGTTTCCATGTGTAGCGGGTCAATTCAGGGTTCTTGTGTCGCCACAAGTCTATCAAATCATGCTCCTGAAGAATGTTGTTAAGCTTTCTTGATGCATTAGATGGACGGAATCTCACATTACTTGTTTCTCGTTCCGTTAGATGTGCATTCATGTCACCGCAAATTAACAGATAGCCTTTCTCGACGTCAGACAAAGATTCAATTTTATCATTTAGCAAAGTGAAAAATTCTAGTTGCTCTGTTGCTCTCTCTGTTTGTTCTGGGTGGGTGCATATACTGCTATCAACTTAACACAACAATTTTCAAACGCCAAATCCAAAATCAAAAGTCGTCCGTTTTCCTCTATGTGAGTGGCATTTACTGTGCAAATACCTTGCAATGATTTCGGCATGAGCACAGCTACACCACATTCGCTACCACTGCGACCATGGGACAAAATGATTTGACTTCCCCATTCTCTCTGCCAAAAGGTGTTATCATTTCCGTTTGAATGAGTTTCCTGTAACACTACCACATAATTCGGAAAGTTAACGTGAAGGAACCGGAAAATGGAGCGTCTTTTCGTTACCTGACGTAAACCTCTAACGTTAAAGGTTAAGACCTTCAGCTCTGGCATTTTATTTAAAGTATCTGATCCAATTCAAGTCATAAACTCTCATCCCATTGGAGTTATTTTGAACGAGCCGCGTGAGGATCTTATCACGTGATGACCAGAGATGGGAGATGCGGAGTGGAACATAAGTAGCGCCACCTACCATTAGTTGACTGAATTAGGGTTTCCATTGTGACCGGCTCGACGATTCAGCACAAGAAAATCCTTGAATCTTGCATTTACAAAGAAGAAATAATAAATACTGTGGGTTCGTAATCTATGCATCGACAAGCTGAGGCTTAAATAGCTGCTATGTACTAGTTTTTTCTTTCCTCCCTGCCCACCACACCAGCCACCAAACGACATTTTTAGCTCCCCACCCCAGCCATGCTTTCCTAACCCCCCCCCTCACTAAACATCATTTTGTGTTAACACTGACCCCGCCAGACACGAGGGCGGGGCCCCGGGCAGCCAGCGTGCGACCGAGGCGCTTATAGTATCTGCTGCCAAATTACAATTGAACAAATGTACCTATGCTGCTCTGGTCATCTAACACAGGACGTGATTCCGACCAACATGGCCTCGGCTATCGGATTATGCAGCCTTACACGCAAAACACACACCGACACTCTGTTGATGAACAGTGCACATTAGAATCAATAACATAGGAATGAACATCAACTTACAGTTCTCTTTGACGAGAGAAGCCAGGATCCCCGGCGGCCGCCCACGGGGGTGCATCTGGGATGTGCTGTCGGAAGGTTGTGCGCCGACCAAACGTTGAGCCCGAGAGATGTCGCGCGGGCGGCCGCCGAGGAGCCCGGGACACAGCGTTATGAGCTGCGGATACATTCACCTATTTTAGTCGTATGGCAAGTATCCTGCTACACATCAATTTCATTATTCAAAACATTACATCACAATATTCTGGCTATACCATAAAGTTCAGCAAATGGATTCTCAATCAACTATGTCCATGCTCCAGCTTAAAGTAATGTTTCTATTGGATTTACGGGCTTAATAATTACACAAGCTATACGGCGACAGCCCTTTGAGACACACAGATAAATTCCGAATGATTACTCAAATTATTTCCTGCTGGGTAAGTGCCAATACATTTCTAGATGCACAATGATGAGAGTTACAAGATATGACGATTATATTATGCATCAACCACCCCATAGCAGTAATACAGTAAGAGACCAGTAAGATGAAAACCCGCAGAGTCGGAAATACCCAGTTACCAATCTCCAACGCAGATTGAAGCCGAATACCAACTCCAGTGGTGATTCTCAGACTAGGTGGACTGAAAAAAACGCGATGTCCTGTGTTTTCCTGGGACACGGGAGGTCCGGCACCATCTGCATGACAACTGCCCGTGATTCCGACACACGAGACTCGAAATACCCCCGTGAAGCCATGCAAACGCAAACATATAACATACAATTACAAGCACCAGTTTTGTTCGAATTCACTAACTCAAAGCATTATGTTTTACTGAATCCATCAACACCTATCCCGATTATTTGCCTGAGTTCACGAGAGACCTCGCTCCATCATGAACCGCAGCTGCATCATCACCACCAGCGTCCATTGTCGCTCCATGTCCCGCCTCCGTCTGCCTTCCTGGAGTCGCCGCCCGGAAACTCTCCACCGCACCTACCACGGGCCCCGGCCGGGGGCCTCCCGTCGCCTCCGGAGAGCGGCGGATCCCCTCCGCCGTAGACGCCGGGCCAAACAGACGGCCACCAGGCCGCGACCCCGGAGCCGGGCGCGGGCCACGTCGTAGCTGGTCGCGCCGGTCTCCCGACCGCCAGCCGCGCTGCTGCCCACGACGATCAGGCAGCTCCGGAAGCTTGCCACCCAACAAGTTCCGCAGCTGTTCCTGGCTCTTCACCATGATGTTTGCTCCTTTTGGAGTCGTGCGGCAGTACACAAAGCCACGGCGCGTAAAAACGGACGCGACCTTACTGCCGTTCTCGGGGCCGCGCGCAGCGAGCAACAGCTGATAGATTCGCTGCATGTCCGGCACCAGCGACTCATTAATAAACAGTGGCGCCATCTCTGACTGCGCCGGATCACCACCGCGGCTATGAGAGACCCGCTCTCCGGCCATGCCACGCCCCGGGAACAGCTCAAAGCGGCGTTCGAAAACAGTGTCCCGGACACTCCTCCTTAGAAATTTTACGATGACTTTCGAGTCCGACTCCAAGCGATGGGCGACTTGGATATCATCTGACGAAAGCAGGAGTCCTGGGAAGCGAGAATTGAGGACCTCGACCACTCTAGGCACCATATCTTCTCCCTGAGTGCGGTTCCCAAATGCCCCACAAGTCAGAATCAGAGATGAAAGACGCCGATTTCGGTCAATTCCATCCAGCCTGTCACGCAGCTCCTTGTTTTCCTCCTTTCTCTGCTGGCATTCCTTCTTCAGATCAGTTATAGCCCTATCTTTGTCGAAAATTTCACTTTCCAATACCTCCAGTCTTTTTTCCATACATTCAAATTTCCTTTCTAGCGCTTTGATGATTTGGTCGTTGCCTTTCTCTATGAGGTCCTTAATCGCCTCTAGAGTGACGACAGCTCTGGCCGAACCCACCTCAGTATGCGGACGTGGCGATTTGTGATCATCTGGTTTTCTGATATTTTTTTGACGCTTCCTTTCCAGGTTACGTGTCATTTCACTCACTGATAGTTGTCGTTTCGTCCTGGAAGCCGTATCAGTGCCGGTACCGGATGCTGCATCGGTAAAAACCGAATCTCGGTCATTATCACTGAACTCAGTGTCCGACATGCTGATCTGTCACGCACTCGCACAATCAAAATTCGCAACAGATTATATCTACGCTGGAAAGCATCCGAGTCCACACCATCTAGCTCACAAAGCGTATTCCACTGTGAAAATCAGCGCCCCGCAGACACCAAGCCGCCCGGCGCCCCGCGCCTCACACCTATCGGTTCACAACATACCCGGGAGCGACCCAGGCACGTCCTAACCCGGCGACCGGTCAGTGCTGACTGTGCTTGCGTGAATTAAGTAAGAAATTATTTCGCATGTTTTAGTGCTCAGGTCAATGGTTTGACCTCCAGAGGTCAAATTAGGTCAAGATCGGCTATTTTCACTCAAATATGCAATGATTAAGCAAACTGGGCATAACTCTTATGTCATTAGAGCTATTGAGGCCTGGTAAGGTACATTTGATAGCAAATTGCCAGTACTTTTCCACTATGTGGAACGTAAAGACCTCCCGCCAGTGGTTTGACCTCTAGATGTCACCTCGTGACCTAATATGACCTGAGGTCACGAAAGGTCACAAAGTGACCTTGCCGTATATCAAATGAAAGCCAGTGACAAGACAAACACGATGGTGTTTGTTTCACCGCTCTAGCTTAATTAGGTCAAAAGTTATTGCCAAAATACTGTTTTTGACCTCTGGTGACCTTGGATGACCTTGGAAAAGTCAAAGGGCAAATA
This sequence comes from Lepas anatifera, assembly GCA_034440635.1. NCBI lineage: Eukaryota > Metazoa > Arthropoda > Thecostraca > Lepadidae > Lepas > Lepas anatifera. Next base: position 3,381,938 of record JAOTON010000535.1, on the reverse strand, counting down.
TGACCCCTGGGATCTGTGAAAGTGTGTCCGAAAACGTTGTTCTGAGCAGTCTGAGTATTTGCAATCATTTTTGTGGCTTTTATATCATGAAACAACTTTTCCCTATGCTTTTCCAATGGGAGAGGTCGCCTCGTGACCTGACCTCAGGGCACGAAATCGAAAAAATCCCGGATATACACCTTGTAGACCCTGGAGGGGTTATGAAGTGTAGGAAGTTTCAAATCGATCGACTTTGAAATGTAGCTCTTACAGAGCTCTAAAGTGAAGTGAGGTGACCTTGGTTGACCTCGTCTGGTGACCTGACCTTGGGTGACCCGGGGTAAAAAATTTCAGGGATGATGGGAAAATGATGCAGTGAGAGGTAGAGCCCTCAACTGCGGTGCTGCGCCTCGTCGTTTTTCTGCTATCCCGGAAAAACCTTAGGGGGCCATCGATGGCCCCCCCGGTGGGGCGAGGGTTAATACAAAGTATGAAACGGCAAGTGCTTTAGGCTATGGGTCTGCACGCCATAAACAGGGGGAATACATCCAGATTTTTTAGTTGATTTTCAAGATAGCGAATGTCGGCATTTTTTAACACGCGCCCCGCTGGGAAGCGGACGGTCGGAGGAGGGGCGGCAGAGGCGCGACCAGGCGCCGAGGTCGCAGAGGTGGAATCAACTGGCGCCGCCACGGGGACTGTGGGTCCAGTCAGCTGATCATCGGACAACTAAACATCCAATCATACAAGCCCAAGCTGCCGGACCTTAGGAATGATATTGATAACGTATACGGTTTTGACATTTTGGCTCTCAACGAGATGTGGCTTACACCTAACGTGCCGGACAGACTAATATCGGTGAGTGGCTATCGGCTCTTCCGAAGAGACCGGCCAGCCAGCTTAAACCTACCAAAAGGCAAGGGCGGTGTCGCTGTGTTAGTACGTGACAGTCTTCGGTGTGAAGTTCTCCAAACTCCTGTGACGGGAATCGTAGGTTCTAATTTAGAGATTATCTGGATTCTAGTTCATATCGACAATCGCCATACTGTTCTATTCGCCTCTGGTTATCGAGTGCCTAATACCACTGAACGTCAGGTTTCTACCGATTTAGATGATTTAGAGCTTCAGCTACAGTACATGTTGGCAAACTATCCTAGAGCAACTGTAGTTCTGGCTGGTGATTTTAACCGTTGTTTGTTCAAGTTCCAAAATACTCGTCATGACTTGTCGCGGTTGCTTTCGATGTATAACCTTCACATAGTGAACAAGGATCGTCCAACATACCGACCCGCAGCGAGCTTACTTGACATTATGGCCACCTCCAGACCAGACTTAGTACAGCGTGCAGGAGTCACAAGGTGTCACTATGGAGGACCACACGATTTTACCAGACTTGTTTTAGCTCAGGAAATGCGCTCACCAACACCGCGTGGTTGTAACATGTTGACACGATCTTTTAAGAGGGTTGACATTGCTGCTTTTAATCATCAACTGCGCGATGTTGACTGGACATATGTTTTCTACTCCCCTCCACTGAGGAAAAGTGGGAAGCTTTTAAGGCCATTTTCACCCACCATCTTAACGCTGTGGCACCACTCAAGCGCGTCAATAGGCGGCAGTACAGAGCCCCACCAGTGTCAGCAGATACGCAGGAACTTATACGCGACCGCCGCGCGGCCCTCAGCCGGGGCGATCGTGCCGAGTACCAGCGCGTTAACCGCCTCTGCCGCTCTGCAGTTCGCCGGGACTGCGTGGCACTGTACGAGGGGGAGATCAGACGCGGCGGCCGCGCTGGTCTGTGGCGTGTTATTCAACCAGTTATCGGACGGAAACAACAGCAGTGCACCGCGTTTAACATCACACCCGATGCATTGAATGATTTTTACGTGTCGGTCGGACCGAACACTTCAGCCAGTGTCCCTGCAGCCAGAGTTTCTGTGCCGACCCTTTTACCACGAGTGACGACTAGCGCTTTTAAAGTCCAACCCATAGATTTTAACACGTTGTGTTTGACCTTAGCAAGTATGAAGCCCTCTAAATCAACGGGAGCTGACGGAATCAGCATACATATGCTTCAAAAATTTTGCTACGGACTCGGCGAACCCCTGCTCGATATAATTAATTCAAGTCTTGTTTCTGGCTCCGTTCCACAGGCATGGAAGCACGCCATGGTAACTCCAATTCCCAAAGGCACGAAGAGTACAAAACCGTCTGAAACTAGACCTATTTCACTCCTACCTGCCGTCACGAAACTAGTCGAGCGTGTTGTGCAGCAGCAGCTCTCCAACTACTTAGAAGAAAATCACCTCCTCTCGGACGCACAGCACGGCTATCGAAAACGATACTCTACCGAATCGGCCCTTCATGTAATTACCGATAAAGCTCTCTCTGCTATGGATAAAGGCGAAATTTCTGTCCTGGTACTGGTTGATCTCTCAAAATGCTTTGATATCGTTCCCCATCACAAATTACTTCAAAAACTTTCAGCATATGGCATAGATACAGACTGGTTTCGTGCGTATCTCGAGGGACATACTCAACAGGTGCAAGTCAAAAGCGCCGATGGCTCATCCTTTCTTACGTCAAGCACGCGCGAAAACAACATGGGCGTATATCAGGGGGGTGCCGCCTCATGTTTGCTTTACATGTTATACGCCAACGACCTGAGCCTGTGTGTTGAGAGCGATGTCACTCTGGTACAATACGCCGACGACACACAGGTCTTAGTTAGCGGCAAAAAACGGGATCTCGCAAACATAATTGAACGCATGGAGACTGCACTCAGCAATATATGCAACTGGTTCTGCTTTAACGGGATGAAATTGAATACCGATAAAACACAGATGATTGTATTGGGCACTAAGGCAATGCTGCGCGACCTGCAACCCGTTACCCTGAGTTTCTGCGGCACAACCATTAGAGAGGACAGGATCGTCAAAAATCTGGGTCTCACAATGGATCGGCACCTCAGTTACGAAAATCACGTGGACAAAGTAACACAGAAATGCACTGGGATCCTCATAGCTTTTAGTCATGCACGTCATGTTTTACCTAGGAACGTACTAGCAACTGTTGTGCAAGCCCTCGTTATCTCAATACTGCGACATTGCATATCTGTATACGGCTCATGTGGCATGACTCAGGTCCGCCGACTGCAAAAAGTTGTTAACTTTTGTGCTCGTGTTGTGACTGGGAGGAGGAGGTTTGACCGCATCACAGATGCTATTGAGCAGCTTGGCTGGCAGTCTGCCCAGCAGATGATTGATTACCACACAGTGTGCGCAGTGGAGCGAGTGATTGTGACAGGACAGCCACCTAAATTGTGTGAGACCATGGGCCGGCAAGCCAACCAGGTGCATGATCACCATACCCGGCGCGCGGGTCAACGGACCCTGCCGGCGATACGTACCGAGGCAGGTCGACGGCGGCTATGTTTTCGTGGAGTGACTTTGCTCAACCGGACTGGACTTTTACCTGGCTCGTCGAGTTTTAAGACCGAACTCAAACAGGCCTTGTTATAAATTTTAGAGTAGCATCGAGCTACATTCTTTTGCCCACAGCTCATTGTTATGTGTGATTTTATGAGTATGAGTGTTTTTAGTCTCAGCCTACATTGAACCTTTTTATGATATGACGTGAATGTGTGAAAAGCCGCACCTTGATGTGGATCATCTTCGAATAAATCTGTTATCTGTTATCTGTTATCTGAAGGGGGCGACATTCGTCCCCCCTCCTGGTTTTCCCAAGATAACGCAAAAACAAAGAGACACAGAACAACGAAACTTACAGTACTTTATACCTGATCAGTTTTACACATCTGACCAAATTTTAAGGTAAGGTCATGTCAGGTCAAGGAGCTATTTAAGGTCAAGTGACCCGACCTCAAAACCTAAAATCACGAGTTTGAAGCGGCGCTCAGGGAACATCAGCGAACCGATCAGTTTGAAACTTTCACAAAATGATAAGGTCATTATGGTCTACAAATCTGCTGTCTCGGAATTTCGATATTGTTGACCTAAGGTGAGGTCAATGTTTTGGTCACCCCATTATAAGTCTATGGTGGAAAAAGAATCGGCTCGTTTTCAATAAATACTGGATAGATAAAGCTGAAAATCCTCAAACCGTCTATTCTTACCACGATCATGACCATAAAGTTGGGTTTTTGAGCATCTGACCTCTCAAAGATCATGCCAGGTCACAGGAGCATGGAGTGATTGTTTGGCCAATAACTTCTCACTGAATTGAGATAAAGCTCCCATTTTGCTTGCATTGTGCTTATATTGTCACGGGGGAGTCGATTGGTATGCACCATAACCATACCAGGTCACCCTGTGACCCTGACCTAGCTCGAAGTCAGGTCATTTTCACAATTTGACCTAGCAAGGTCATATTATACATCACTCGATTCGCCGCGATGAGAGGAATCCAATGAAGCATAAATATTTGCTCTAGCTTCCCTGAGGACAGATATAGAGAAAGAAACGTACACTGCTCTGTTGTAAGCCCATGGAACCCTCTTTGACCTATGTTTACCTCAATATTGACCTGACATAAACATTTTTCGTATAAAATATATTCGTCTTGTCAACAGCTTTCGAACGCCGTCCATAATTTTTCTTTAGCTTTCGTGGGAAATGAGATACGGGGGAGGGGGGCGAAAAACGCCCCCAGTGGGGCGCGTCATGCCAGGACCCCAGCGGGGCGCGTGTTAACAGGGCGCTTAGCGTCTCTTATGTCCAAACCTCGGTGTGCATTGCTTGAGTTGCAATTGCAGATATCAGAAAGTCAAAGATGCAGCCATGTAGCGCGTGCACGATGCAAATGAGAACCTCTGTGATACACGTGGTGGCCTTGGGGGCGGTCTAAGTTGACTGGCGGGCGATCCACTGGTGACCCCGGGCCTCAGGCTAAACAGGGCTGAGGGGGGAGGGGAGGGGGACACGCCAACCCCAGCAATGGGTGATAACGGTGATGTATCTCGACCCATTTTGTGTAGTTTTATGTCTATCGGTTTCTGGTTCATTCAAAGATTTTTACTATGTCACAGATTTTTACTAGGCTAATATTCGACTGAGGACTGTTTGAGAGGACCAAATAGCTCCTTGTATGGCCCTATATAAACCGATCTGGATTCGGATGTGGATACAAATTCTGTTTGTAGATTCGGAACTATTTTGACCCAGAAACGGAAACAAGGGAGGACAACAAGGCGCTACAAACCAAAATTATACTCACTGCCTTTGGGAGCATATTCGGATCCTTACCTAGATGCTATAACGATTAAAACGCGCACTAAAAGGGGCCCGGAGGCTTCCCCCGCCCCCACCGATTTTTCCGAGGTTACCGGAGAACTGTTCGCAGCCGGAAAAGGCTACTTGGCTAAATGAGAAATTCAACGGTGCGTCGATTGGTGAAAATAGTTTGAAAATAAATGAAAAATTTGTTTTACTTACAGGCTTTCGAAGTCAGACTTATGCATTGACATCGCCACAATCGCACGGTTGCACCAGTTCGCCTGCATTGGAGACCGAGTGGCTACGTCATAACGCCATGTAGACGCGATGATTTGTCAATGTTGCGTCACATGAAGGTCAAGGTGAAATTTGAAGGTCACGGGCCAAATTTACACCATTATTTTCAAGGTTAATGTCCCAGGAGTTCCGGTAGAATAGCATTACCCAGTATGACGTATATTATGCTATGAAGTCATAGTTAAGGTAGCCCAATGTAAAAGTCAAGATTAAGGTCGAGGTCGAGATCAAAATTTAATGTCGAGATCAAAGGTCAAGTTCAAAGATCGTGGGTCAAGGTTATTGCTCATTTCCCGTCCGACGGTTGTTGTAGTGCACATCATTGGTAATATAACATATGTGATGTCATAGGTCGATGACCTTGAATGATCTTCACTTTAAAATCCTACAAAAGATTCTTTAATACCTTCCCTCCATGACCTTTGTCTACTTTCAATACATCCCCGATATTTCCCAGCACAAGAACGACATTTCCCAATAGGTTCCCAGCCTGGTCAAGATTTGACCTATATGACCTGGTAACTTTGAAGACATTGACCAAGGGCAGTTGTTCATAATTTAGACTATCATAGCACTTGCATATAGCACACATCCAAATGTGCAGTTTTCTACGCCTCTTTGTTTCTTATTTGACGGGGGCTACCAGGCCCCCCTGGAGTGCGCGCTAGTGCGAGACCCGTCTCCCGTGCGGAGTTATAAAACGATGAAATTAGAGGTCTTCAAAAAATGTCATTCCAAAGCAGTTATTTGTTTTTTCATTTGAACCCTTTGTAGTGAATGCTTCTTAGATGGCACGGCATTCAACTGTTTTTCAGCATAAGGTAGAAATACAGGTTTTTTCTTTATTTTTCTCCTGAAGTTGAAGCAATCGAAACAACGATTACAAAGTTTTTCGAACTTGAAAAATGTTGATCTTTGTGACCCAATTTTAAATGACAATCATTAATTAACCGGCACGCTGGAGTTCAAAAAGGGCCGAAGACCGGAAACGTCCGGTCTAGCCAACATAGTTTCGTGTGTTTTAGTGTTAAATAGCGTTTTCAGGGGTTTGGCTTTATCGCACCTATCATTGTGATAATTTCCCAGGTGCTAACAATACGTTTAGTTTAGATCATGCCGCGTGTAAAGGCCAGCTAAAACACAACAACTGTAGAATACATGTAGTTTAACTTAGCGATTACAAACGTAGTTAGCTAGGTTTCCCAGCTCCTCCAGTCACAAATTTCTGACACGCACCAAGAAGATTCTGCACGTTTCCCATATTTTTTTAGAGATTGCTTGCTTGCTTTTTATAGGAAACTCCTTTTGTGCACTAGGCCCCAAAGTTTTCTTTCCCCTTGAATTTCGGAAAAGAAAGTCAGGCTTCTAGTGTCTTTTTGCACCGTGATGAGGAGACGTCTTTTCATAGTCTGAACTCGGGTAGTAGGTCCCTCGTCTTCCGTCTCACAACTATGTGCTCACGGAACATGTATCTGTTATTTTTCTGGTGTGTGTGTGGGCGGTGGCGGTGGAGGGTAAGGTGGGGGGGGGGCGGTATAAGCATTGTGTTGCCGTTAGTAGCAGTTGGGAAAAGTGTCGTGCAACATAGTTTTGGGGGGAAAGATATGAGAATCAAATCCACAACTCACTTCTTTCTGCTTCCGCCTTTGTTGCAAAATAGTTATTTCACCAAGGGAGTGGATGCTGCCTACCCCTCATGCTTTTTCCAAGATTTATCCAAAACCATTCCCGATATGCCTTTCTGACTTTACTTAGAAATAGATTGAACGAATCTCCTGAAATAAATTTTTCAAATAATATTTTCACCAAGGGCGGAGCTATGGATTAGTAATTATGGAGGATCTATAAAAACCGAGCATTATCGTGTACCTATGGTGCGATCTCTGTACAACAAAGCCGTCCATAGGGATACTGAGGGCTGCCAGAATGCTCCAATGTCATGATTAAGATGCCAGGCGATTGTTCATATACATTATTAACTACTTTTTACAGAGGCGGTTCCAATAGCTAAAAATGGTGGGCTTCAAAAGTAGTAATTGGATTGTCCTCTTGCAGAGTGAATAGACTGCCTACAGGACAGTCGGGAGCCTCAACAAGAGTAAGCATAATGCACTCCCAACCTTATATCATATGATATAAGGTTGGGACTGTTTTTCTTCCGACGTAGTTTCTCAACCGAAGCCAGGCAAGGTTTGTAACAATATTTTGCAGGCCACTGCCCACAATTAAAAAAAAGAACAGAAAAATGGGATTGACAAATTGATTACATTTTGAATTTGTGAAATCAGACGGGTGGATTTTGGGACCTTAGGGGGAATCCACCAAGCGCCGCCGTAGAGGGTGTTTGAAGCGCCGCCGTTCTTCGCACACCTTATCCTTGATCAATTTTGCAACTTTCATCAAAATTTTAACGTTAGGTCATCTAAGGTCAGGTCACCAGTGCAGGTCAAGTGACCTCACCTCCAATTTTTAAGGTGGCATCAGTAGGAAATGGGAGAATCAATCGGACTGAAAGTTATACCACATAACAGCCTACCGAGTACTACAAATTACATTCCGGCATTTTCCATATCAATGACCTAGGGTCAGGTACGGATCATGACCTCTCCATTTGAAATGCATGGAGAAGCAGAAATTATGCTGTATTTGTGTAGATAAAGCTGTGAATGCTTTCATATTCTCCAAATTGTAGTATCCTGGGTCTTTTCTAGATTAATGTTGTAATTTTTGATCCGTGATCTTTGAGAGGTCATCTGAGGCTAATTAAGCAGGTTTCAGACTTGGGTCAATAACTTTGCAGGAAATGGTGATAAATATTTCATTTTTATACCATTATGTTTACATTGCAATTGAAAGCCGAATGATATGCATATTGACTATACTAGGTTGAAAAGTGACCTTGACCTGACCTTAGGGCAGGTCGTTTTTCTGTTTTGAGCTGTCATAGTTATATTATACATCGATCAATTCACCGTAACGAGAGAAAGCGATTGGTGCCTAAAAATGATTCTAACTCAACTCTGTCATATGCTAGAGCCCCGAAACTCTTCTCTAACTTGCCATCTTCTTTAACCTGCCATGAACTCAATATTGACTTGAGCTAAAAAGCGACCAATGTTGTTTCTTCATGAATTTGTATGTGCTATCCAACAGCTTTCGTGTTTTCTCGCTATCCCCCATATGAGCTGAATTCGAGAAGGGGTGTTTGAACACCCCTCCTCACCAGGGCGAAGGTGGCTCGGAGGCCCACCGGGGTGGGTGTTAACTCATTTATTATATCTTATTTTCAGTTTTTTTACTTTAATAATTAACTTAAACTTAATAATTTATATTATTTTTTCTTAAATTTAATAAATATAATAAATAAATAATAGTAAAAACCATGGTTTTTTCCACTCAATTAGTTAATTATTAAACTTTTTACTATCTAAAAGAAATAACCATGTGTAAATTTTATGTCATATTTTTCTATATAATCTTTTCTTTATATCAAAAATAATATAACTAACAGAGTAAAGTTTAAATCATACTTAATTACTTAACCTAAAGTAGAGTACTTAAACTGTATAAATTCAGGTGAAATATTAAGCGGTTGTTTTTTATAAATAGGAGGTTAACTAGCCAAAGATGTCGATGCTGTTGGGTACAGATGTCATTGCTGACAAGTATAGATGTCGCTGTAGCAAGGACGAAGCTAAACTACGGCTTTGGTGGTCGTCTTATATCTCCTCCCCGCCTTGCGAGGGCCCAGAAGGCTCCAAAAGACCGTGATAAGTTCGGCTGTGCTGCAGTCCTCTGCAGCCAGCAGGAGACTTATGTGGTCAGCTAGGTCAATCTAAGGACAATTGGGCCCTCTGTAGCTAGCAGAACGCTCTGTAGTAAAAGGGTGCAGACCAGCGCGGCGGAACGAACACAGGGTCCTGAGGTGAAGAAAGCCTGCTCCCTGTGACCAGTTGGACGGACCCAGGGTCCTGAGGTGAAGAAAGCCAGCTCCCTGTGACCAGTCGGACGGATCCAGGGTCCTGAGGTGGAGGAAGCCTGCTCCCTGTGACCAGCTGGACGGACCCAGGATCCTGTGGTGGAGGAAGCCTGCTCCCTGTGACCAGCAGCTGGAGGAGCATGACCATCCATTACTGAAGCTGTCAGCAGTGACTGCCAGGCCGCTGCCGTCACTGGAACCCCAGTTTTTAGCCAGGGACCTCCTCCACCAGAGGTTCCTTGCTCTTGGGACAAAATAGATATCCATGTGTTCCTCTTGCGCCAAGGATTCAAAGGATATGCGGCATGACCTTGTCGGGTCAAATAATGACCCTTAAGTGTCATGCTGCATACCGTTCGAGTCCTTGGGTCGTGCTCATTAATGATACCAAATTTTAGATTGTATCTTTTTCAAAAGTTATAGACTCAAACAATTTCGAAAACCGTGACCTTTGGTGACCTCAGGTGTCTTGGGTATTGACCTGACCTCGAAATAGATGACAAGGTGCATCTTTTTCGTTTCAAGAGCTTTCGGATGATGCTTAGAAACTTGATCTAGCTCTTCTAGAAGCCGAGTTACATCCTGGTTTTATCCGCCTCTTTTCAGAAGCAGAATCGCCTTACATGGATTTAGAAATCACGTCATAACTCGTTGATCTGATCTGACCTGATGTCAATTTGTGGTCATAAGTTGTTAAATTGATCATCATAGAAACCAGCAAAGCGATGAGCGTCTCATTTTAGTCGGCTCAGAATCATCCGCGAAAAACCGAGGTGGTCTGGTCCGATTGGGCAACCAGTAAGTGATGGGTTAACAGAAGGGAGAGAGCAGCAGAAAAGGGCCGCCTTCCGCTCACGGGACGCTTATTTATCTGCAAACTGCATGATTTTGGATAAATGAAATATAAAAACTGGTGCTTCTGGGTGGGCAATACTTTTATTTACAGGACTTTTATTCAATTCAAAATCCTATGAAGGTGTTTTATTCCCCGGAGTTCTAAGAGAAGCGGCAGAATCCTCACGGAGATGAACTGCTAGAACAAACAGACATTCTTATAGACATACATTTTCAAAGAAAGTTATTTCTAGTAACTGATGGCGCTAATATTTATCACCTACCTAGTCAGAAGAAAATAATAAAGCCGAACAACAAGCGATTTGAGCAAAATATCCGTTTATTTCAGCATGTTATTTGCTGCCCTTCTTGTAAAGCCAAATAAACATGTCTTCTATTTCCTTAACCCGTCACCGCGTGGGCGTCAAATCAACCCCCTCGAATTTACGCGAATGATTCCGAGTCGATTTAATTTAAACGCGCGTCGCTTGGCAGGCCTCTAGAAATATCAATTTGACAACATATGCTCTAAAATTGGCATTAGATCAGGTCAGGTCAACTAGTTATGACGTCATTTCTAAATCCATGTAAGGCGATTTTGTTCTTCTAAAATGAGCCTAACAAAACCAGGGCGTAGCTCAGCTTCTGGAAGAGCTGGATCAATTTTCTAAACATAGTTCGAAAGCTATTGAAACAGAAAATCCGAACACTCTCAATAATTTTGAGGCCAGGTCAATACCACGGTCACCAGAGATCAATACAATGGCCACGACTTTCGAAATTATTCATGTCTTTAATCTTGAACGAAATAAGATAAAGTCTTAAATCTGGTATCATAGCGATGACCATGACCGAAGAATTCGAAAAATATGCAACATGACCTTGAAAGGGCATTATTTCACTTTGACCTAAGGTCAAAATAATAAGTGGACCTTACAAGGTCAGGTTGCATAGCATTTGAATCCTTGGCTCAAAGCAAATACGCTGATCTCTTTTGTTTTTTACTAGGTCCTATGGTTCCTGAGTTAGGATAATGTATTTTCTAAATGGGTCAAACTTTGTCCTATTTTGGCCCACTGTGACGTCACGGGTAACAGATATGGTTCAAACTCAGGTCCAGAGTAGCATATGGTGAGGCGCTTCCAGCACCTTTTAATTTTTTCCGTATAATTTCCGGTTCCAGAGATCGTAGGGGGTCCGATCGGGGGTCCTCCCCGAAAAAAAGGTGGTACGTACGAAAGGAGTACCGGTGGGTGTCCAAGCGGTGCTGGATAGGGGCCCGGATGTATATTATCATATATGTCGGAATAAGAAGGCCCGGCAAACTAACGGCAAGAAAAATCAGGGGAGCTAAAGGCCCGGTTGGGATGGTTCCCGTCCACCCACCATACGCACACTTTTATTTCAGCTCATCGTCCCGCCAGAGTGCCCGCGTTGTGGTGGTAAACTCATCGCGAAACATGTCTTGGTGGAATGCCGGGACTTTGAGATAGAGAGCAATCATTATCTATAAGGTTTCACACACTAGATTTGCTCCTGGAGAGACATTTGATCAAATCACCAGCATAATTCATTGGCTTTAATATCATTTCCTCCTTCGTAGCCGTTTTGTTTTTTATATCTCTTGTGTTCTGTGTGGGTGTAAGTGCTAAGTCTTTTTCCTCTTTTTCACCCACATGTTGTTTAATGCAACGTTTTAGTCTTATAAATTACCTCGCCGCAGCTTGACTAGTTTTGCGTCATTTTCCCTCGTGTTTCATTTTTTATTATTGTTATGGGTGCAAATCGACATCAGTAGTTTACGCATCATTGACTCGTGCACTTACGTGGGACTGAGCCACATTCGCTTTGATAGGGGGCCGGTGGGTACACCCCCTAATATCTCGAGAACCACGCTAGATAACAAAAAAGGTAAACGGCGTTGGCTAGTTCATTTAGATATCTATAAAAACAGAGGTAATTTTTTGTCACGTCACATTTAAGGTCACTAGAGTTCAAGGCACATCACCATAAGGAAAACATGGAAATGACAGTTTTTCAGTCATTACATCTCAACTAGTAGGTAGATATACAGCAAAACAAGCTACACAATTGGAACTCTCGCGGCAAGCCAAATCGAATGATGCATAATATGACATCGCTAGGTCAAATCTAGGATTTAACCTTAGAATGGGACAGGTCAAGGCCAAATTAGATCACAATGCATATCACCAAACGTGTAAGGATAAGACAATCCCAATGCCGTTAAAATAAGAGCTTTACCGCCATCCATCACTAAGTTATTCAGCTTAAACTATTTTTTCCATGTTTTTAACCAATTGAGAGGTCATGGATCGTACCCGACCTTAGGTCATCGATATACAAAATTCTGAACAAGGGTTTGAAACACCCAGTTGGCTCATTATGTGGCATGAATTTCAGATCCAAAATTAATCATGTTCTTACTTATATCACCTCAACCTTTTCAGAGGTGAAGTCAGTTAACTTGCAATGGTGACCTGACCTGAAAAGACCTGAACCCAAAATTGCAATAGAGGTTGTAAAAAATTATCAGGAAAATGTATACCAAATGCGGCGGCGCTATTTTTTACGTCGCTGTCATTTCTATTCTTTTTCCGAAAAAAATTCGAAGGGGCAGCGGGTACACACCCCTCCATCCAAGGCCATGTTAAACACCAAACAAGATGCTGGTGACAATGGAATAAGGAGGCCAGGGTGGGTTTGCGCCTCACTGTTTGTGAAATCCGTTCATTTCAGTCAAAGTAAGAAAAATCTTGCAGGTATCAAGTAGCCAGAATCAGAAGAGTCTTAGATGCTAAAAGTAAGCTTTTTTCAGCAGGAGGAGTTAAATTACTCGATCCCTTCACGTTTTTGTTGGTCGCGACGCCCAGGTATGATACAACCCTTTTCGGTTGATTTTAATTCTTTATTCTGGTCATAAAGAGAGGATTTTCCGACAGTGGCCAGGTGCACACGTTTTAGCTGCTGATATAATCATACCACCAAGAAGCAGCAGTTTCAATAGTCAGACACTGAATTTATCAGCATAAATTTCCACTATTTTCTACAAGTCAGTCTGATGGAAGAACACTGAAAATTAAGGCACATAAGCCACAACAGCTGGATATGAAAAGCAATAACGAAACACGAATGCTGCTTCATTTTTCCGCTTTAACGTCAGTGAAATAGGAAGTATGGCCCGGAATAGCACGCGCAACATCATCGTCTAAGTCATCAGCTCTTGGCTCTGAGAGATAAGAAGCCAGCACACTTCGGGATGGTGGTGGATGAGGAGCAGGGGTGTGGATTTTAACAGGGGGGGCGGCACCCTCAATGATGTGTTGGGCACTCCTCTCCAAAAGGTGATGCAAAGTCCTTACGAAGTGCATAAAGAAGAGGAAGTTATCAACAAATACTTGTTTCACAGTGTTATACTGACATTCTGCATCGAACCTACCAGTTAATATTTTACCAAACAATGAAAATACTCAGACATAATGGACAATTAGCAATTCTAGATAAATCAATTAGCAATGCCTGTATGATAACGTATTGTATACTCCATACTTAAGCAGTGACGCATTCCATAAGATACAGCAGTTTAAACGTTATTTTCAAGAATTAGGTGCACATTTTCCACCAAACAATTCTTTCGCCAGAAGGGCAGAACATTGAAGAAAGCAGCTGAAATCAACAGAAGGCGCAGCATCATAGGAACTTATGCCCTGTGGCGCCAGGTGATTTGAAATATTTGTACATTTTTTAATCAGGCATCATCGCATTGCCTACTGACAGTGAAAAAACTGTGAAAAACTGAGATAAAGACTGTGAAAAACTGAGACAGATGTCAAACAGTGAAAAACTGTGAGCAAGAGCACAATAAATGACACTGAAACACTAAAAGAAGCATATATTTTTCGCCTTATGCTCTGAATGTTTATAAATCAATGTAAACATTTTTAGTGGGCATTTTTATATATTTTGGAATTTCAATTATTTGGTTAGGATTTATTGGCGGGTTAAATAAAGCATTTATGAAACATTAAATAACTACAAATACAGCGCCGCAGATACAAATGAAATAGAACACGGTTCTGTGTTTGTATCGAGTAATCTAAAAGTCTGACTTTCAAGTTATAATGCGTTTTTCTATACCACCTATCCTGATTCAAATCCTGACAGCCCATAAAAATTATCAGCTCAGATGTATTGTCAAAATTACCAGCGGAGCACACGTAGAGGAATAAAATTTGTAAAATAGCTGGAAGGGTCGAAATCACAGTTTGTCTTGTAGGATTTGGTAGACTCTCTGGAACTGACCTTAAGATTTATTGTATTTATTTATTCATTTATTTATTCATATCGCCAACAGATGGATATCCATTTCCAGGCGAAGTCAGAGCCTAAAAATAAACACAATATGCTTCGAGTAAATGACAAGCAACACACATGAAAACAATAAAATGAATCAGCCTAAAATGGTATATTCCTCCCCGAGGATAAATGAGACTGGTAAAACATGAATTAAAAGCTAGAGAAAATGCATGGTCTAAAAATTACCTGCTGCGGCTATAGCGTTAGCTCGCAGCAAGTGCACGGGGTGAACGTATGTATTTTAATACATTGACTTTAAAACTGCTAAAGGAATCTAAGAATAGGTCGGAACTGGAACATGAAATTTAAAAATGGCCAGGAACCTCATTACCAAAATAATCATAGTTTTTCGATGGAGCAGCCACTTAGGCCATTGACGCCTATATCGTTGCATGTGTCTTTCCACTTGGCAGGAAGTTCTAAATGACTGGTGTATATATCATTCCTCCACTGTAACTTATTCTACACTTGTTTACAAAATATGCTATGCTCTAGGAGTGCGTTGCCTATGTATATGCTCAGTGCCCAGCCAATTGAAACTTTGAAATTACCTACAGGGCTGGAGTGTGGATTTCTATCTCTGGATGTGGGTTGCCCACTGCCCAGTCACCTAGCATTTGTTTCATATTAGGCAGTGCGGCTTGGTTCCAGGGGGCTGTAGTGTACAGTGTTTATAATGCAATGGTTCTCTTAGCGCTGTCGTAATTGACAGTTTTCGCATTTGGGCGCCCCAAATTGTTTTCTAAAATCCCCGTTAGTGTGATGGATCTATAAAAGGGAATGTGGCACCTTTATAACGTGATTTTAAATGAGATAGCCAAGTTGTAAAGCATGCCGGAAAACCCGGTACTCTATAAACAATTTGTCTTGAAACTAAAAATTTCCATAGAGAAAAGCTAAAAACTACCTGAAAAGTACCCTACATGTAGGTACCCTTAGCAAGAGGCCACAGTTGTCATGGCTGTTGGCGTGATGACATATGCTGACGTCACAATGAGTATCAGCTAATCGAAGCCCTTGAAGTGTGTTGAATATGGTAGAGGTTGCCAGATCATGACATCATCCACAGGCATATATTTATTTCTTTCCCTAGAGGAGCATTTTAAAAATAAAAAAATTGAGCTTACTGTACATTTTCAGAGAAATCATGAACGCTTCCATGATTTTCGGTTAAAAGTATCCCCTAATTACACTACGTTCCAGGATTCGAGCAAGGTGCCACATTATCTTTGAGAACGCCCTCCTGAGAAAAGCATTCCCCGCCTGGAACTTCTGGGTTTCGCCGCAGCTTTATTTTTCGCAGTATGGTGCCAGAAAGGTGAAATGCGCTAAAACATCGACAAAGTCTGAGTCCTGAATTAGGTTTTTACCTTTTCACCGTCCAACACGGAACAAAACAGCACCTGCTTCCCTCTTCTGGTATATTATCCGGTTGTACTTCAGCAGCGCTCTCTACTATCCCTCACTATCCAGAACTCGTCCGCCGGTTAAGCTTTAGTTCTATGAACGTCTCCCACCTCCTACCCTCGGTTACCTTCGGACCGGGCCTCGCTCCTCTCCACTCTGCAGAAACCCACCGCGACGCTCCTGATTTCAACGAACTCGGCCGCCGGCTAGCCTGTGCTGACTGCCGCTGTCTCGCCTGCACCGAAGAGCAGCCTCGGATGGTGGAGCAGATATTCAAGCCAATAAAGGGCAAAGTATGGCTAGGAATATTTTGAAACGTAATACTAATATATTTTAGGGCTTATGGTTTAAAGTTCTATCGTTTTCCTGGATAATTTTCCGATTAATTTCTCGCAATACAAGTGAACGCACCTCCACCAATCAGCGGCCGCCATCCGCTGGCTGCCGCTTGCCTGCGGGCACAGAGATTAGAGGGGTCACGCAGGTCACTGCCGACGCCGAGTTCAAGCCTCGGTGGGGAGGGGTCGCGTGCCGGATTATAAAACCTAGATGTGTTGAGTTAAGAGTGATGGTGATTGTGCCTGCTGTTAGAATGAGGGAGGGGACAGGTGTAGGAGACATTCTGTGCACGTTGGTGGATATAGAGGTTAGGAGTTTGTGAAATATGGGGTGTCGATGGCGCTGGAAAACATGATTACGTGTTCATCAAATGAATTTGGCATAAGGATCTGCCTGGCGGGAAAAATCGCAGGCAACTATTTCGAGTCCCTAGTATTTTCGACACCAGGGAAGATAACGCTGTTTTTCAGGATCTTTATTTAAATTGACACACACTTACCAACCTTACTACACACATATCTGACATACACGCCTAGCTGACATTTCGTGCGTATGCAACACTTGAAGTTTAAAATGTTAAAATGCTCATTTGAGGCGGTGGGATAAGTATTTTTGACCGTGTAAACAAGGAGGGTCCAAAGGAAATCACAGAAAGCACGAGGCCATTAACTAAGTGCGCATATTTTAAGAGCATGAACATCACTATATTCCTCTAGCATGGGCCATTCCCTCATCACACCCTTTCCATGCCGCTGCCACCCGGCCTCCAGGTGGCCAGAAACCACTGTGCACGGCTGTTCCACTGTCATTGTCCGTTTAGGCTTAAAATCGGTTTGTATTAGAGGTTCTAGTTTTTTCTTCTAAATTACTGGTCTGGCGTCGGCAGGCCTCAACTAGTCCCAGCAAGCTGCCGGTAAGACCCAACGTGGTCCCGGCGTTGGTCCCGGCAAAAAGTCGGGCTAAAAGGAAAGAATTTGAAAAAAGTTTTTCTCGTACGCTTCAGTCAGTGACTTCATTTTCCTATTTAAGCCTTAAATTGTGTGTAATTTTGCTATTTCATTATATTTTCGAATTAAACTTATTGCAACTAAACCCGTATATTCCTGGTCCATGGACGGAATTTAACTCAGCGCAAACTGCTACAGCCTGCTTACAGTGTTCACTATTCGGCAAGTTCAAGTTCAGCTAAGAAGGAAAATTTTAATCGAAAGATTGGTATTATTTGAGCAAAATTAGAGGCTGCTAATAAATGACGATACCTTTTGGAGGGTGTTCTAGACTCTGTTCCTCCCTCATTTTGCCACTTGACTCACGCATTCCGATCTCATTTCGAATTCTAGACAGCCCCATCCCTCTCTGGCAAGCTCAATGAGGAGCTCATCTAAAAAATAGCTGTCAAAAAGGGCTACCCCGTGCTTCATATGGTATGCCCCTTTTCGCCCTGATACCCCCCCGTGGCGTCATTTATGGACAGCCCCATATACATTTAAATAAGAAACTTAATTGTGCATAGTTAGCCATATTAGGTTATTTATACACAAAATTCTGAAGAAAAAATAACTTAACTGGTTAAAAATGAGTTAATACTGAATAAAGAATTCGGAAATCCTGTATGGGTTCCAAAGAACACAGGTCTTAATTAAGACTATTACGCTCTCCATTCCTCCGAGGTCCCGGCACAAACCCACTTGGTCCCAGCCAAGTCCCCGTTGGGACCAGCATCAGGTCCCGGAGCCGGGACAACGGGACCAAAAGTAGAACCTATAATTCGTATGCCACAATTCTCCGCTATTCATATCCCGGTCAACGTCGCGTTCCTAGTTAGTTATTGTTTATTATTATCATTAGTTTTCAAAAGCCGTGAACGGGTGTTAGATCAAGATGCCACGTGTTTGGGCGTCAGCTGAGGAGATGGGACGCTCAGCACTCAGCTTTCAAATAATACCTAGTTTGGTGGAACTGAGGGAGTGGATGACCTCACAAGTCTCGTCAATGGTGAATACTTTCAAAAGTTTACTTTTTTTGGGTACATAGGATTTTCAGGGCAAAATTTCCGTGATGATCAAAACAACACAGCGTACTCAAATTCTGATACGATGATGGGAGAGGACACTATTGAAGCATCAAACAACGTTAAATAAATAATTATGAGTGACGATATTTTTCGAATGGTTGTTTCTTATCAAAATCTTTAAAATCTCTTTTTGAAATATTTGTATATAGCAAGACGCAAGGCAGTGAAAACGGTAGTTTACCAGTATCGAGCAGTGGTGGGTTTTTGCTCGGACTTTAATGAGCAGAACAATGCAGAAGTGACTTTATCTCTTTGGGGCTGTCCGGGCATCCGCTATGAAATATCGAGCTAGTGTGAAGATACCCTTTAAATCTTATGGTTCATCATTTTCATGATCCAAAAGGACCGTGTAATAGCTAAAAAGATAATATTTTGCCAGTTTTTTCATATGGTGATCATTTCATATTTTCTCGAATTTGGGCAATCCAATGATTTTCGGAAGTCCACGCTCCTGATGAGGAGTGTAGCCCTAGACCTCTCAGACACGATATTTAATATTTTGTTAATTAGCAAAAAAAGAAGACGAAATGCATTGCCCAAACATGTAGAGAACACGTTTCACTTTACAATGAGCCAAGGAACAGGTGTTACAAACAGTTTTCGGAAAAAAAAAACATTTTGCGCCAGTTTCCAGTTATTGAGCAACACGTGGTGCACGGCTAAATCTGTTATCACTTTCAGGAAGAAGTTAATAGCTACACAAAACTGCAGAAATTGGGTAGTGGAACCACCGGATGTCGTCCTGGAGAGGGGTCTCTACAGCCCACAACACCTTGAGTCATCAACAAGTCTGATAGCCAGAGTAAATTCACTCCTGGTGCTTCCCTCAAAAGCCGGAGGGCCTTCACAGCCAAGATGCTTCACAGCTACCTCTGGGCCTCGCCAAGTGTATGTACAGTCACCAGGACCTGTGCCTGTACAGACGTCTCCATCTAGTTTGGGGAATCAGTCTCATCGCTCCGTCAAAGTTGGCGACAATACGACCTTCCCTTCCCGTTTCCACTTTGGTAGAGAACCGTCCTGTCTAAGCAGTACTTATTACGTAACACATTATGACACTTTCCTCGGGGTTAAATTCCGACGGGTGGACGTGACGGGCTTATTGGCACAGGTCATTGGTTTCAGAGATAAATACGCCGAGATTGACACGTGTAGAAGAAGAAAAATACATTTTCTGATATTCACTTTAATAACTGAGTGCACTACAATATAAAGCAGTTGAATTCGATGGGTTCGGATGGTGTGAAGTGAAAGGGGGCAGCGCTGGTGGCAGCGGAAACGACGCCGGCGACCAGGTCGTTATAGCTCTGACGGCTACCCCGTCGCTGCAGTCGGTGCGGCGGTGCGCTCTGTTCAGTACCACCTCGTGACCTATCAGGAGCGCGTGCCCACGACGTGCAGCAGAGCAAGCACAGGTAGCCGGCAGAGAGGGGCGCTGCAGGTGGACACAGAGGACTCAAGGGGTGGCCGTATACCGAAACAATGATTAGCAGGTAAGCGAGAGGAACTCTGGTTCCCTACATTGCAATGTACCAGCCAAAGCAATGGTTGGTAAACATTTTTGAAGTCTGAAGAAAAACATGGGAGGCCAACAAGGATTTAGGTAGATACAAACGCACTGAGCATATGTTTCTGTATTTTGGCGTTCATCTCTTTGTCCTGGCTCTACACTAGAGCGATGAGCTCCAAGTAAATTCAACAGATTGGAGACAATTAACAGGTAAAGTGTGAAACCGTCATAGACCAACCAATTATTTTCCGTGCCGAAGAAAATCTGCAGAAAAAGCAAACGCTTCAGGTATAGTCACTGGCGGATCCAGCGGTGGAGGAGGGGGCATACTGGGAAATTGTCCCCAACACACCTCGATTTCTACGATTTTCTTTAAAAACACATATTTTTCACGATTCTGTGCCCCGTTGCCCCCCCAAACCGTCGGCCTGGACTCGATCCTGGGTATAGCTAGCGACTCTTGCAATTATTTTCCAAACACGATATTAGGGAGTGGATGAACCCTTGCAAAGGCACCTAGCCGCAAAACAGCAGCCATTTATATATAATTACAAGACTACCTAGCTGAGAAGTTCTTGGGAGAGTAAGCCAGGGCAGCCAGGACTCGTCATCATTAATCAATACGATACAGGCATACAAAATGACTGCCGTAAAAATGATGATTTAGAACACGAATTATAACCGAAGCGCTTGTAAAATTTGCCCCAATTGCTAATAAACCTAGAATAATTTTATCTCCTTACTCCTTTTTATTAAAATATAAATGAAAACAAAATATTCAACATGTCGGATGAATTCATTTTGAAAGCACGGTTTGTTCATAAACATATATCGATGCTGCTCGTGAATTTTCCAAAACTGGCAAAAAGGTCGACGGCACTGATTTAAAATGTCTTAGTTCAAAAATTCATATAATCACTAAATGAAAATTTTATTTTCTTATTCAATGCTAACATCTGTAGGTTTAAGTAGTACCCAGACCACCAAAAAGTAGGAATCCACACACAGTCACAATTTCGGAAAAGCTTCTGTCATTTTAGTCATCATGTCAATGAGAAGCTGATGTTCGATCATCAAAACAGTTGATATGTTAGGAAGCTGACTGAGACTGGAAATAAAGTTTTTATGCGCTTTTCCCGCAGCTAAAACGCAGTCATTAGAGGCAAATGCCAAAAAGGGAGTAATAAACTTCCCTCTCAATCTCTATTTTCATTGTGAGTCACAACACTCAAATAAAAGTATCTAAACAAGTGCAATCATCATAATGGGAAACAATCGATTCTAGTTGTGATAAATTGGTTTTAGACTAAAAATAGCTGGGTGATGACCTCCTCCGATTGTTGAAAGACAACCAAGCTGGGAGGATCAAGAATCACAGTCCTGGTCTAATTCTAACCACAAGCCCGTTCGGAGTCCAGGAGAAGGTTGGTTTTCTTCTCAGAGAACCATGTTCTTGCCACATGCCGTGTAAATATTTTCCAATACACCTAAACTGCATCAGCGTCGCCACCCGGCACAATGCGGAAGGCCAGTGAATCTTCGAACTCTGGTAACAGGAAAGCAAATGGCGAAATTTAATATGCCTCAGGGGAGACAGAATCATCCCAAATGCCAAATCCTACATCTAAGTTATTCTCTCATACAGTAGCGCCTCGTGAAACGCCCGCGGTGGCCTGAAACGTTGTTTTCGATCCCAGGATACAAGTGAGGTGTTCCCCTTGCGCGTTTGAGGCATCCCTCTTGAATTTTGCAAGCCCAAAGTCATTTCTGAAGGAAGCGGAGCCCTGCAGGACACCATGCACCGCGAATCAATTGGTTCGGATTTGGCTCTCAGGTTTCTGATGGGACCTAAATGCCCCAGGAGCTGCCAAAATTTCCGGATTTTTTAATTCCCGAAATTAGAACTTCTTGATTCGAAATTAGGATGACATTTGGAGCGGGTTAGGAACCGATTCTCCGAGTTATTACGGTGCTATTCTAGTTTCAATAACCTACGCTGAGTTTTTTCTCAGAATATTGAGAACAAGAAGAAATCACGGACGAAAGCTTACATTTTCTTCCTTTTCTTGTATTAAAATCAAGGGAGGGCTTAAAAAATACGATCAAACACTAAAATTTCAAGAAGCATAATGATAAAAACTTTTCTTTTTATTTTCCTCCTCTTGGTATTCCTTCTAAACAGCGTCGCCGTAGAATCTTTAATCAATGTTCATGTTTCGGATAATCGCTAAGGGAAGGAGGGTCACTCTGGCTGCGTGTCTAACTCCGACTGAAATGGAAAACTGGAAATCTGATTGGAGGATAGGTGACTCATATCCGGGTCCATTACCCTCTTTGACCCCCGCTGCCTGGCACCTCTCCGGAAAATTAGTGCCCGCTGGCGCGTGGCGCTAACCCATTTCCACGTGTCCGACGCGCAAAACGGCTCGACCGAGCATTCAGAGCCGGTATTAGCTACACATTGTTCCCCTTCGGCTGGCTTTGGTGGCTAGTGCTTTTATAGAACGACGGGCTGGACAGGCTTATATCGGAATTACCCTAATCTTGGACAACACTGATTCTAATTTATCATTAACGTGCTATCAACAGTCAGCAAAATGAGAAGGAAGTTGTTACGGGGAAAACAAGGATATGTGCACCGTCAGTGGCTTCTCACGTTTTGCTTGCGAGCTACGGGTCTCCATCTTTTATTTTCACTTGGTAGCCCCAGTGTGCGACTCTCACCAGCTCAGCTGATCAACAAAATTGTCGTGTGCACGGACCATTAGATATGCTCAAAAGCACCCTTTCCAGCTAATGGTCTAGTGCTGGGAAGCGAAGAAGTTGCTGTCAGAACGCAGTTTCTGAGAACTATATCTATGCGGGTACTTTCACGAGCGGAAACAAAGCACTGTGCACTTGAGCGTCCCTATCTATTCAACACATATGGAGTGCCCCGTACACCAGAGGACACGTCCGCAAAGTTGGGGCCCTCCCTATAGGAAGAAAAGTTCTACCCGAAAATACTCAAAAGGGCTGGTCGTTGGTGGAGATGGTTCGCCTCCGCCCACCTGTTAACATTACAAAAACGATCAGGGAAGGTCTGTCTGTTAAAATCGATATTTTTACTTGCGCCTCTCAGCTGCGACAGATCTTGAAATTAAAATAAGGATACTAATCCATTCATAAGACGTAAAACAACATCATAATTGTGCTATATGTAAATAGATAATAAAAGTTCATACTGATTGATGGTTGGAACGCGTGGCCTTCACAAATTATGAAGCTTGACGCCGAATGGATGAATTTTAATAATATATTCTGGCTTGGGGAGTACTAGCTCCCTATGCAGCAATGAACCACCTATAACTAAGTATAACTAGCATTGCCTCCGACGGGCAAGCGGCGAGGGTGCCATGAAATGCGTAGCAACAGCAAGCAACTGGGCTGCTGGTGGCACATCCAGAGTTGCCTGCGGCACGCACATTGTTACTGACACCAGCCTCTGACACGGAAATTTTGATACAAAGAAAAGTAAACGTTGAAAAAATTTTCAACTAAAGAATATTGTCCGTGTCCAAACTTTTGTCCTTATCAAGCGGTAGCCTGCAGACATCATTAGCAGTACTGGGAAGGGATTCAACTGCATATTGATAATGTGCAGAGGATTGTAACCACCCCTCACAGAGCCTAAAGGCCACCTCGCGGCCGCAGACTCCCCGTTCCCTGTGATGGCTGCACTCTGCACCTCAACGAGCCACTGAGTTATGTAACAGCTCGAGTATATTCCAGGCTTCCGACACACCATCTTCAGACAGAGAGGTTATTGCTTCGATAAAACCGCGGAATTTTTATTCCCTACAGTCGATATATCTGCTGCTGGAGTGATTCATTCAGGACTGGCTACAGCATATTTGTTAAATTGTACAGGCTAAGCGACAAAAACAACACCTACGAAAGGAATAGGTCGGGTGAAATAGGCCTGCCTAACTTTGCCGGAAAAGTTTTGGAACACTACCGACAGACGACCTTCACTCATGCAGTGGGAAGCGCCAGACTTGTGACATGAGCATGAGCATGCCATGGGAGGACGGCAGTCTTTGTTCTACAACCGCAGGAGTCGCACGGGGGCATTCGGAAGCGCTGGGCCTGGGACGCAGCCCGCCGCACAAGGTCGCCCTGCACACGGGCGTCGCCGCCGTTGTTTACAGGCGGGGCGAGTTCAGGCCCGGGGAAACTCGAGTAACGTAGGCAACGCGTACACTCGGTAACTCGCACTAAAATCATAAATTATAAATTTCAATGTGTTCAACCTTGGCGGCGGCAGTTGTCTTCACGCACTCTGCGAGTCCAAAATTCTAAATTAGCTTCCTTGTGTTGGCCCTTCCACCGTTGCCACGAGTATACCTTTGCAAGTTGAAAACATCTCGCGACCCATTACTTGAAATAAACTCCCATGACATTGCGAGAAAAACATAACTCACCGTCACATAAGAAATTTTAAATTTTCCCACACACTTCTTTAGAGGGTAACAAAGGTGCTATGCACAGAACGCCTTATGAAAAGTCTTAATCAATCAATCAGGCCCGGCAAAGACCGAGGCAGGGAGAGGTGGGGGGGGGTAAAAAATGGCTGTTCGTGAGATCCTTTTCCGGGTAGATTAGCCATAATTGTGTCAATTTGCATCGATAAGCGGAAGAAAAGGCTAGCGACATATCGAGTGTTTCGGTTTTGGAGCGGTGCATAGCCCTGATTTACCACCAGGAAGACGTGTCGCCACCCCCTGGCTTTGACGCCTATGAGCGTGCATTGACTGGGAGGGTGGATGGCTGTCCCACCTCCGGCGAGGCGACTGGTCGGGTCGGAACTCATCCAGTTGTTCAGCAGGGGGACGGCTGCTCACTCGTCCCATTGACCGAGATTCACTATGGAATGCTCAGCAGCAAAATCAGTGCACTTTTACTCAGACCACCGAAACGAGACCACTCATCCAGACCATCTGTTTTCCAAGACACTGCAGCTTCTTGTTCGGCATAAAAGGCCTGGTCGGGTGGCATACCGACCTCCATAAAAATCCAGAATAACTTTAACCCTTTAGCGGGCAGATATCCCGCCCGGGACTGTTTTCACCCGGTTGTTGAAATGAAAGTAGACAGGGTTTGAATAGGCCTAGAGGCTTAGTTCCACTTCCAACAAATAGTCACATCTTTTTTATTTCTAGATTGACCAATCAGAATTCATTTCTCAATTTTGCGGGAATAGGATTCCATCGCATCAGCTATTCCCTGGCGACGCGCGAAACTTGGAAGGACGGCCGCATGCTCTCTTCAGAAATCTTTGACTGCGAGAACACCAAGGCAACTCTGTGGCCGCAACTTTAAGGAAAGACTGTTGCTGTTGATTGTTGATATTGATATATAAAAAGACTTCAAATGCAATACAAATTAAAAAAATCGCTGATTAATAAAAATAATATTCATATTAAATGTTTAGAAAATTCAAGAGGGCAATAAAAAACTAACTGTGCATCATAAAAAGCATAGGCTTCACTTTGCTGAGTTTATTTCACGCCGATAGCAATTAAATCTTTGGGTGCCCATTAATCAAGCTAGGAACAGATCTCCTCTCTCTCTTTCTCTCTCTCTCTCTCTCCCTCTCTCTCGAATCAGCATTGAAGCCTCCAGAGATCGGTCAGATTGCCAAAACGCGCCCTTTCTGTCGCAGTTAGCCGACCCGTCGAACAGATCTGTCGCCGCCGTGCTATGATCTATGGTCGGGGTGTCGAGATCGGCGTCAACGCTGCCCAGAGTTGTTGTCTCTTTCTCCCCGAGGCACACCGGGCGGAGAAAGCCGCTGCCGTGACGACAAGGCCTGCATCGGCGCCGACGACGGCGCTGCACGGCCGAGCGAAGCCGCAAGACAACCCGTCGCTAATTGGCGATGTGACGGCAGGGGGCCGCAGTCCGGGTTTCACTATCAAATCTGGCGTGTGAGCGGCTAGGGTGACGGCGCGGATCCAGAGCCGGGGCATCCAGCCGGCAGAGTTACGCTGTCACGTGACCTGTCGAGTTACGTTGTCACGTTGCGCGACAAAAGTGAGACCGTTCTGGGAGAGCCGTCACGTTGCGTTGGAGCCGTACTGGCAGACGCCAGTTTAATCTCAGGGCGCGTCGGAGTCGGCTCGAACTGTTATAAACACCACTGGGAAGCCAGGCCCGCATACGCCTGAGTGTTTACTTCCTGAAACCATTGCGAAAGAGGAGTAGCATTCTTGTTGGCGTCCACGGCACTGGTTAGCACGCACATTGACGGGGGTCTGAGCCACCTTCGCTTTGACGGGGTGGGTACCCCTAAGATCTCAAGAACCACGTTACATAGCAAAAAAGGTAAAAGGTATTGGGCAGCCAATTTAAAAGTCTATAGGAAATAGTTCACTTATTTTTGTCAGGTAACATTTAAGGTCACTAGAGATCAAGGCATGTCACCATAGGGATAACATGTAACTGAAAGTTTTCTGTCATTACATCTGAACTTATCAAGATAGAGCAAAACAATCCGCCGACGTTTATATTCTGTCTAAAAAAACCGACTGGAGGTACCCGCCCCCTGTAAATGCGCATGTTAACACAACTTAGTTAACTTGGTTAACCAAGCTAGTTGGTGAGAAGAGGTATCTTGGGCGATAAGTGCCTCTGGAGAATACCGTTTTCGAGTGTTGGCGTCAAAAGCAGACCCAGGTCATCGCCTTCAGGGTCGCAGTTTCTGTGGGATATCTTCGAGAAAGGGCAGTAGGACTAGTGCGAGAGTTGAAAAGTAGCGACGGAAGGGTCACACATGCAGAATAGTGCCGTTTTAAACGCCCTCAATTTGTCGGACACTGTCGGTATGAAAGGCTGAATTAAGGGTGCGTAAGGTGCTGGAGATGCCTTCAGGGACGCCCCTAGATCCACTATCAATCCGATGTAGTGATATCTCCCCCAGCGGAAGATTTCAGGGTGCGACCGAAAAAGTGACAACCGGATACCAGGTATGCTTGGCTCTCGAAGAAACCAGGACGGGCGGAAGTCAGGGACACATCGTCGCGTCGACGCAGTGAGGAGCAAATATACAATCGGTATCGTGTCGAATTAGGCGTCCGGCAATAAATGTTAGATTTATCAGCGTTTTGCCGGAAAGTCGGGGTCTGAGATGAAATGCAGTGCTTGTGTCCACTCAACTATAGAAAAAGAGAAGCCTGAGAAATTACGTGCCGCCCGAACAACACCCATTTCATTGCGTGGATTGGGGTTTTAGGGCACGTCAGCGGCTAAGATTATATGTGAAGACATTTCATTGCAGATTGTTGTGAAGTCCGGGATGGGATTGAGCCTCGTGCCACACCAAACTATAACGCTAAAGGCCAGCAGCCGTCGTGACGCGTTTTTCTTTCGACCAGATATGATATGCTTGGGCAATTATAAAGAAGGACAATATGAGACCAAAAGTCTCAAAATTACACTGATACATAGCTATAGGGACACCGATGGTATTCAAGAGGTAACCTACTCAAAGACGGGCGTGAAAGTTTGCTACTTATCTGTGGAAGAGGATACTTTATTGTCAAAAGTGAATAACCACGTCACTTTCTACCAGGGGCCGCAATCACACTCGTTGCTTTCAGTTTTGGTCGCTGATCACCAATTATGACCGTGATTTGGCAGATCCGACCATCCGTAGAGGCGTCTCCGATTTAGAACAGTGGGAAAGTGTACGGGAAGTGAAGGATAAATGAAGATCAGGTCGCGCCCTTTATTTCACCGGCGCGGCGCAAACAAAGCCGGGGTGGAGAGTGCCAGCCGCGCAGGCGCCGCTGCAGTCATCAATGGAAAGGCCGAGTCCCTGCAGCTGTCGATGCCTAGCCCATAAAAACCAGCCGCCCTCAAACGAATTCGCCGACAAGAGACGAACGATGCGCCGCTGCGGCGCCGAAGCCGAGCTACCGGCAGCCGGCCTCTCGGCTTTTTTGGACGAAAAGTCCTGTATTGGACGCCTTCTCAGTTTTTATCAGCATCCTGTTCAGAGAGAAGTCCTGGAATACGAGACAAAGCCACAACTGTCAACTGGTTTTGTCTTCTGTCGGCGTATCTGGCGTTGAGTCGGAATGTCGTCGAATATAGCGGGTTCGCAGTTCCAGTTCGTTTTTCTTAACTGATGGTGGGAATGAAACGTCGTGGGCGGCAGGGCCTGTGCCCTCAGACATGAAAACAATGAGAGAGTGGAGCAGCAATGTCCTACCATGATGACAAGGATAAGCATCGCCTTAAGGCACAGAGAAAACACAGTAGAAACGTGCTCTACAGGCAATACCTCGTATGGCATCATTTACCTACATGGCATGTATTTTTTCCAAGAGAGAAAAACTCAATTGTGTGGTTGTGAGTTTTCGTGCTGTTCAATGTACTCCGATAAAGCATCAAAGGCGAAAACCAGTATTTAAAAAACTGAACCCTACCGTTACTTTTTAGTCTTTGAGGGAAATATTAATTTAGTCTTCAGTCTAACGACACGGCCCTCATCAACGAGCCTCGACTCATGTGAGACTACGAACCGACCAATAACCGAAGAGAGGTTTTAGCGAAAACACTCACAACTGCGCAGAACATAAATGAACTAATTCGGGTTTTAATTACGTGCAGACGAAGAGACATAGTGCCGTAAGAAGGCAAATTATCAGTCTTTAACAACTAAATCCTCTCATTATACTTTTTAAACTTTGAGGGAAAGCTTAAGCTACTCTTTAGAAAAAGACTTAATGATATTTTTTTCTTAATGACTCATTTCGCGCATTATGAAAGTTGGGGAGATTTAGCTTAAAAGCACAAGTCGCTAGGTGAGCCTATCGCCAGAGGCAAATCTAGGATTTCAGTAAAGGGGGGACCCCAAGGGTGACCTATACCATATAAGGGGGAAATGTATTTTCATATTCTGAGGGGCGACTAACCTACTCGATTTTTCACGTTTTTATGGGTGTGTTTTTACAGCCTTAACGAACACACGTGGAGCAGCTTTAGCCAAAGGGCTGCCACCGTCTTGAAAGGTGCAGTTAAAAAGTTCAACGGAAGTCTGCGTCTGCCACCGAATGGACGCCCAACAATGAAAAACGCTAGAAAACAGAGCGCCTCTGCCCCGTCTGCCTTCTAAAGTCAATTCGAAGGGGACTGTAACACACAGTTCTCGCATCTTAAGAACATTCAGGGCGCATCCCCCGGGGCCGACATGGCCGCCCAGCTTTAACATGGGGGCGGCTCCTCGGACCTAAGGAGACACCGCCTCCTTCACCTCCCTGGGTCCGTCCCAACCTCTCGCACAGAAAGCTGAAACTGCACAAATAACACATGCGCCGACCTGGTCTAGTGATACAGCTGATCATGGTGATCAAGCTGATAATCGTATTGCTTAGTCGAGCCACTTCCCATGGATCCGCGTGTGTCAACATTACATGGACAGCAGTTGTTAATAGGCATGTTCCACGTGCATTGTGCTCAGTTTCATTTCTCCTTTCACTCACAGACTTCCACGGCATACCAAAGTCAGTCAAGCACGAGCATTATCTGCACCGCGGATGAAAGAACGCCGGCAGGCAGGGCAGCAGCATCTGACCCGCAGGGCGTGAGAAAGACGAGATACCCCACCACGGCAGCGACCAGCGTGCGAGTTTTCACCGACCACTGTTACATCACATCTCACAACTGTATCGTCGCGCCGAGACGCTTCACAGCATGACTGGCTCGGTTCCGGTCGACTCTCGAAAGTGCCTTTCTGCCACGTCAACCCGAGAATGATCTGAGGTGTGACACCGTGTTGCGAAACAACTAAAGTACCTCATAATGTGCGCTTGAGAGCCGCGTCACATGACGCGTGATGGAGCGAGGCCGCCGGCACTGCTGGCACGAGTGGATAACGCGAGGTTTTCCGCTGCCAGAGCAAGCCACCACCAGACACAAACTGTACCTTCCAAAATCCTTGCAGCTCTGTGGCAGGAAGCACATGTCGGAACCACTTCCGATTTTTTTGGTCGGTAAGTGGCCATGCTGGCCCGTCGGGACATAGTTCCTTTGGACCGCTAACAGCCAAACAGAACGTAAAGTTTTAATTTATATTAAAATAGATCTAATGTGAATGCAAATTAATTTGAATATACATTTAAGTTTCACGTCCTGCTTGGTTGTTTGCAACCAGCTATGTTATCCAATTCTCCACATGTAGTTGCTTTGCCTGGAATCGCACAGGTTTATCATTCTTGGCTGGAAGGTTATCGGGTCTCTTCCAACAGCTAGACAGTTATTTACAATGTAATAATATTTCAACAACACTGTCATTTCCTAATAATACCTCGGAGCTTTCCCGAAGATACAACAGGACTTTGCGTCGAGAGGCAGCCACTCGATAACTAAGCCCTCGCACCCCACTCTCGGTGGATCGGCAGCGTTCATTGGCCAGTTCTGTCCTGGGGTAGTTGATTGGCCGACCACCACTTTGAAGCTGCCGATGACCCGTAGTTACCGCGCCGCTTTTCGCACCAGTGCGCCAGTTTGTCGCCGCCGTACCGCCGCGGGGAAGGCCGGTCCGCGGCCGAGTCACCGGCCGGTCCGCTGGTGATTAGCCATGTCCGGTCGTAACCATCCTGACCGCTTGTGACCGGTCACGTCCAGTAGCAACTGATCATTTCTGGTCGGGAACTGATCATTTCTGGTCTCCAACTGATCATCTCTGGTCTCCAACTGACCGTCCCAGGTTGTAATATGTCGTGTTCGGTCCCAACTGCCCGGTAGCAGTTGTAGAGCGTTGGGCCCGGCCCGCTGCTCAGAAGCATGCAGTGGCAGTGCATGCCCAGGCTTGGGATCGGTTCCCTGAGACGCCCGGCGCTTAATAGTTTACCCGACGTACAGGTCGGCTGGCAACTGACTGGTGAGAGGGACCTGAGCGGGGCGGCCGTCCCTGTGCTTTGTGGGACGTTAAACTTGGCTTCTAAATCAACCCTTCATTGTGGGAGTTGCTCGTTCGGGTGGTGGGGTCGGGGTCTCCGGACAAGTCCCTTGATGACTTTAGTGAGACTCTGACTCCAACAGTCGAACTGAGAACTACGTGCACAAAATTTATAAAAAAACTGATCGGGTTCAGTTGCAACTGATCGACTCTGGTCGCGACTGACCCTGCCTGGTTGTAATATGTCGTGTTCGGTCCAAACTGACCGCGTCCAGTTGCAAATGACCGTCTCTGGTCGCGACTGACCCTGCCAGATTGGAATCTGTCGTGTTCGGTTGCAACTATTCGCGTGAAGTCCCGACCGATTGCAGCGCACTGGACAGGTGACTCATGGCTCAACCCACCCATTGTAGGATGTTGCGGTTGTGATTTTAGGTCCGTCCATTCTTTGAATAGAATTTCATCACAACACGAGTTCTTGGAAGCGCTTCCTCTAATGACACAATACAATTCCGAGATAATTTCAGCAACAGCGAGGGTTGCCACCTGGCCAGCCGATGTACTCGTTCCTGCATCTTTATGCCCGTTTACAGTCCAGCGCACGTGCAAGCACGTTGATATCATGCGTGACTCCCCTGCCCTTTGACAGGTGTCCGGGCGCACTGCTGGTGCTGCTGGCGGCACTGACGGCCCCTCCAGTCAGCACCTTCTCCCGCCATTTCACGCTGCTGCGGCCGGGCGCGCCACCGCAGCGGCAGAGCTTCCTGCGGCCGCCGGGAGCGGCGCCACCCGTTCAGCTGCAACAGACGGTCGGCCGGCGCCGCGACTCACCCACATACGTCATCAACCTAACCTCGCCGGCGGGCATGCCAGGTCAGGACTGGCAGGTCACGAGGGAGGGCTGGCAGGTTACAGGTGAGGACTGGTAGGTTACAGGTGAGGACTGGTAGGTTACAGGTGAGGACTGGTAGGTTACAGGTGAGGACTGCCAGGTTACAGGTGAGGACTGGTAGGTTACAGGTGAGGACTGGTAGGCTACAGGTGAGGACTGGTAGGTTACAGGTGAGGACTGCCAGGTTACAGGTGAGGACTGGTAGGTTACAGGTGAGGACTGGTAGGTTACAGGTGAGGACTGGTAGGTTACAGGTGAGGACTGGTAGGTTACAGGTGAGGACTGCCAGGTTACAGGTGAGGACTGGTAGGTTACAGGTGAGGACTGGTAGGCTACAGGTGAGGACTGGTAGGTTACAGGTGAGGACTGCCAGGTTACAGGTGAGGACTGGTAGGTTACAGGTGAGGACTGGTAGGTTACAGGTGAGGACTGGTAGGGTACAGGTGAGGACTGGCAGGTTACAGGTGAGGACTGGCAGGTTACAGGTGAGGACTGGTAGGTTACAGGTGAGGACTGGCAGGTTACAGGTGAGGACTGGTAGGTTACAGGTGAGGACTGGTAGGTTACAGGTGAGGACTGGTAGGTTACAGGTGAGGACTGGTAGGTTACAGGTGAGGACTGGTAGGTTACAGGTGAGGACCGGCAGGTTACAGGTGAGGACTGGTAGGTTACAGGTGAGGACCGGCAGGTTACAGGTGAGGACTGGTAGGTTACAGGTGAGGACTGGTAGGTTACAGGTGAGGACTGGTAGGTTACAGGTGAGGACCGGTAGGTTACAGGTGAGGACTGGTAGATAACAGGTGAGGACCGGCAGGTTACAGGTGAGGACTGGTAGGTTACAGGTGAGGACTGGTAGGTTACAGGTGAGGACTGGGAGGTTACAGGTGAGGACTGGTAGGTTACAGGTGAGGACTGGTAGGTTACAGGTGAGGACCGGCAGGTTACAGGTGAGGACTGCCCCAAGTAACGACTGTCAGGGGTGAAGACGGGTAAGGACTGCCGGGTCACGGGTGAGAACTGCCAGGTCACGGGTGAGGACTGCTAGGTCACGGGTGAGAACCGGCAGGTCACGGGTGAATACTGACAGGTCACGGGTGAGAACCGGCAGGTCACGGGTGATAACCGGGAGGTCACGGGTGAGGACTGGCAGTTCACGAGGGAGGGCTGGCGGGTCACGAGTCAGGACTACCAGGTCGTGGGTGATGACTGGCAAGTCACGGGTGAAGATAAGCAGGTCACAGGTGAAAACCAGAGGTTCATGGGTGAGGGTTGGCAGAACACAGATGAAGACTGCCAGGTCAAGGATGAGGATTGCCAGGTCACGGGTGGGGGCCGGCAAGTAACAGGTAAGGAATACCGAGTTACGGGTGAGGGCCGGCAAGTAACAGGTAAGGAATACCGAGTTACGGGTGAGGGTTGCCATGTTATGCGTGGGGACTGCCACGGGTGAGGACTGAGAGGTTACGGGTGAATACTACCACGGGTGAAGACTGCTAGGTTCGGGTAAGCGAAACTACCAGGTTCGGGTGAGATAAGCTGCCAGGTTAATACTAATTATTGAGGTCTAGGGACGCACCAACTGCTGGAGTCATATGGTGTCGGAGAGGGGAGGTGAACGAGCTGGGCTTGAGCTCGGGCAGGGCGCCAAATCCTGTCTCTAAGTGGGCTCGAACCCACGACACCATCCACATGCAGAATGTCATAGGACGAGCCGAGCGCGCGTTTCCGACTGCAGCACCCAGACCCCGAGGACCACCAGTTTACGAGTGATCACTACCACGGGTGAGGACTATCAGGTCACGGGTAAGGGTCAGCAGGTCACGGGTAAGGACCAGCAGGTCAGGTCACGGGTAAGGACCAGCAGGTCAGGTCACGGGTAAGGACCAGCAGGTCAGGTCACGGGTAAGGGCCAGCAGGTCAGGTCACGGTTAAGGGCCATCAGGTCAGGTCAAAGGTAAGGGCCAGCAGGTCAGGTCACGGGTAAGGGCCAGCAGGTCAGGTCACGGGTA
This sequence comes from Lepas anatifera, assembly GCA_034440635.1. NCBI lineage: Eukaryota > Metazoa > Arthropoda > Thecostraca > Lepadidae > Lepas > Lepas anatifera. The sequence goes on along the minus strand of JAOTON010000535.1, from coordinate 3,348,065 downwards.
AGGGTCAGTCAGGTCACGGTTAAGGGCCAGCAGGTCAGGTCACGGGTAAGGGCCAGAAAGTCACGGATAAGGGGTAACAGGTCAGGTCACGGGTAAGGCCCAGCGGGTCAGGTCACGGGTAAGTGCCAGCAGGTCAGGTCACGGTTAAGGGCCAGCAGGTCAGGTCACGGGTAAGGGCCAGCAGGTCAGGTCACGGTTAAGGGCCAGCAGGTCAGGTCACGGTTAAGGGCCAGCAGGTCAGGTCACGGGTAAGGGCCAGCAGGTCAGGTCACGGTTAAGGGCCAGCAGGTCAGGTCACGGGTAAGGGCCAGCAGGTCAGGTCACGGGTGGGTGCTAGCACATCACCGCCGAACTGCCCCAGCGGGCGCCACACAGACCAAGGCAGATGGTGGCAATGGCGCCAGCTTCGTAAACTCTACACCAGATACCTGCTTTGAGCTATTACGCTGACACCCAGCCTCTTGGCTCTGTGTAGCGGCCAGCCGCATCACCATCCACCACAATGCGCCAGGGACAGTGAATTTTCCATCCCGGCTGACAGAAAACTTCTTGCTCAACAACAAACACTTTGTATTTCGCCCCATTGTTGCTTTCGCCGCGTGCTGCCTAATTAAGCTTTGCATGGTTTCTAGCTTAGATAGAATCCACATTTTCGTAGAAAAAGGATTACAGCATCTTTGGAAGAATACGTGAGGCAGCTCATACGAAAGCTTTTCTGCGCCATTTGACCAATAAGCCGGGTCCGTAAGGGCAGTCCCAAGGTCAAGCATTTTTAGTGAAGGAGTAACGACCGCTATCACAGCTCATCACCGACCGAAAACTGCGTATTTGCGGTTATCGAGTCCCATCTGTAACAACACAGCAAAACAAACCGACGTAGAAAGCGCGTGGAGTGTCTGAAGGCGGTGTAAAAACCCACCGCCCAGCGAGGGGAAGCCGCCGCCGCTCGGAGGCATGGCCAAACGAGTTCACCGCAAGCTCAAGGCCGTACAAAAGCGTCCGCATCGAGCATTGCTGGCGCAAGCGTCATCAGCAGACACGTTAAGGAAGGGAAAGGTTGGGATTAAAATGCGTCCCCTCGATGATCGAAAAGTACCTCTTTGAAAATATAGCTATTCATATTTGGACTCTTCGCACCATATCGCACCTATTCCCTACGAAAATCAGAGCTCTTTTCTCACTTCAGCTGAAGTATATTTTTCATACAAATAGCAAGACACGTCTCTTCCTCGTCCCCTCCCTCATTTTCGAGGCCCATTATTTCTGACCTTAGTATCTAAAATGTCCACAAATAATTTTCACCGGCCTATCGCGTAAAAAATATTGCATTAGAGATAATGAAAATTGCATGGAAAGTCAGCCAGATTATCTGCTCCTGCAGATTCCTTTTGCGATGGAGACAAAATGCTGCGAACTTTTTCAGTTTGTCACAGTTTTTACCAGTATTTGTCCTTATTGAATACATGTGCAAAATGACCAACAGCGAAGCCTTGCCCTCAGCCTCAAGCCCTTGGAATGATTATCAGGGGCGGATTTAGGAGGCCAGTTCGAGCATGTCCGCAAAGCGGTCAAATGCCACCCTTCTTGGCCGATTATACGATCTGTTTAAGTTTTCCATGATCTTGCCCTCCCCAAGGTTATGATGTCCCTTCACAGGTGCAAAAACAAAACTAGACTCAATTAAATCGGCGACAGACGTGATTACCGTCTTCTGAGTCGTGCATGCAGATTAATATCATGTCATTATCGCGTGGAAAATTTTGGGCTCTGAACTGAACTGACCAACCAATAGTCTCCTACATCCGAGTACATCCGCGTGTCACGGCCGCGAGCAGTGACTGCATCGCTGACTTTTGTCTTTCGAAGAACAGCCTAGTCAACGCCGGGAGTCGTACAGGCATGAGCATTGAGCACATGATAATTTTGGGCATTACATGGCCAATACATATTTTCGGAGAACAGCAGTTTCCAAACACCGTTAAAAAAATGAAGAGTTGAAAGTCTGGGTACGGGGGACGATATACTCTGAGCCGGCCATGCTCCCGTCCACGTCCAATGGGCAGAGCTGGACGCCGCAAAATATTTGAAAAGGCTTCTTCTGCTACATTGTTAGGTGAAACCGCTTCCGTTACTTTCTCATCGTCGCAAGGGTGCGCTACTCTACTAATGATGTTTTTTATTGTACCTAGCAACTAAAGCGCTACACCAAACCTGTTTTTGTGTTGCTTTCAACAAAAAATCAAGGATAAATACTGCTTATTTGTATACTATATACTTTTTGCAGTTTTATTGGAAGATTTACAAAACAATTCATACAACAAAACATTCATTCAGTTTCCTTCTGTTTTTCTTAAGGATAAAAAATAATCATCTCCTAATCTGAGGCCACGTTTCTCTAAACAGACTGTCGGAAATGGTAGCGCTCATCATCCTTGCGAGTCCACTATTCACCAGTTTACTACTTTTGGGTACTACTCTGCTACCATTCGTAGAGCCCGAAAGTAGCGGAGAGCCCGGCTCTGCTGACGGGACAACTGTGTTGGCAGGTGTGGGATTCATCGCCGACCCCCCTGTGAGGGACCCGTTCTTCACCGTCAACTACCCGTCCAACGCGCGACCCAGCGCCGTGTATCCTCTGCCGTCGGCGCTGCAGGCCAGGCTGGGACGGCTGGAGCCCGACATCTCCTGGACCAAGTACAGGCAGAGCTTCCGAGATTCGTCACTAGATGACAGCACGTCCGGCCGCGTCCCGGCGTCCACACGGCTGCTGTATAACGGGGGACCCAGCGCTCTGACCCGCCGGCAGGGAAGGAAGCTAGGTCTCCCATTCTGGTAACGAGACTAGAGTCACCGGGCAGCACGAACTGAGTGCACCACATATGCATACGGCGGTAATTGAGGTCGATGTTGTTGCTCAGCTTAAAACGCAACATAACTGGCACAGACTAGCCTGTTGATGCAGAGCGAAGCAGATTGAGGCGCAAGAATGGACTCCTCATAGTCCTCATCTGTAAGTGATATATGAAGTGCGTCACCTGAGAACGAAAGGTCACCATCTGAATCCACACGAACAGTGCCGCGACACGTAGCAACAGATGTAGGCGGACGTCTACAGAACTGTTCCCTCGCGAAACATCGCAATTTTCAGACAGGCATTTTCAAGAATGGCTGTCTTGAAAATATGACGATCTATACACAACGCCGACGACCGCACCCTGAGACATTAGTGGGCTCGTGATGATAAAAGTCTTTCGAAAAAGACAGTTAATGTGGAGTAGATAGTGTTGTTAATCCAGTGTGTAACAATCATAGCTTGAGCGCCCTTGGGGCGAAGACAGCGCAAATCACTCACATAATGATTGTTGAAATAAACATAAGAAAACATGCCTCCTGTGAAATTGATAGCTAGAAGAATGACGTCGTGTATTTCTGCTGGACGGCGCGCCCAAATCCAGTGTCATAAACCGATAAGACTTCCTGATTCTGTCGTCATCCCATCCCAATTGTAACGTCTAAGACATCCCACCGATTTTTTCCGCAGGTCCACTTGACAAAGCGCACAAGCCGGGATAACAAATATGGGAAATGTGTATATCACGTGCGATACATATTTAACGGCGCGGTGAACACAACGACCACACTAATGTGTCCCCACTCACTCCCGATGACGAAAGCCGGAAATGGCGTCATGGGCGGGAACTCCGGCGTCGGAACCAATTGACGGACGGAATGATCACTCGGCATAAAAACAGCTTAGATGCTGTGAGCAGCCACAATCGTGCGTACCACAGCGGGGGATGGCGTCACAGCACCACCGAGTTCAGTGTACCCTCCCAAACACCGGGACATTCTCACTCCGATCACGCGCACACGATGGGGTGACGATGACGGCACATTCAACGACTAGCGTGGGTGTTTCGACCATGCAAAGGAAAACATGGTATCTCCAATGTATTAGCTATAAGAGATAGCCTGTTTTCCTTCACACGGAAGATTTGTACTGATCAACAGCGAACACCAGCCCCACCATTCCTCAGAGCGCAGGACTCCATCAACTGCCGAGTAACCTCAGCTTCAACACGTCCTGGTTTGTTTTGGCGGTTAGTCCGGGGTGCCAGACCAAACGCTAACGCCACAATAAGCACAAATAATTCGCACGATTCAAGACATGATCTGTTCGCAGGGCTTGCCTTTTCGGCAGGCCTACTTCCTACCAACCGACAAAAGACAATGGCTTAAAGCATGCGCCAGTGGTTGGTGAACCAGCTACAGCACTGTCTCTGTTTATACTGACAGTGTTCAAAGTATTATTCAAAGCGTCCTTCTGGTCCCAGATCACGGCAAATTTGACAGCTGCTGCAAAACCGTGCACGTGTTCCACGTCTAAATATACTGTCGCACCGCACACAGCTGTCTCAGGCAGGATAAGCTGGCCGAACGTTGAGATCGAGATTACCGAGTTCGCGGACTAGCTTCGTAATAGGATACCCATAAACGAGATCAGCGTCAAGCCTCGTCGACACGTTACATAAATACAAACGAAACAAGGCGAGGAATCAATAAAAGGAGGTACGCTCAATGCGTGAGAAATGGCAGATCGGGAGCGGAGTCGTCTGATTGACTGGTTACGTGTAGGGCGCACTGATTACATCTTCAGAACCGAATGAGAGAAACAATCAAATATCATGATCCCAGGAAATTACAAATATGATTGAAGAGCGATAATCAACAATTAATTAGGCGCTACCAAAAATCACAGATTCGAGCAAATAATCCGACGGTATATTTTCCTAGAAGCTGCCCCATACCTGCAGAAGCACTACCAGTCGTTCTTTCTCACCGGCTGGTGACCATCATCGCCAAGTTTTAGTTCCTCGACTCGCCACCAGTCTGCGCTACTTGCGTGCAGAGCCCCCGCCGCCGCATCGACAGCCGACCAGCCGCATCTTGTCCAGCAGGTTCTCCAGCTGTTTGACCTTCTTCTGGCTCAGCTGCTGGGAGGCGGTCAGTTCCTCTATCCGGGAGTCCTTGGTCGAGAACGCCTCCTTAATCCTGGCGGCACCAACTGAAGTTCGCGAGCCTGTTTCTTGGAACACCAACGCAAAAAAATGGATTCAGGCATTAGCAATGAAAAAAGTAGCGCTGATTGGGAAAGCCGATTTCAGATCGAGGTTATTTTGGCCTGGCTACCGGAATCCCAGACAGGAATATGGGATGCATACGACTGACAGCGGGTTTCAAAGATAAAAGTTCAGAAATTTCCGAAATCAATGCAAATGACACCTCGTTCCCACAAACTGCAAACTACTGTGAACTATTAACCCTCCAGCGACCGCTTTAGATATCAGAAAGCACCAATTGGTTTTCACCGTAAGTCCTCCAGCTTAACCGAACGCCGGATAAACAGCACCACAGACTGAGTGTGCACTAGCACAAACACTGACTGAGTGTGTGCACTAGCAGAGCCGTGTTAGCACAAACACTGACTGAGGGTGCACTAGCAGAGCCGTGTTAGCACAAACACTGACTGAATGTGCACCTAGCAGAGCCGTGTTAGCACAAACACTGACTGAATGTGCACCTAGCAGAGCCGTGTTAGCACAAACACTGAGTGTGCACCAGCAGAGTCGTATTAGCACAAACACAGACTCAGTGTGTACTAGCAGAGCCGTGTTAGCACAAACACTGACTGAATGTGCAGTAGCAAAGCCGTGTTAGCACAAACACTGACTGAGTGTGCCGTGTTATCACAAACACTGACTGAGTGTGAACCCGCAGAGCCGTGTTAGCACAAACACTGACTGAGTGTGCCGTGTTATCACAAACACTGACTGAGTGTGAACCCGCAGAGCCGTGTTAGCACAGAACTGACGAGTGTCCGTGTTATCACAAACACTGACGATTGTGAACCCGCAGAGCCGTGTTAGCACAGACACTGACTGAGTGTGCCGTGTTAGCACAAACACTGACTGAATGTGCAGCAGCTGGAGGTCGGCCTCGCGCTGGGCGGCGCACTGCTCCAGTTCGCGCTGTTTCCGCGCCATCTCGCCCTGGTGGCGGTGCTCGGCCTCCGCCAGTCGCTGCTGCCATCTATCCGCGGCGCGCCGCAGCTCCGCCACCTGAGACTGGAACTCGGCCTCTATGACGTCGCCCAACTGCTGCTGCTCCTGCTGCAGCAGCTCCGCGGTCTGCCGGCAGAGGTGGTCCCAAGTACAGCACTGAGTCCACTATAGGAAAGGGCTTGCTAACAAAGGAACCGACATGCCTCCGGACTAGTATGATATCGAATTCACAGCGGTGTGAAGGGTGAGCATCTGCCCTCACTCTGACCTGTTTCATTTCGGTGATTTCGGAGTCCTTGCGGGTGCACCGACTGCGCAGCTCCAGCAGCTGCTCGTCACGCTCTGCCAGCTGAGCTCTGGCATCCAGGAACCGCGCTTTGAACCTCTCCTCCGACTGTTCCAGCGCCCGCAGGTCCAGCGCGTGCTTCTCCTCTAGCTTCCTGCACCAACGCACGGAGGCACGGTAAACACCGGGGCCTGGGTGCACACGGCGCACCACTTCCCTAGACATGCTGTCTGGTACATGGATCGTGTCTGAAATTGCATGTCACACTTCAGTCTGAGCACAGTGCTGATTTGTGTCTAACCTGGTGTCTCTAATCTTTCACCAGCGTACCAATTCACCCTTCCCCCACCAAAGTTCTTTCGAGCTGCCATTCTCCCAAACTCCCCAGTGGTCACGTTCTATCGCCCTCCCCCGTCCAACCCAGGAATCTCGACGATAAGTCTCTCCCCGGCGTGCTCGGGCTCCGCTCTGACCTGTGTTTCTCGGCGGAGCGGGCGGCCTCGCCCTCCTCAGCGCGGCGTACTTCCTTCTCCAGCCTGTCGATCACCTCCTCCAGGCGGGCGTCCCTCTCGTCCTTCAGCCGCTGCATCTCCGCCTGCAGCCGGCTGCACAACACCGCCGGTTTAGAAACGTGAACGCGTGTTCATGAATAGCAGGCTTATAGCATGCCAGTAGCGCGCGGGAGGTGCATGGGACGTAGTTAACAACACCAACAGACACATAGGTGAGAACAGACAGGAGGCGGAGACGGAGTAATGTGGGGATGACTCGCAACCTCAGATAATACTCCCCATCATATTGTGATGTATAGCATCGGATAGCGGGATTTCAGGTTCTATATGATAATAGTCACCAAGGGATGGTTCCCTGGCAGCTTTAACTATTTAGGATCCTATTTATTCTGATAAGCAGAACTGAAACATGTTCGAGCGGTCGAGTTCCGTGCAGATAGGCGCAGTACAGTGCTAGGACACGGACTGATGCTCCTGGTCACGAGCCGCCATACAGTGACGTCACCAGGACGCTAGATTACCTCTTCGCCTATTTTCAACAACGAAAACTTTACCACTTTGGAAGCGTTTTGCTTGCACCCAAAGCGCAATAAACACTCTTTTGGGCGCCATGTAGCATTGGGAGGTTTTTACGCCCGAACCCCCCCTCCCTAAAAATAGACGCTCTTTGGTCACTTACCTGCAATATTTTGGCCTTTTCGTTTTGGAAAATGGCCCTGAACTCGTTGATCTTTTTATTCCTTTTCACATTTTATTCGCCTTAAAAAAAGCCCCGCAAAACAAAAAAATAGTTATCTCCATACAGCTGACGTTTTTTGGGCATTTGCAAAACAGAAATTAATTCACTTCATAACATTGAAACCATTAGGGGAATATTGCAGTTAGAGGAACAGATCATCCAACTATAGCGCAAGGTATTCACGGCGATGTTTTTTCTTCTCGTAAATAAGTGAAGTATTGGTTAAAACATCATGGGAATACCGATATAAGATAGGTTTAAATGAACCGAACTCATGTCTGTCAATGTAATGGAAATAAAACGTGAGTTTATCAACTCTTTTGTATCTTCTAGCCCGAAATATTACACAGCTTAGGCGGCTGCTACCAGTGAGCATACCCTGCGTTACAGATATCTTGGGACTATATCACCTGTTAGCCGCAGCGTCCAGTTCTTCTTTTTGCCGCAGGAGGGCAGCATCGATCTCTTTGCGCTGTTTGTCGCGTAACTCTCGGACTTTCTCCTGCCGTACAACAGAAACATGCTATCAGTGACATTGTGCATCACATTTACATTTACGTATGCAGCGCGCGAGCATTAAAAATATCGTTGTCTCGTCCTTTATCAGAACACCTGGAAGAAGCGAGTCACGGCGTGACGGGTGAAGCGAGGATTTGACGACGCGTCGTACCACCGCGATACTCAACAATACTGGGACATTTGGCGGCGAAGTAGGAATTTTTTATTGTTTCGGCTTTGTCATTGCTGGATCCTTGTTGAACACGGTGGTGTGATGACAGGAAGGAATCTTTGCCCAAGCTTGGACCGTATTTCTAACAGCCACAAAGCTGGACCTGACCAGAGCTGGGACAGCCCGCCGGCGGCGGGACGACAGAGCGACTGCCAGCTCCAGGGTTCATTTCGGAACACCTTTTTGCGTGCATGATTTTATGCTTGGCTATACCGTTGACCGATCTTGAAAGCAAATAGGTCGACAACAATACAGCCTTTAGATACTGAACGCCAGTGTTTTTGATTGCACAGCTTTACACCTCCGAATCCTGGCAGCGATTACGGACACGTGGCGAACAGAGAAATACATGAACTTTTCAGGTTTTCGAAAAAAACAAAAGCAAAGAGGTACGGGAGAGTACCCCACATCCCACACACTAGCTTTCCGTGGACGATCCTACCGAATCTACCACAGGTTTTCCCATTTACTTTGATGTGTTGCAAGGCGCTCACCACCGCCAAAGTTGTACTCTGAGCAGAACAAGAGCGCTCACCATCGCAAAGTAGTACTCTGGAGAAAACGTGAGCGCTCACTACCACCACAGCAGTGCTCTGGAGAGAAAGAGAGCGCTCACCACCGCCACAGTAGTACTCTGGAGAGAGAGCGCTCACCACCGCCACAGTAGTACTCTGGAGAGAAAGAGAGCGCTCACCACCGCCACAGTAGTACTCTGGAGAGAAAGAGAGCGCTCACCACTGCCACAGTAGTGCTCTGGAGAGAACGTGAGGGCTCACCACCGCCACAGCAGTACTCTGAAGATCAGGTGATCACCCACCTCAGCCTCGTCCTGGAGGCGCCGGCGAAGGTCACGCGCAGAGTCCTCGGCCTCGGCGCGGGCCTCCCGAATTCGCCTCTCAGACTCCCTGCAGAGCACAGCACCGGTCTCAATAGGTGGCTGGAGACGGAGTGGCACCATAACTTGTGCTCCAGAAAATATAGTTAGCATTTACACCAGGAAGACATTTTGTGAATTCGATGCGTTAATTATTTTATTTTGAAATTTAATAAGGGTACACAAGCATATTCTGAGGGAAGTACGCAGAATAATAAACCCGTTTTCTGCCTGAAAAAGATAATACCTACATGTAGTGTAGTGGTTCACCTCAACATACCTAACATGTACGTACTGAAACAGGATAGGGTACCACAGAAATCTGGGTCTACTCCTCTAGGTGGGGTGTCAAAGAAGTTTGGTTCTATCCCTCTAAGTGGGATACTATAGAGCACTGCCTTTGTTTTCCGCTCTAGATGAAACACCACACTGACCAGGTTCTAACCCCCTTGAGCGGACACCATACGGTAGTTTATCCTCCCTCTTGATATAGATGGGGTTACCACAGACACTATGCACTTGCGAATCCTCACATCCGGCTCTACACACCCGGGTAGCGGGACGTCCGCGCGCTGAGCAGGACGGGGCAGTACACACCTATGGGTGTCCCCGTGCTGAGAGGGACAAAGCACCCTTTTCGGCGTCCTCGTGCTGAGAGGGACAGTGCACACTTTTCGGCGTCCTCGTGCTGACCGGGACGGAACAGTACACACCTGTGGGCGTCCTCGCTCTGCGCGGCGGCGGCAGCGCCGGCCGTCTGTAGTTGGCAGCGCAGATCGCGGGTCTCGGCCGTCAACCGGGCCACCGCCGCCTCGTGCTGGGCAGTCAGCTCGGCCACCTGTCTCTCCTGCCTGCCGCAGCCCACCCCGTCACCAGTCAGGTCTGCTCCAGCAGCGTCAGGTACAGCACAGCAGCCAGGTCTGTTACAGCACATGCAACACACACCGACTTTAACGGCTTGTGGGGAAACACACGGTATATAAAAAGTCTTGCCTACCTCTTACAATGCATACGCCGCAGGTGACCATGCCCACCGCTCATGGAGCACACGATGTACACCAACCTTACAAGCCTCGGATATTGTAGAGTACAGTGTACACACCGCATGTGCCGCCTTTACCAGACCTAGAGTGCACGAGGCCCATAACGACCTCATCAACGTCTTTCAGAACACACAGTCTATGCCGACCCTACCAACCAGTCACGCCACATATGCCGACCCCACTGGAGAATCAACCGGTGCTAAAAAGATAACTTAAGCTACGGCCCATGAATGCAATCACCAGATCATCCAAAACAACATAAATGGACCATAAAATAGAAAGTTGATATCATAGGCCTTGTTTGCATTCGCGTAGTACTCCAAGGTAATCAAGTACCCGTCCAACAGGGCGTGTCATACGAAATTGTTCCCTTTGCGACAGCGATCAAAGTGGCGTATTTAGCTACAATTACCGCGACTTTGCAAGAATACCGATAAAAAGGCCTTATCACATGCCTATCGGCACGCAATGTTCATATAAGGGCCTCGCTTCTAAATACCCAAGTGCTTGCTTGGTGCCTGTTTACTCAGATATTTTTACCACTTTCTTTCTGGTTGACAATTTTAAAGGTATCCAAAAACCAAGGTTTTCATTGGAAGACTACATGCCGAGAGGTATGTACCAACGCATTTCTATCGGATTCTTTTTTACAGTTTCGGCTACTAAAGCCAGGCACTCCTATCACTGCATGAAAGCTAGCACTGAATGCTAACGCTAATGCTGAATGTTACCGCTTTCTTACCAGGATTGTTTTGATATTTCCGAAACAATAGATATAAACGCCTCGTTTTAACGCTCATCATCTAATATCTGTTTAAAACGATCTCTCGGCGACGCGACCAACGGCTCAATGTTCAAGTCTAGCTGAGCAGCCCAAGATTCCCTCTCTTGGCTTGTTTACAATGCGCAGTGGGCTTCAAATGTTACAGACCGCGAAGACCACATCGATGTGGAAGTAAATCTATAGGATACAGCAGAATAGCGCAACCAGCCCCATACACGCACAGCACTACTAATGCTATCACAAAATCAATACATTCTCATCACGCACCACCAGAACGCGGCACGATGAGGACCAAATGGATGGTGGTGTGCATCAAAGTTTCCCAACTGAACATGGCGACGGCGAACGAGTCGAATAAATGTTGACAGACACAACAGGTCATCATCACACTTAAGTATTAAGTTTTGACGCAGGCCGATATGATAAGCTAGTGACTATACTACAAAATGTAAACGCAAGCTGTAGTATACCTAAGGAGCAATGCACTATGTTTGATCCATAACACTCCAAAACAAACATTGGTTTTTCAATGTTACTCAATTCGGTGAATTAACAAATGGTTACTTACTTTCCTGCGAGGCGTTCCCATTAAAATGCAAAACGTTATTTAAATGTAAGTAGTTATTTCCGAACCATGCCAACGTTCCAAGCATATAAGAGCGACACACGTGCATTTCATATCTACCAGCAGGCCCAATCACACTACGATACACGGTTTTCTTCTACTCCAGAATGTCACGTCAAGAGACAATACAAAATCCAGTCACAGTTTCAAACGAATCAAAGGAAAACAGGAGAAAAACAAAACAAAATTACAAATCTATACATTAAACAAAATTCACTACAAATATATGAAATAAAAAAGCTACGACAACTAGTAAGACTGGTAGCCCACTAGGACCACGACAAACAGTAGCCAGCGCTTGGCTACAGTAGTTCAGCGTCGCTGAGACTCACGGTTGTAAATACTTTGATGGAGAAAAAGACCAGCTATTCGAGATAAGGTAGATAAATTGGACAGCAGCCATTAAGATGGTGACAGGATAACTAAACACTACCGAACCCCGTTGGAGAGTATAGGGTGGGAGGAATTTATCAGGTCAAAGCCAGCATTCAGTTGTCCGTGTCTCTGCCAGAAGCATAACGTTGGAAACACATCCTTAAAGTTGTATACATGGTTCACTTCTCTAAAAATATAAATCACCAAACGTTGAAAAGTGAGAGTCTTGAGTTATCAAAAGACACTTCTACATGCGAAGGTACCTCGGTAAAGCATACATATACAGCGTTTCGTCACCAGAATTCAGAACCCTGCTGGCTTGGTGGTATTGATAGTGCCAACACCCCAAAGTGTAATTCTTGCACAAGCTGATGACGTAACAAGGATGTTTTTCTGCATCAGAAAATTTCTAACATGGCTTTCATTCATACCAATGATTAAAAGAATACATGGAAAACGCGGAACATCTATCAAAGCAGAGTCCCAGTGATAGTTAAAAGAAATACGATGCTTGTGGCATAATCAGTGCCCTTCCAGATATCTCAGTCGCACTATTTACACCCGCCGCGGGCCGGTTGTAGGGGCGCGGTATGTACAGAGAGGGGACTGAGGCGGGGGCACTCACCTGGCGGCAGCCTCCCTCCTCTCCAGCGCCACCGCCTCCTCTTTCTCACGCACCAGTCGGCCCCGCACCTCGTCCAGCATACCGCTGTTGCCTGAGGTCACACACACAACACTCGTGTCACACCTACGACAAACACAAACACAAGCACGCACGCACCCCCACCCCCATTTAATAACATTGCGGAATTGGTTAAGAGAGTCTGCGTAACATAAATACTAAATACGCACCACCTACTTTTGACTCGCCGCTTTTGAGCAAACAAGAGGGTCATCTCCTCTATCTCTTTGGGGCTTTCCGGCGCTCCAACAGCTGAGGTCATACGGCGTTGCCAGCTCTGAGTCTGTTGGAACGGTGTATTTGGGGATCAGGAAGTCAGTATTCCCGCCAGGAGATTTAATCCCGGGTCAGCGGCGTGAAAGCCCAGCGCGCTATCGCTGCGCCAATGTAACCCCGAAATAGGCCAAGAACTCAATACTTTACCCCCAATTAGATTGGATCACCCTTGGGCCATCCAGTCAGCAGTGGAGTTGATATCTGCCTTCCATCGTCCTCATAGGCAAACATAGTCCTTCGCTGGAATCACCATGCTAAAGATAGCGTTCAAACATCGAGTGCACAGCATGAAAACGGTACCGCCGCGAAGGTACGAAGAAGCGTGACGACCACCACCTGCATCTCACCTCCGGCCAGCACCGTCTCGTAGTGCTGTTTGAGGCGTGCTTGTTCCTCGGCGTGCTGCCGCATCATCTGCTCTATCTGGGGCTGCACACCGCGGGCCGTGGTCTCCTGATGAAGAGGCGCGTCAGTGGGACCGACTCATCTCCTCTACATACTGGACACGTGGCTGGTCTCCTGGCGAACATATGCTTCCATGAGCCCGAATCATCTGCTCTAAATATCGGGGACGTAGTCTCCTGATGAACAGGGGCGCAAATGGGACCAAATCGTCTGTTTCAACTGGGCCTGGACACCATGCGCCCTGCTCTCTCCTGCTCTCTTCAGATCAGGGTCGAAATATTTGTTTTACACTTTGACGTAGAACGGAAATCTCACGACAAAATGTCAAGTAGGGGGAAATTCAACCTTAAAAGAATTGCGACATTAGATTCCAGCTTTCTCCTCACACAAGTGGCACATATCCCATTGCAATATTTGGAAAATAACATTGTGCCTCATAAAGTTTTTGGCTCGTTCCGATTATTTTTATAAAAAAACACGCAAAACGAATCATCTTCTGGCACAGACGTGTGCGGAATATCAGGCTCAAAACCACGACTATGGGTGGAAACATTTGTATTAAGTCGTTTCTCAATCCGGACACCTGCGCTTTAGTACTTGATCTAGATTGAAACATAAATGGTAAGCCAGGGCATATGTGTGACGATGGTTGGAGCCGATGCTCTACAACAAACGCATGCGATGTCCCAGGCAACCTATGTTGGACCTGAGCAAGGTAACGGCCCTATTCCTAAATATGGCCGTATTTAAAGAGTGCGCGACACTTTAGAATAACTTCAGATACAATTAAGCAAAAAAAAGTGAGACAAGCCGAGCAGCCATAGTTTGGTAATCATTATTGATACTTATCTGACGTACAGGAGCCCAAACCGTGAGGCAAATCTGAGGTGCTAATATTTGGAGGGCGGCATTGTTTTGGTTCAAGTGTTCCTGACGAAGTTGTCTTAGAAGTGGCAACAGACAGCGCACAGTACAGACGGCTAGGAAACGTCGCCAGGAGGATACCTAAAGTGGAGACAACTGCAAAGTCAGAAAACAGCTCAACACGCTGTCGCCTCACAGGAAACATGGTGCTCTACGACAACTTCAACCTCACTGCTACCACACTGACGGTTCAGGTCACACACTGCAGCGTCATTTGTGAGAGTAAAAGCTGCGTGCTATTACTGATCTTTTCAGAATACCTTTATCCAAGAATTTACACCAGTAAGCATCAAATTATAAAAACGGACGGTAGGTAAGCAGCTGTTTATGCAGTGATGCAGCTACATATATTTGACATGGCAGAAAAATACGCACATACAGAGGCAAAAGCTGCGCCGATGGCTATGGGATGGAGGCAATCAAGCCGCAATTCAGCGTTCTTATACGTTGCAATAAAGATGCAAGAGTAGCGTTCGAATTTTCTATCGGTAGTTTGGAAAATAATTTGAGAAAACTGGCCATGAAAACAGCCCCCTTCCCCATCCTCAAGAATTCACACTCAAACAGTTACACATGAGCCTGTTACAATTGGAAAACGAGAATCCTCCACATGCACTTCCGTCGGCAGAGCTAAGTTTTTCTTTGTGGTATAAAATCCCTCAAAGAGCACTTAAACTAACGGCTATGTGTTTTAATGGAAGTATGGCACAGCAAAATGCGTCTGTTTAAGCGATGTCGAAAAAATGTTCCGGAAAACATGCACGAAGCATCACTTCTATCAAAACACTCAGGTCTGTTACAAAGAGAAGTGTTACGACATTACGAGACACCAAAATAGCCAGTCATCTGCACAGTATATACAAACAGGTTAAGGCACGGGAATGCCCAAAAATCGAAAACGAGACGACATATTCTGGTGCAAAACAACGACAATGGTGCGTCAAAAAGAGCATAAAAGCTGGTTTACCTGACAGAAGGCTTTACCATTCACAGAAAAGTCCTTGAAGAAACGCGTGACGGTGAATACCTTAGCACACACTTTATACATTTTACAAATCCCCCACAGTGCATGCACCGCAGCAACAGTTAGAGCACAGTAGACATTCAAAGACAAAAACTGACGTGAAGTAGTGCCAAAATTCCAGCAAACACCAAAAATGAGGTGAAATGCGCATGATAAAAAGACAATATCTCAAAACCCTGTAGTCTTATTCTAACCGGCGACGTAAGATGATCCAGGACAGACATTTTGCAATCAATAACAGTCGAGTATAAAAATTCCTTTTTATGAATTCTTCCATATGTTGCGTTTCAGGCATAATGCTCCCACAAAATACCTTAATGAATAAACAACATAGAAAAAGCACGCAAATCCTTCATCAGAAAGCAGGCAACTTGAAAAACTATCTTACTAGGGTTCAACGTCGCTCAGCTGATCCGCCCAAATTGTACCGCAACCCTCGCCGTGTTGGAGGAATTTCGGGGGCCGTATACAACAGATGTTTTTTATTGTTCACATACCTCACCAACGGGAATTTCCCCACTGATCAATAATGCCATCACTTAAAACAGTACGGAACAGTGTTCAGAGAATCCCCTAGGACTTTAACGCAGAAAGTAAAGCTGAGGGGGTAGACGTTGTTTCACCGATCCACACATTACCAAGAGGAGAATTATGACGATTACGACGTGAAATTTGACATACACTTTATTACAGCAGCGTTCACAATAGATGATCCCACCGGTCGTGACAAATTTACAACGTTATATGTTTATTGACCAATACAAGTTGCAGATTTAATGCGTTAAGCCGATAAGCGTTGGCGGGAGACGGTTCACTCAGCACGGGGAAAGAACTGTAATGGGACTGATGGCAGAGACCGACTGAGACTGATCGCAGAGACCGACTGAGACTGATCGCAGAGCTGGCCTTACCTTGATGCGTTCCCGTTCCTTCTCCATCCACCGCTGGCGTTTGGTTCGCTCGGATTCTGACAGCGCTCGCCGTGAACTCTGGTGGCAGACATCGAAAAAAACTTGAGAAACCGCTGGAAACCCTTTGGATATGCTGAACAGCAAGATACTATATCACATAGGCAAAGAGCCACAAATGTTTGAAAATCAGCACGCCAATAGACCAAACGACAGAGCGATAGAACACATTTTAAGGCATGTGTCATAAAAAAGCAACCGATATATTCACCAAATTAAAGGAGTTCAGTTTCTGTACTACTCGTCAATTTTCAATCAGAGGAATATTTCGAGTCCCCAGTTTTACGCATGATAAGCTGGTGAGCAGTCACCTGGATCTCCTCCTTGTGTTTCTCCCTCATTGTCGACATCTGCTGTTTGTGCCGCTCCTCCAGAGAAGCGATCTGCGTCACTAGACTCTCACACCGGCTCGCCAGATCCTGCTTCTCCTGGATCAGCTGCCAACGGTGACCCAGCAAACGTCAGGAACTTACGTAACTTGAGTGAACTGTAGCGAGTTCGAACAAAGCACGGAGCACAAGTATGATAAAAACGACACAATTCCGTCCGTGGTTGATAAACATGACACAATAACGCGTTAGAAGTTCTGGATTGCTAAACTCCGGAGCGGCCCCTTACCTCGTCGATAAACGCCAGGTACCGTTGGGTAACATCATCGCGTGGGTGAGACGCCGCCTTTTTGGGGAGTTTGGTGGGCGGGGTGGCGCCGGTGGGGCGGGGGCGGGAGGTGCCGGGCCGGGCCCGCGCCGGTGGCGCCGTGCTGTGGCACAGCGGGCGGACTTCAATACCAGTCACAGACAGCAGAGCATCCGAACGAAAAGTTTCAACGCAGGTCAGACAGCAGGACATCCGAACAGAATGCGTGTTAAAGATGGAAGCAGATTAGATCGATGCACCTCCGCCTCATCAACGCTCGACGCGTACTCGACTCCAAGCAATATATATCACCGATCTTAAGTTTCAGATGAGCAACCAGTTGGGTAGGTGATGGTAACGTTATGTCAGGAAATGTAGCACCTTCATCATGAGGATTTGGACTGAGTCATGTGAGAGACCATAGCATGGAAAAGTGGATTGAGCATTCATTTCTTCCCACAACTCACTGTTTGTTAAAGTGATTGATCAAGGGAGATACGTGGCTAAAGTGGATACCGCGGCCTCAAACCAAAATTACTCATTCATTAGGGCTGGCACTCCCCAGATAAGCGCACTTTAACCACCAAAACCAGAGGCCAGACCATTTAATATTTCAACAGACAGCATTTGCCAATCAGATCCATCAGCAGCAGCAGCAATGCTGACCAGTTCCTTGTGTTAGGCCCGGTCGGGTCGCCCCCGGCAGTCGCGGCAGCTGCGCCAACACCGTCGCCACCCTCCGAGTGTAGGCCCAGTGAGCGCATGATGTCCTGGTAGACTGCCGGCCGTGCCAGCGCCGCGCCATCTCCGACAGTCTTGAACGCCCCCGCCTGCAACGACAAGCAGTCACTGTTGTACAACATGTCGAAAAAAGGAATGTCCGGGTTCGAGTTCTCCGGCGGGTATTCTGCATAAATTTTACCAATCCCCGTACTGCCCTCCCCACACAGTGACAGTTGGAAACACCAAATGACCTCAGCAGTCAGTGTGTCGTAAAGGCCCAAAGCTGCTTGACCTCAGTGCGGGTTGGTGTCGGTTCCCCGCTGCCGCGCCGCGGAGGAACACTATTGGCGCGCTCTCGAAGGTTGCCCGCACGGCCGCCAGGGGTGCTGCGGGCGGTGGCCGGTCGGTCCAGCACACCGGTGGAGCGGATTATCTCGTCAGCAGAGACCACCGATGGCCGCTGCAAGGCAAATATGGCGATCACTTGACACTCAGGCAATGTAAGCATTGTGTACAACCAAACATTTATAAAGCTGTGATACCTCAGGGCATAGAAGTGTTTAATGCCAGTGTACTATTCAGGTAAGACCAATGAGAACAGCTGCACTGACCTCAGCCATGAGACACTGTTTGCTGTGGAGGACCACAGCTGAAGATCGGTCCTGTACTGCAAACGACCGGGCATCCTTCTCCCCTCCTGCAGCATCAGTCAACTGGCTGGCTGTGGCACCATCAGCAGCAAAGACGGAGGTTCCTGCAGACGCAGTACTGGCGGCAGCCTGGCCAGTAGGCCGATTTTCTTTTGCTGATGCTGCTAGTTGCTGTTCCAGCTGCTGGATCTCCAGGTTGTCTGTATGCTTCATGTACTCAGCATACCATGCTGAATCTGTAGCAATAGCTGGAGGTGGTGCCTCCATACCAGCGCTGGAAACATGACATTGCAGTAGTCATGGCCAGAGTGCCAGTGGGGCTGCTGAGGAAGCATGTGCACTGAATACAGGAGGGTGAGGGGATACATCCACCATCAAGACAAGGCAGGGAAAAGGTACTCACATTAACCCAATTAACGCCCAGCGGGTCATTTTTGTCCTCTGACTTTGACAGGCTGCAGAATCGGTACCAGTGAAGTGATCTTCATGTTTATGATATGGATGTGTGTTTCAGAACGTGGACAAGCTGGAAAAATGCATTTGAAAATTCTAGGTTCTTATGGGACGATTTTGGTGGAACTTATTTTGGCGAGGTTTTGGTCAGCGTGAGATTGGTCTGCAAATTTTGTTTCTCGCAATAACATATGGAAAGCTGAAAAGGGTTTGCATGATTGACATTAAGCCAAGACCACTAGCAATCAGATGGAGAAGAAGCAGTAAGATTTTCTTGAACGGCTTTGCCATGAGACATCGTCAAATATGAAGCGGACAAAAATGACCCGCTGGGCGTTGCGGACATCTGCGGGCCGCTAAAAATGAAGAAAGGATGTGTCCTGTCCTCCCGTCTGGTGGGTTAGGTGCACAATGTTACCTAGGGGAAGGGAGGCATTGTGGGTCCTGCGAATGCATGGTTGCCAGTTTATATATTTTTCATCAAATCTGAAGATTTTTAGTGCAATGTCGATACGTTTGGAAACCTTGAAGTTCATGAAATGCTTCCTAACGTTTTCGGGGTCTGTCTTATTTTGGGAATGATTATCACATATTTTTAACAGAATATGCAAGATGGTTCCAGTATTTTTTAAAGGCGTTATTAAGTACAATTTTCAGGGGTTTTGAAAACTTATCGAAATTTTAACACTGACTCCACTGTTAAGCTAGCAGAGCAGCCTTGTCTTTTCCCCTTGATGGATTGTGTGTAGTAGATAGAGAGGATAGGGAACAGTAGGGGATTGAGGACTTCATTGGGTGGTGGGGGGGGTTAGGGGTCTCGAGCCTCCCCCACCATGGCCTCGGAACAGCCCTCAGTAATGCATTTACTATAGGCACACTGACATTTCGGTGGGGAGTGGGGGGGAGGACTTGAGCCTTCCTAGCCCCTTGTGTCCACTACTGATTGAAAGCCAATGACCAGCTGACAAAATGAGTTGGAAATTATCGCGGCCGCCACGCTGGTTTGTTTTGAAAAGATGGTGCAGTGTCAAACGTCCGGAACAGTATAAAATGGGTGAAAGCATGGGAAGTTCTAGAACTTCTGTCTAAAACGCAACTAGCACTATTGCGGCTTGGTTCTAGTCAAGTGAAACTACCATGAGTGAACATCCCGGGGGTTAGGAGGAGGGGTGAAGACCTGCTTGGATTTTTGGTCTCCCACAGATTTTGTCTATGGCTTGGATTGCAGTGCCAGCGTTAAACCATCCAGAACCCCTCTTGGATCGAGAAGAAATCTCCAGCCATGGCGACATAAATATATCGAAAGCATAGTTGTTAGCAATGCCACAGATCAAATTTTTTGCAGGAAAAGAAGCAAAATAAGTTGGTTTAAGTGCGCAAGATAGCGGAGCGGATCAGGTGCATGTCATGATCATACCATCACAAAATATATAAGTCATGAGGATGAGAAAGATGATGAGCTGACTAGCATTACAATGACCAGTGGTGTGCCTGGAAATGTGGGGGTTCACATTGATGCAACTATGGAGCCTAGTCAACCTGATGATCTTACTGCTGTTCTGCACTACTTGCTCCAAAGAAAAGTTGGAAAGATGGAAATGGACCCGTTTGGAGGTTTGGAGATAAATCAAGCAAATGTACACCACGTGGGGGAGGTAACGGATTGAGTTTTCAAAATTTTTCATCTGCATGCTGAATATTACGGTTACTCGTTGAAAGCTCAGTGAGCATCAGTCACAAAGTCTCGGAGGCAGAGGAGGAAGGGGGAAGAGACAAAAGAAACGGTTTCCCAAAACCTTTGAAGTTAAAAAATATTCTTAAAGTACAATGGTGTTCACAATTTTAGTCTATCCTCCGCAAATCATCAGTCTAGGCTAACCACTATTGTATACTATTTGCAAATATGCAGTTAGTGTTGTCTTTAATTAAATCTTAAGAGCATAAAACTGTCTAAACATTTTACTATGGCCAATATACAAGAGGAAATAAAAACTCTTTACAAAACTGCAGTAAAAGCGCTGCACATTGGGCCGCTGAGTGCGGCGACTGCGCCGCCCGGGAGCCGGCCGCGCAGTGCCAGCCGATGTCCCAAACGCCCAGCAGGTCATTTTTGTCCGGTGTCATATCTCAGAATCTAAAAGTGGTATCGATTTAAAACTTTCGGAACATCTTATTGGGCATATTCTAAGCATAGGAAAACTTTTTTTGCCAATTTGAAAGCTGGAAGTAAGTGCGGGCGTTTAATGGGTTAACTGCTGGCTAGTACCAGTAACATGACACAAGAACATTTCTGCATCTGCAAGTCTCTTCCCAGACAGGTGAGTCTAAGCTTACAGAACTCCAGCATGTGAGATCACCCAATCAAATCTGTTAAGCCTATAGCTGTATCTCATGTTTGACATAATGCCTTTGAGGTTTGGGTTGTCAGCTAGGTCACAACTCACATCAACTAGAATAGGCTGCTAACACCTTTCATCTGCACATCATCCACTACCTTATTCAAAGCTAGACTGGATTCCCACAGGGCCACCTTACAACTCATCATAGGTGTCAAGCATTGACTCAGCACAGATACTCCAAAAAGAGCTCATGGTTACAAAATTCCACAAGGTTCAGAGTACCTCAACACTCACCCATGCTAATGTACAGAAAGACATCCAGTATGCGGTTTAATTACTGCATATTATTGGTGACCTCGCCCCCTGCACACATCACCTATGGTCACTTTTTTCATGTGGTGTATTGTAATGATCAATAAAGGTCAATGGATTAAATGAACTGCACAAATTTCCCTAAATCTTATGTTTGGGTCACCTTAGGTCAGTCTTCCATGTGGTTTCAAGTGATCTAAACTTCAAAAATGTTTCAGGAGACACCAGTGACAATGGGTTAAAAGTATAGATATAATATTCACATCACATAATAGACCCACCATATATGATGCAATTATTCATATGGAAGACCTGGAATCAAGGGTTTGTTACAGTGCCTCCTTACAAAAAAAAAGATGAAAGTAGCTTAGAGAAGTCAGAGCAGGCGCAAAAACCTGTGTCCACTGGAACAATTTAGGAGTAGATATCAGTTTATTGTGCCTGATCCACACCAATATGGCGGGCGTGGCGAAGCTAAGGAACTAACAAGATTTGTTTAAGGTCTCTGATGCTTGTTTAATGTATTTTAGTGGAAGTGGCATACAGAAAAACAACAAAATCAAAACATTAAACTGCCCACAAACATTGTTTCTCTCTGTAAAAAAATTATTATCAATTAAAATTCATGCACCACAATTGAGCCTCCTCTAACCTGCTCTGAAAAACCACCTTTTGCTTGAGAGGAGGTTGGAGCAGGTTTGAGATGAGCTTAGATGAGCTTTGAGGAAGTTTAAAGAGGCGCTGCAATGGGCGAGAGGAAGTTGGAGAAGCTTCGAGGAAGTTAGAGCAGGTTAAAGGAGGTGCTGGAACAGGCCCCTAGTCCCTGTCATGACCACTTCATTGGACATACATAGGAAAACAGGAATTTGCTGAGAAATGGCCCTCCATGTGTGTGCAATGTTGCTGCAGGGTGCAGCAGTGTGTGCCATTTTATTTCCTTGCTTTTCTGCATGACACAGTCTCTCTTATCTTTTGACAGTTTTGAAATTTTATATCTAGAGTGAAAGACTTAGAATCTCTATACATTTTATGGCAAAACCTTTTATAATTGTATGGTGCACTATCCCCACAAGCCCTCTGAGAACCCTATTCATACACAGAGCACACTGTAATGGCCCCCCCTAAGAATCAATATTTACATCCATACACACACATCAACATGGGTGGAAATCCTGGGGGGTTGGGGCTGGGGGTTCAGGAACCCCCTTGATTTTGGGTCTCCCATAGGCTTTGTATAGCAATAGGGGGCTTGCATTGCCAAGCCAGTGCTAACACACCCAGGACCCCCTGGACAGAGAACATATCTCCAGCCATGCATACACATATATTGTGGGGCAACACACATTGACATTGCACACACATCTCATACAATTGTAGCAGGACCTACCATGCTAAGCGAGCGGGTAGATACCTAGGCGGCCGCGCAAGCTGCACCCCCAGGGCAAGGCCCCTATTTCGAAGAAAATGAAATTTCAAGTGACAATACCTACTGGAGCAAATTTTTATCAATCCTAAATTAAATTCGAGACACACCGCTCTACATTCAGTAGTAGCACCACATAATATACCCGAATCACCCCAAACATAACAAACAACAAACAACACCACGCAAGGTATCTTGACCACGCACAGCACCAAAGCATGAAGAGCAAACTCGGTCTGTGCCTTATCCTACTATGATCAAGCAGAACCAGCAGCTATAGTCTCTTTCTCTGATTCGTTGGACAAAGCTTCCTTTCCTTTCTAAACGAACCAATGGCCAGAACTTGCCGTGCTAATAGCAACACTAATTTTTGAATTGCAAAATTCGAATAGTAGCTGCAAATGGCGCACTAAAGACAAAAATACTACTTGTATTTTATGTTAAAAGAAATAATGTGAATTGCATTAATAATCACGTGACAAGAAAGAATTTGCAACCCCTTCCATACCTTCAGGCTACTTTAGCTTTAGCTCTACTCATTAAGTAGCTCTACTGTTAAGTAGTACTTAACAGTTAACACTTGTGAACAACAGTTAACACGTTCGTGTTTTAACACTTTTCTTCCTCGAAATGACATGATAAGTGGATGTGAATGAATTAGGACTTCTCCACTAGTGAAAATGACAAACGTTCGGAGCTTTCGGCTATATTTTATCAGCCTTCGTCAGCGAGTGGTCGGATCGATCGGTGGACATCGGAAGACAAGATACGTTACAAAAATTATATAACAAGTCCAAAAAGGATTCCAGGAAACGTGCACGAGTAAGAGAGTTACCTACCTGAAGCACATTTTAATAACAACGCAAATTCTCATATTTTGATATTCAACGATTAAGGGTAGCTTATACAGTACAGCATAATAATGGTAGGTAATTGACGCACATCATATGCTAGTATAAAAATGCTAATGCTAACCAGTCTCTCTGTTACAGCTTCCGACACAGTACCAAAAACTGTTGAGTCTGTCAGGGGTTCTGGTCAGGAGGCACCAGTGTCAGGAGGTAATCCACCCCTCCCAGCTCCAACACATCATGAATCTCACAGGGAGGAACCGGCCCAGTGTTGACATAAGGACACTGGTGACTTCCTAGTGTTATATACTAACGCTGACCAGTTCCCGAACAAACGGGATGAACTGACTTTGTTGATTTCCCAAGATGAGCCAGATGTGATAATGATAACAGAAGTCCTTCCCAAAGCAAGCACTGCTCCTATTGGAAGAACCTGCATTAGTCTACCTAATTACACGATGCACCTCAATTTTGAACCATCATTACCAAGATTGGGCTCTTCTTCAGTCCAGCGGTTTGGCAATTTTTGTTAAGGAGAACCTCCACTGCCAAGAGGTGTCTTTCTGCGGCATGGAGTTCTCTGAGCATCTATGGGTGAAGGTTCGACTCATTGGCAACCAATCTTTGTTGTTGGGGTGTATCTACAGAAGTCCATGTTGTTCTCCAGAAAATAACTCTGCTCTTTGTAGACTCATTGAGACAGTGACAGCAACTAGGCCCCAACACCTGCTTCTTGTAGGAGATTTCAATTTTCCTAACATTGATTGGGAAATTGGTATGTCCCTTGACGCTCGAACCATGTCTCCCATTTGTTCCTTGAGTCTATCAGAGATGGGTTTCTTGTGCAACATGTTGACAAGCCAACCAGGTACCGTCATGGTCAAACTCCGCACATTTTGGGATCTCATTCTGTCGATGAACGAGGACATGTTGGAGGAGCTCCACTACCTCCCTGGGTTGGGGAGTAGCGATCACCTCTGCCTCAGCATGAAGCTTTCCTGCCAAAAAGTGACTAGAAAAGTAGTTGATCACCCCAAACTGGCTCTCTTCAGAGGTGACTATGACAGGCTGAGGGGCTTGGCGCAGGAGGTTGACTGGCAGTTTGGGCATCGACTCGGGATGCAGCAAGAGTATGATCATTTTCTTCATGAAGTAAGAAGAATGATAGGTCTTTGTATTCCAGCTAAGCCACCCCAACGAAGGAACCGGAGACATTATATGAACAGAGAAGCTATGAGGATTGTGAAGCAAAAGAAAAATTTTGGCATAACTACAAGACAGCATCAACTGAGAGTGAAAAATTATTCATTGGGAGACCTACAGGAGGCGAAGAAATGACCTTAGGAGACTTTCCAGACATCTGCGACAGGAGCACCAGAGAAAAGTTGCCAGTCAAGTAAAGGAAAATCCCAAGGCCTTCTGGACTTATACTCGTAGCCAGGTCAAAACCAGGGAAAAGATTCAGGACCTACACAGAGTAGATGGAACAACTGCTACAAGTGATGAAGAGAAGGCTGCGATCCTCTCCACGTTTTTCTCCAGTGTATTCACTGTCGAGGGCACTAAGCGAGGAGGCTCCTGGCATGGATGGACAAGGACATGGAAACATTCTTGAAAACATCAACATTACCCCAGCTATGGTTGAGTCCAAACTACAACGTCTAAAGTGCTCGTCCTCTGCTGGACCTGATGGGTTGCCTCCTCGGGTGCTCAAAGAGGCAGCGGCCACCCTTTGCATTCCACTTTGCTCTGTGTTCAGGAAATCCCTTGAGACCTGCAATCTGCCGGACGATTGGAAAGTTGAGGAGGTGGTTCCGATTTTCAAGAAAGGAGGAAAGTGTGACCCATCTAACTACCGACCCATTAGCCTAACCTCTGTACCCTCCAAGGTCATGGAGTCTATTATCAGGGATGCCTTACTTGCCCACATGGAAGAATCTGGCCTGATGACCAACACACAGCACGGTTTTGTACCTAAGAGGTCCTGCACCACTCAGTTGCTTAGTTCCCTAGAAATCTGGACCAAGCTCCTAGAGGAAGGGAAACCTGTTGATGTGGCTTATCTTGATTTTGCAAAGGCCTTCGATTCTGTGCCCCACAAGCGACTCATCAGGAAGCTGTGTGGCCTTGGCGTGAGAGGCTCTGTCCTGAACTGGATTAAGGCATTTCTTACTGGAAGAAGACAGAGAGTAAGGGTAAATGGAGCACTCTCCGATTGGGCACCAGTCACCAGTGGCGTACCTCAAGGATCTGTGCTGGGCCCAACCCTGTTTGTGATGTTCATCAACGATTTGCCAGAGGGATTGTCATGCAATGTCCGTCTCTTTGCTGATGACACCAAACTGTTCAGGGATGTAGCCAGTCAAGATGGATGGAGAGATATGCAGGAAGATCTACAACGACTCGAATCCTGGTCTGTAAGGTGGCTTCTGCCTTTCAATGTATCTAAGTGTAGTGTCCTGCACATTGGGCGGGCTAATGAACACCTTGTATACAGTATGAAGGGTCGTGAACTTGCAGCACAGGCCACTGAAAAGGATCTGGGTGTGTTCATGGATGAAGAGCTCAAGTTCAGGAGGCATGCTGCTGCAGCTGTTTCGAAGGCCAGCCAAATTCTGGGTGTCATTAGGAGATCTTTCGTTCACATAGATCAACAGGTGCTCCCACTTTTGTACAAGGCCTTAGTGCGCCCACACTTGGAGTATGCCAATGTGGTGTGGGGTCCGTTTAATAAGGCTGATCAGCTCCTGGTGGAGAGAGTGCAGCGCCGCGCAACAAGACTGGTGCCCTCTCTACAGAACCTCGATTATGAGCAGAGACTCTGTGCTCTGAAGCTTCCATCCCTCTGGTATAGACGCAGGAGAGGTGACATGTTGTTTGTGTACAAACTCATGCACGGCCTGCTGGGGGTGACCAGAGAGGAGTTCTTCCTGGACCCTCCTGAAGTCTCCACTCGAGGGCACCGTTTCAAAGTGGGGAAGCCTCAAGCAGTCACAAGAGTAAGGAGGAACCACCTTGGAGTACGCACAATCTCGGACTGGAACAGCCTCCCGGCATGGGTGGTGGAGTCACCTTCGACGAACTCCTTCAAGAACAGTATCGATAAGTTCTGGGCAGAGCATATGTACACATTCCCGACCTAGCCTTCTGTAATGAAACACGTCCTGAGCTCGATGAGAACGGGCAAGACAGGCACCTGGTGTGCCTTATAAAGTCCCGACCATCTAAGGTATCTAAGGTAATGGTTAGTAAAGAGCTAAAAAAGAGAATACAAGACTCATTGCAACATCATAGTTAATAAAACTAAGAACAAGTGTCTAATAATAATGGTAGGTCTAGGTACTTCACACATTAAATACTAGTACAAATGTCAATATTATGTAAAAAGCTACAAAAATATATAAAAGTTAGGAAACACATCCTGCCATCCTATATATTAATATAAATATAAATTTAAAATATATAATACAAATAAAATATATGAAAATCCTATAACAATAATATAAAACTATCTGATCACAAACATATGTACAACCATGCATACATATATTCACACTACGGCGATACATGAAATGTACAACAATACAACAAACAGACCCTAAACTTTCTCAAAGCTCATCTCAAACACAGGCCGAGTAAAGTAACAAAGGGAAAGTGACGGGAAGAAGGTAAAGGAAGTGTCAAGAGATGTGAGGTACCGATGAGACAGGGAGACGGTGAGAGAGACGCAATACCGTGTCGGGCTGCGAGACCAGAGAAAACCAGCTCGGGCGGCGAAGCGAGCAACGCGGCGGCGATGGGTCCGCAGCGGCGGGGTGCGGGGGGCGCAGGCGAGCTCGCCGGGATGCCACGGGGCACGCGTTCGCGCAAAGCAACGGAGTTAAAGTTATCAAAACTATTAAGAGCTACAGCTATGTATAATGGGAAGCCACCTGTCGTGAAACCTGCTCCCGGAGTTCCGGTTGATGTTGGCGTCGTTCGGTGATATCAGTACCGTCTCACGACGGCCAGCAGTGCGGATGTAAGCGGACTCTAGGAGCAGGCGTTGATGATAGTTGGTGGTGTTGTCCAGGATTTAGGCTTGGTCAAAGTGAGGGGTGCAGGTCCGGTGGGTGCTGAAAGCTGAGGTGTTGGCTTTCGACCGATTGCTTCCTCTCCAGCTTTCCCTGTGTTCTTTTACTCTTGTTTGCAGTTCTCGGTCGGTTTCTCCGATGTAGGTGACGGGCTTGCCATTCACTGAACATGAACATTGTATGCTGTAAATGATGTTTGAGTTCTGTTCTTTTGGTAGGTGATGTTTTGCTTTGCTGCAGAGGATGCTGGATATGGTTCGTTGTGGTTTTGACACCAGCTGTACGCCGATTGCCCGACTTGCACGTTTTAACTGGTAAAACGATGGCCCTGTAAATGGTACCGAAAACGAACTGGAAGAGACTGGTTGTTCCACCCCGCTGGGGCGGGGAGGGCATGGGACTTGGAGCTTGATGTCCTCAGCGGTTTTGGTGATGGTGGACTTATCGTAGTTAGTGGGTATCCGTTCTGCTGGAACTTTTCTTTGACGAATAACAGCTCCTTCTCTCGGTCCTTGACAGTGCTGCAGTATCTGTAGGCTCTGATGGTGTCTGCTCGAATGGCCGCTGTGAGGTACCGAGGTTCTGTGAAAGACTGGAAAGGGATGACCTGATTGGTGGCGCAGTCCTTGCGGTACACCTTGGTGATGAATCGGTCTTCTCCCCTTCTTATGTCGATGTCCAAAAATGCGAGATGTCGGTCTTTTTCCAGTTCAGATGTCACGTTTATGCTGCTCTCCTTATTGTTCAGGACTTGGACCCATGCGCTCAAAGCATCATCATCTCCTTCGATCAGGATGAGGTAATCGTCTGCATAACGACAAAACTTGGTGACTTCCACCACAGGTTGTTGCCAACTGTGCTATGTCTTCCTCCCAAGCACCCATATAGAAGTCTGCTACTAGCGGAGAATAGCTCTTGCCCATTGCTAAGCCGCTGGTCTGTCTAAACCAGCGTTCTCGGCCTGCATCTTCTACCACAGCGTGACAATGATTGATGGATAACTGCAGCAAGTCTGCGACATCAATCAAGCAAGTCTGCGACAGAGTCTAGTTTTAGGGAGGTAACGTCCATTAGCGCATCTTGGTTGGTACGTAGCAGATCACGGATGAGGTTTATGGCCGGCCCGGTGGGTATAGAGGGAAACATCGCCTCCACATCTAGCGAAGCCAGACGACAGGTGTTCACGGTGTGCTTCATATTCTGTAGCAACTCCAAAACTTGTAGAGGCGAGTTGATTGAGTTTGGTGGTCTCGGTAGGATTTTCAGGCATGATGTGAGATGTTTTGTAAGTTCATAGTTCACCGCTCGATGTGCTGGGCAGATGGGCCTCAATTTCAGGTTGGTAAGCCAAAGTATTCGTTCTTCCTCTGATGTCGGAGGACCGGCGTACTTATGTGTTTTGACATACTTATGTGTTTTATATTAATATATAAGATGGCAGGATGTGTTTCCTAACTTTTATATATTTTTGTAGCTTTTTACATAATATTGACATTTGTACTAGTATTTAATGTGTGAAGTACCTACCGTTATTATTAGACACTTGTTCTTAGTTTTATTAACTATGATGTTGCAATGAGTCTTGTGTTCTCTTTTTAGCTCTTTACTAACCATTAGCATTTTTATACTAGCATATGATGTGCGTCAATTACCTAACATTATTATGCTGTACTGTATAAGCTACCCTTAATCGTTGAATATCAAAATATGAGAATTTGCGTTGTTATTAAAATGTGCTTCAGGTAGGTAACTCTCTTACTCGTGCACGTTTCCTGGAATCCTTTTTGGACTTGTTATATAATTTTTGTAACGTATCTTGTCTTCCGATGTCCACCGATCGATCCGACCACTCGCTGACGAAGGCTGATAAAATATAGCCGAAAGCTCCGAACGTTTGTCATTTTCACTAGTGGAGAAGTCTTTTATATTTATATAACTTTTCTTCCTGTTGTGTATTATCCTGTTGGGTATTATGGTAGTAGGCAGATCACATCTCGCGGTTCAAAGGATCACATCAGAAGGTCCACTGATCAAAGGGTCCAATATTCATAGGCGCTACACTTTAAAAGTTAGACCTTTTGAATAAGAAGTCCAACGTTCAAAAAGTCCAAAAAGGCGTGCTTAGATGCATGAGAGTGGGGCGCATGATGCCGCAGAGGCGTGCTAAGATGTATGATAATAGGAGGAAATAAGGGTTAGGTTAGGTTAGGTTAGGTTAGGTTATGTTATGTTATGTTAGGTTAGGTTAGGTTAGGTTAGGTTAGGTTAGGTTAGGTTAGGTTAGGTTAGGTTAGGTTAGGTTAGGTTAGGTTAGGTTAGGTTAGGTTAGGTTAGGTTAGGTTAGGTTAGGTTAGGTTAGGTTAGGTTAGGTTAGGTTAGGTTAGGTTAGGTTAGGTTAGGTTAGGTTAGGTTAGGTTAGGTTAGGTTAGGTTAGGTTAGGTCAGGTCAGGTCAGGTCAGGTCAGGTCAGGTCAGGTCAGGTCAGGTCAGGTCAGGTCAGTTGTATATGCCCTTGGTCCCTATTTCCTCATCTGGGGATATCACCCCTTTTTCCAGATTCTGAGTGCGCCTCTGGTCTGGGTACCACTTTGGGAAATGTTTTAGAAATATGCCCACATTCTGCAAGAAAATCCCAAGAGGTGAAACAGACAGAGGGAGGGTTAGAGGAGTAGCATAAAGTGGTACTCAGACCAGAGGCGCACTAAGATTCTGGAAAGAGGGATGATATCCCCAGACTAGGAAATAGGGACCAAGGGCATACACACCTGAGCTGACCTGATCTGACCTGACCTGACCTGACCTGACCTGACCTGACCTAACCTAACCTAACCTAACCTAACCTAACCTGGCCTAACCTATCCTAACCTAACCCTCATTTCCTCCTTTTATCATGTGCCTTAGCACGCCTCTGCAGCATCATGGACCCCACTCTCATGCATCTGAGCACGCCTCTTTGGACCTTTTGAACGTTGGACTTCTTATTCAAAAGGTCTAACTTTCAAGGGGTAGAACCTATGAACATTAAACCCTTTGAACTTTGGACATTCTGATGTGATTCTTTTGAACCGTGAGATGTGATCTGCCTACTACCATAATACCGTGTTGTTCGTGGTGGTGGCGGTTGTTGTTTTGTTGTGACGAATTGGACTGGTGCTGGACTACTGTATTTTGATTTGTATTAGTTGTAATACAAATAAAAATATATATAGTTCCCCAGGGCCAGACAAGCTTCATCCTCGGATCCTCTCAGAGACCCACAGCTCCCTGTGCATCCCTCTTGCTCGGCTATTCCAGAAATCCTTAGACTCAGCCTCTCTGCCCAATAACTGGCGAATGGGTTCGGTCGTGCCCATTTTTAAGAAGGGAGACAGGCAGCTGCCCAACAACCATCGGCCAGTGAGTCTAACGTCTGCAAAGTAATGGAGTCTGCTATTAGGGACCAGCTCTTTCTGCACCTAACTGCAACTGACCTACTATCCAAGGACCAACTTGGTTTCAGGCCAAGAAGTTCTTGCGAGACTCAGATGCTTGAAGTTTTGGAGCACTGGAGTTCTTTAATGGAGGACCATCACTCGGTTGATTTGCTGTACCTAGAGTTTAGCAAAGCGTTTGATTCGGTACCCCATGAGCAACTACTCCTAAAGCTGTATGGCTATGGGGTGCAGGGTAGACTCCTAAGCTGGATCCAAGCTTTCCTGACCAATTGACCGCAACAAGTGGCGGTAGGCACCAAAGCTTCCACTTGGGCGAAGGTGACTAGTGGTATCCCCCAGGGCTCTGTTCTGGGTCCCCCTCTGTTCCTGGTGTATATAAATGACTTGCCTGACATTGTAGAATCCAGTATCAAAGTTTTTCTGACGATAATAAAGTATACAACTCAGCTCAACATCATGCATCCAGGAACAAACTGCAAAATGATATCAACTGCATCATACACTGGTCAGAAAACTGGCAGCTCCCATTTAACACAGGAAAATGCTCAGTTCTGCACCTTGGGTCAGGCAATGTTCATCAACAGTACACAATGTCTGGTGGGCTTCTCTGTGAAGTCAGTGAGGAAAAGACCTGGGCATCATGATCGATTCCGGCTTGAAGTTCAGGCACCAGGCGGCCTCTGCGGTATCCAGGGCCAACAGGGTACTTGCTGTGATTCAAAGGTCTTTTGCCAATATTGACAAATTCACTCTACCCTGCTTGTACAAAGCACTTGTGCGTCCTCTAGTCAATTATGGCAACGCTGTGTGGGGGCCGTTTAGTCGGGCTGACCATCAACTGGTGGAGAAGGTACAGAGATGTGCAATTTGAATGATCCCCTCACTACGCCATTTACCTTATATGGTTAGGCTCCGAAGTCTAGATCTCCCGTCATTGTATTACCGTAGACGAAGAGGAGATATGGTGAAAATGTTCCAGTTGCTGCATGGGAGGGTCGATCTGGACTACTCAGACTTCATAGTACTGAACACAAACACACAGACTATAGGCCACCCGCTGAAATTGACGAAACCCACAGCTCAGACCAGGGTCCGCCAATGTGTGTTTGGGGCCATGTGTGATGGCCAATGCACAGCACGGTCTTGTACCTTAGCGGTCTTGCACCACACAGTTGCTTAGTTCCCTAGAAATCGCGACCAAGCTCTTAGAGGAAGGGAAACCTTTTGATGTTTCCTATCTGGATTTTGCGAAGGCCTCTGATTCTGTGCCCCACAAGCGACTCATCAGGAAGCTGTGTGGCCTTGAAGTGAGAGGCTCTGTCCTGAACTGGATTAAGGCATTTCTTACTGGAAGAAGACAGAGTAAGGGTAAATGGAGCACTCTCCGGATGGGCACCAGTCACCAGTGGTGTCCCACAAGGATCTGTGCCGGGCCTAACCCTGTTTGTGATGTTCATCAACAATTTTTCAGAGGGATTGTCATGCAATATTCGTCTCTTTGCTGATGACACTAAGCTGTTCAGGGATGTAGATCAAGATGGATGG
Source organism: Lepas anatifera (assembly GCA_034440635.1). Taxonomy (NCBI): domain Eukaryota; kingdom Metazoa; phylum Arthropoda; class Thecostraca; family Lepadidae; genus Lepas; species Lepas anatifera. Next base: position 3,315,318 of record JAOTON010000535.1, on the reverse strand, counting down.
AGTGATATGCAGGAAGATCTCCAACGACTCGAATCCTGGTCTGAAAGGTTGCTTCTGCCGTTCAATGTATCAAAATTTAGTGTCCTGCACCTTGGGCGGGCTAATGAACACCTTGTATACAGTATGAAGGGTCGTGAACTTGCAGCACTGGCCACTGAAAAGGATCTGGGTGTGTTCGTGGACGAAGAGCTCAAGTTCAGGAGGCATGATGCTGCAGCCGTTTCGAAGGCCAGCCAAATTCTGGGTGCCATTAGGAGATCTTTCGTTCACATAGATCAGCAGGTTCTCCCACTTTTGTACAAGGCCCTAGTGCGTCCACACTTGGAGTATGCTAACGTGGTGTGGGGTCCGTTCAATAAGGCCGACCAGCTCCTGGTGGAGAGAGTGCAGCGCAGCGCAACAAGATTGGTGCCCTCTCTACAGAACCTCGACTACGAGCAGAGACTCCGTGCCCTGAAGCTTCAATCCCTCTGGTATAGACGCAAGAGAGGTGACATGTTGTTTATGTACAAACTCATGCACGGCCTGCTGGAGGTGACCAGAGAGTTCTTCCTGGACCCTCGATGGCACCGTTTCAAAGTGGGGAAGCCTCAAGGAGTCTCAAGAGTAAGGAGGAACCACTTCAGAGGACGCACAATCTCGGACTGGAACAGCCTCCTGGCATGGGTAGTGGAGTCACCGTCGACGAACTCCTCCAAGAACAGTATCGATAAGTTCTGGGCAGAGCTTTTGTACATACTCCCGATTTAGCCTTCTGTAATGAAACACGTCCCGAGCTCGATGAGAAGGGGCAAGACAGGCACCTGGCGTGCCTTAGAAAGTCCCGACCATCTAACGTATCTAAGGTAATAGGTACCAGTGTTGGAGGTCTAACTGATATATTGACCCCATTTGGCTTCCAAAGCAGAAACTAGTGGTTTGCAGAGTAGTTACCACATATTTTTTTACCATTTGCAGGGGATTGGATGACTGACCTAACTTGATAACCATCTGAGAATGCAGTATTTGGAGATTTAGATTCAGAAGACAAGAAGTGTGGGAAAATGTGATTCACTCGGCACCAGAGACACACACACTGTCGCCCCCTCCCCCTCTCCCCATATTTATGCTAGCCCACGAAAACGATTTGAGTGATATTGGTAACGTTTGTTGGTTCAACCGACTCGGTTGGTCGGTTATTAATGGTATCTTGATGTATTTCTCCCTTTTGCTACAGGCCTATCCCTCGCCATCAAATGGACACTGCCATGGAAGAGACTCAGAATCCAGATATTGCAGTAGAGAGGTCTTCTCCAGCATTTCAGCTGGAGGAGATGACGAACTTCATTGATGGCGGGAAGGATCAAACTGCCATGAAGAGAGAGATATGTATGTCAGTCGAACCATTTTAACTCTTTTATCATGTAAATGTCGTTTTTTATACATTTTATGGTGGAGGGCATCTCCTGCAGTTGGGCCGTTTCTTCCTTTGAGGTTTTGGCTTTTTCCGCCGTAAAACCTTTACCGTTGTCATAGGAGTTGATATGTGCCCAGATTTTTAGCTGGCTGCCATGAATAGGGTACCTACATATGATTTTGGTCAAGACGTTAGTAAACAATAGTGTGTAAATTTTTAAGCTGTGTTCATTCCCTCTGAACTAGGACTTTCCGTTGATGGGCATCAGCCTCTTCCAACAGCTCCTCAGATGTTTTGAAGGAATTGGGCAGCTGAGTTCGGGGACCACTGAAGGCTGACACAGCGATGCTAACCATGGGTCTGCTGTGTGCTGTCACCAGGGCAGAAGGTGCTCAACCACCCAGCGCTGAAGAAGACGGAACCGACTGACTACATGAGCCACGAGCAGAAGTACAACTACAACATGAAGCGGGCGCTGGTGGTGTTGAACATGGTCAACTCTGAGGCCATGAGCGTCGACCAGATCAGGTGAGGGAGATTCGCCACCACTCAGCGTCGACTCCTGAACTCTTAGTCTCCGGCTCATGTCCTTAGGGTCTCCCTCATAATGGGGTCGTTCGATTCTCTTCCAAACAGAAAGAAGGATGACAACGTGACACTACATTGTGGGACTTAATGTTTAAATTATTATTAACATAAATTTATGTGGGTCCGAGTTGTCATATCGGTTTCTCCATTGCTAAATATACAAGGACCACTTTTCTAAACTGCCGTGCAAAAGTTTATTCCTGACTGGGCTTTTGCTTTCAGACATTGCTTCAATATGTTAATGCTTCTTGGGTATATTAAAAGTTCAAAGTAACTTATATCAATTCTTATCCAGGCACACAACGGAACATGTAAAATTCATGGAACTAGACTGTGTCTGTCGAAACTGGTAAGTTCGATAAACGACTAATAAAATTTCGTGGGAGACTCGTGATATCTTCGCTGTAAATTTGTGGTGAGTCAGTTTTTGAGCCCTTATGTTCAGGCCTCGTTTTTTTGGGGCGGGGGGGCTCATGTGACGCCAAGTGAGCTTATTCGTACTTCTATGCGATTTCGTTTCTATATCCTGCGTGCAAAACGCATCGTGATGATTTAGGCCTGGTGGTAACTGTCGTCACACTGCAACTTCTGGAGAAGTGATGTGAAGTGAAGTGATGATAAACTGTGATGACCGCAGAACCATTTTAACCCGGTGACGTGCCTCTTATTGCGGATTCCCTTATCTCTCCACAGTAAGGTGATAAGCCATAACGTGGCGGGATCACTCTCTCCACAGTAAGGTGATAAGCCATAACGTGGCGGGTTCACTCTCTCCGCAGTAAGGTGCTGAGCCATAACGTGGCGGGGTTCACCACCCCGGACGGGAACCCGATCGCCGTGCACCAGGTGATGTTCATTCCAACGCTGATGAACCAGGCGGACGACGACCAGATGGACCGCTGGCTGGGCGACGCATACAACGGCCGCATCATCGGCACCTACGCCCAGGTGGGTCGCCGACGGCCGCGGCAGGCTGGAGAGAGCCGGTGCACGCACCCGATCCCCCAACAGCCTCCAGTGCCTGATACAGCACTGGATTTGGGGTCAGAATGTCTCAGACGTGCGGACTTATCTCACCGTTTGACTTAATAAAAAAATTGACCAAGGGAGCTGACTTGCTGATAAATCCACTTTATGTGTGACTAGGAAAACTGGAAAAGAAAATATTGCACTGTTTTCTCCAAAAAGTGGTTTAACGTGCGTTTATTGCCGCCGTTGATCACGGGTAATTCAGGCGCTTAATGGCGGAGGGTTACCGGTCCTGTCTGTATGGTTGCTAGACGGAGCTTAGTTGCGAGAAAGTGTTGCTTTTACGTGACTCCCTGGTCGTCAGACGGAGCGTAATCACGGCATAGTGTTATCTTTACCCGGCCTTCTGGCTGCCAGACTGATCTAAATTTGACGACTTAGGTCTAAATCTAAATCGACGACCTAGTGATACCCTGACCTGGCCGTCTGGTTGTCAGACTGAGCTGGGCCACGGCACGTTCGTCCGCGGTCTCCGCACCACCGCCACCTACGACCCGGCGTCACGCATGTTTGACCTGCACACGCCGGACCTGAGCGCCGCCAAGTGGTGGCCGGGTGGACTTGGCACCAGCGCCAACCACGCCGTGGTGATGGCCCGGCTGTACACCGGCGGACGCTGCCGCGGGATACACCCCTTCATGGTGCAGCTGCGGGACATGGAGACCCACCTGCCGCTCAAAGGTGGGCGGCGTCAGTACTGCCACACTTTGGGGGGTTGCGATGGACATTTTACGTCCAGAAAATCGTACATAAATGACAAGTGACTTAGACTATATATATATATATATATATATATATATATATATATATATATATATATATATATATAGGCATAGGCCGGCTGTCGCTGGTTATGTCTGCTTATGTCCGGTTATAGGCAGCTATCGCCGTAGTATTCTTGTATATATATATATATATATATATATATATATATATATATATGTATATCTTATATGGTATAAGACATATCTCCTATCTATTACAGATCGTTTTATCTGATACAGACGTATTATCTATTAAAAGACAAAATCCCATCTCACTTTATTGTGTGCCGATTCTCGGGCGCTGTCAGATGCTCACGCTGAGGCCTCCTAGTATCCTTTTGTTTGCCGAATCTGAACATGAGTAATGTTCTACCCGGCAGGTGTAACCCTGGGTGAGATAGGACCTAAGCTAGGGAACAACACACTGAACAACGGCTACCTTCTGTTCGACCACGTCAAAGTGCCGCTCAACAACATGCTGATGCGTAATGCACGCGTGGATGAGGTTCGTGGTGCCGGCTGTCGCTGGTTATGTCTGTTTAGGTCCGGTTATAGGTAGCTATCGCCGTAGTATTCTTGTATGTCTCACAAAAAGCATTGAACAATGCTAGCTAATTTGATAGTACAATGTAATAGACTATATATCGCATAATACAAATACATAAAAACGTGAAACACGTACCTATTAATCATATAGTTATACCCAGTATTAGAGTGTGAGAGTGATTGATTGCGGTGCGTGTGCCCGGCAGAACGGATCCTACACACAGCCGCCCCACAGTAAGCTGGGCTACGGCACCATGGTGTTCACGCGCGTCAGTATCGTCAAAGACACGGTGGACGCGCTGCAGATAGCGGTCACCATCGCGGCCCGCTACAGCGTGGTGCGGCGACAGGGCCAGCCGGGGCCCAGGTAAGACTGACCTCGCACTGGCACCGGCGGCGGTGGTAGGACCGTCCCCGGGCACATGTCCTACCGGCTGGCATGGTTGGTTGTCATGATAGATGTGTGATCATCTCCAAGAAGTCACGGTCGGCGTCGCTTTTAGTATTTGGTACGTATAGTTGATTTGTACTTTACTTCACCAGTTGCGATGATTTAAAGGTTCTCTGACTGTTGAACCTGGCCGAGCTGAGACTATGCAGAATGCCGTGACTGAATCAAAGATACCCTCTCACAGCGCGCCGAGTCTGAATTTGAAAGGTCTTCGTAATGTGTTTCATGTAGATGCCTGTATTCTGAGGGTAGACTGTATTTTTCTCATCCATCATACTTCGGCGTGCCTTTTGGTTTTGCTACATGATAAGCTGCTGAAAGGGAATAAGCCATCGACGTTTCTACAGTTTGGCAGTGCACTATGTTGACCAGTTCTGACCCGTTCTGCTGCCGACAGCGGGCTGGAGCCCCAGATCATCGACTTCCAGACGCAGCAGCTGAAGGTGCTACCTCACCTGGCCAGCTGCTACCTGCTGCGCACGGCTGCTACGCGCCTGTGGGACCAGCACACACATGTCACCAGTGAGATCCGCGGCGGCGACATGGCTCTCCTTCCCGAGGTGAGACGCTCACCTTCTACTCTGTACTAACTTTTTGTATTTTCAGTTGAAAGGGGATATTCGGTTTGAGATCCGTAAACTTTAGTTTGTGGAGCTCTTTCCATATATTGTGTATTTTTAGGACAGAGGCCTTTCTGTTAAAGCGAAATAACTTGATGTAGAGGGATGACGTGTAAAGTGATAAGGAAATGCGAAAGGCCAAAAAGGGACAAGCCCTGACGGCGTGCGTCGAGGACGAACTCTGTGGAAACGTCTGGCAGAGGATCGCGCTCGGGTGAAACTCGGAGGTGTGATATGTGTATTTTGAAGTTTCTCGATAGTCTTCTTAGACGTTTAAAAGGGTTTGAAGTGCGCTACCTGTGGCATCTGCACGCTACTACAGGTTTCCCCAAGATAACTAGTACCTATGCCCGCTGTCCGGGCAACTGCCGGAGAATAACCGGTATAACCCTGCTGCCCTGGCACCTTCCGGAGAATAACCGGTATAACCCTGCTGCCCTGGCACCTTCCGTAGAATAACCGGTATAACCCTGCCAACTGGCGGATAATAACCGGTATAACCCGGCTGTCCCGCCAGTACCCGGATAATAACCGGTATAGCCCGGCTGTCCCAAAAACTGCCGGAGAATAACCGGTATAACCCCGCTGTACCGGAAACTGCCGGTAAAACGCCGTCGCCTCGGCAGCTGCACGCGACCTCGTGCTGCCTGAAGGCGCTGGTGACGTCGGACGCGCAGGCGGCGATCGAGACGCTGCGGATGGCGTGCGGCGGCCACGGCTACATGACGGCGTCGCGGTTCCCGGCGCTGTACGCCTACGCCACGGCCGGCGCGACCTACGAGGGGGAGAACACGGTGCTTCTGCTTCAGACGGCGCGGTCAGTGGGGCACGGCGCCAGCTGATGGACTGCCGCGCTGGGTATCGATGGTAGTTCGTTCTGTATCATGGGTTGTTGAATTTGTGCCACTGTCTAAGTCGATTAGTTTTAGCATGGCGTGGGGGTAGAAAGCCTTTGGTACTGTCAAGTTCCGGATTTCAAAGCCGGTTGTGGACGCGATGCCGGCTATTCTGTGATTCAGAAAACAATTGTGATTGAATTATCTACCCGGTAAATTCACGATTTTTGAACATGTCTATCCGTATGTATGCATATATTTATATACCGAAATAAGTCCGAAAATTTGAAGTGTGTCTGACCGGTTCCTAGATCGGACTCGATTGTCACGTGGTCACCGATTGGACCCGTTTCTAATTGGCATCTAAAGATGTTGATCTGTTCTCTGTCTCCAGGTGGAAATGCTTGCTAAATGAACCCCACGTGCCTGTGTACTGGGTTGTTGCCGGATGTTCTGTGACTCCCTGACTATGGTGACAGTTACCTGGTGAAGACGTGGTCGGCGGGCGTGGCCCCGCCCGCCGGCAGCTCGGTGGCCTACCTCTGGCGCCCGGTCGAGGCAGGACCCTGGCGTCCGGACTCGGTCCAGTCGTACGTGGCGGCGTTCGGCCGGGTGGCGCGCGGCAGGGTGCTGGAGGTGGCGGCCCGACTGCGGGCCGACACCGACCGGCTCAAGGACGAGGCGGCCGCCTGGAACGCCAGCCTGGCTGCACTGGTGGAGACGGCTCTGGTGAGCGGTGGTGGTACTCTCTGGTGTCGTCGTGGTATTTCGTTTGTCAATCATGATCATCAAAAAGGCTGAAAGATACAATATTTAGAGTTTTAGAGATTTTGCCATTGGTTCTTGGTTTGTCTGTAAAAAGAAATGTGTTCTGGAAGTAGTTCAGTGTGTTTTAATAGCCGTAAAGTCGCAATAGCACGGCATGCAGAACAAATCTTTCATACGAGGGCACTAGTCAATTACTGTCTCTGGTACTGCTACTCCAAGTCCTATTCCGTTTAAGTACTGTGTTATTCCCTATTGCTGCGGCAGCTGGCACATTCCAAGGGCTCTGTATCGTCGACAGGCCCACTGCCGCTACTACGTGGTGTACTCCTTCATGGAGGTGCTGGCCGATAAGAGCACGAGCCGTGGCCTGCATCAAGTACTGCTGCTTCTGGCCCACCTCTACGTGGCGTACTATGTCAGTCGTGCCGAGGGAGACTTCGTTACCGTGAGTACTGCTACTTCTGGTCCACCTCTATGTGGCGTACTATGTCAGTCGCGCCGAGGGAGACTTCGTTACCGTGAGTACTGCTACTTCTGGTCCACCTCTATGTGGCGTACTATGTCAGTCGCGCCGAGGAGACTTCGTTACCGTGAGTACTGCTACTTCTGGTCCACCTCTATGTGGCGTGCTATGTCAGTCGGGCGGAGGGAGACTTCGTTACCGTGAGTACTGCTACTTCTGGTCCACCTCTATGTGGCGTGCTATGTCAGTCGGGCGGAGGGAGACTTCGTTACCGTGAGTGCTGCCGTTTTCCCCACCCCTGCCCTTTTACTAGGAGGGATTTAACACCACAGATTTCTTCAGCAAAGCAGTGTACCAGGGGAGAACTAATTAAATGAGCAGATTTCGTTCATGCGTCTTACAAAGCATTAATACTTATTTTGCATCGCCTGCACCTGGCTCTCCGGTCCAGTGGCCTGCTTTATGACCATTTACGACTGCTTCTTATCATCGTAATCGCTCATGTCTTGTCGTCCATCACGCTCACGCCCGAAATGTTTGCCGCCAGTACGGAGGCCTGACGTCAGCTGACCTGCTGTTGAACCGCGGCCGCCTGCTGAGCCTGCTGACCGAAGTGCGACCCCACATGATCCCCCTGACGGACGCCTTCGACATGCCGGACCGGCTCATACAGAGCACGCTCGGCGTTTGGGACGGCAACGTCTACCACAGGTGGGTAGCACACTGCTGACACCTGATGGCGGGCTGCAGAACACTTGTTCGGGACTGTACAGGATCTGCCGAATTGGGATGCCTCCAGCACCCCCATGAGTGGCTCACCCAAGCTCCGGCTGTTCCGAAATCGTGCTGCTACGAGTGTATTGTGACTCACACCTCGCTCCGAAACTCCGTTTCTGTCGAGGGTTAGATTATTAGTCATCCACCCAATTACCTTGTTTCCCCACGACCACCGAATCAAGTGTCCCTTCGCTGCTTCCATCAATTGCACCTTGCACCAAAAATCATTTACGTTCCTTTCGATTCCAACAGCATGATTACGATCTCCCTTCGATCCTCGTTTCAATCCTCGCTTAAAATCTTATTTAAAACCCCCTCAATCCCTCGCTACCTACGCCAACATAACGCACACACACACGCGCGATTTACTACCCTCCTCAGGCTGTACCCATCATGGACCATACCAGCTTATTTTGGCATTGTAGCGGCCGGGAGCTCTTTCCTCTCTGGTTCACACAGTGACCCCTGGCCCGGTCGCCGCAGCGGCTCAAGCCTTTCCACCGAGCAACGTGGGACATAGGCGCATATGCGACGTTGCGCACAACTAACCAATCAGAAAAACTGGTATGCGGCCATGTGGTGCCAACAAACTACCAATATAATCAAAATCACCACGTTTAAATTGCTTTCAGTAAATTTCACACTGTACATTTATTTCACTCTTTCTTTTGACGTTTGGAGAATTACAGATGTTCCGCAAAAAAGTTTCTAGGCCAGAATGGTGAAACGCGTTGCTCTTGGGTTGAAGCCCAAATGCCTTCAGAACCGATCAAGCCGAATAAACTCGCGACCTATTGACAAAAGCTAACAACCCGATGTCATCCCAACATACATGAATTAATACATGTACAAGATTTAGATTCTCCCCATCGAAGGTCGAGATGGAACTACTTTTTGCCGTCGAGACATCACGAGAGCTTCTAATAATCATCCAATCAAGTACGAGTTGTTAGCCGATAAGGTTTCAACCAATCAAATGCTTCCACTTACACCAATCGTACGACTTCCAGACCTCTAAAATCCATCTAACTGTCTTTAGGTTCATACCAAATAATGAAGGCACTGGACAGCGCTGCCGCCCGAACTCTCGCCCTTCAACGACCACGGCTGACCTATCCACGCACAGTGTATCAGACCCCCATATCGGTGGCGGCAGCCGGACCCTCCCCGCAGGCACCCGCACCATAGTGACTGGCGGGTCAGAACGGGCGATGAGCACCATTTACAGGGGCTGTGGGGTGTAACTGGTCCTGGGTGATCTGTTTTGGTGGAGGCTTTGGCAAGGCTTTAATCTCGAGCTCTATCCGACAGCAGTTGTTTACACATCCGCTTAAATTGATATATTAATAAAATTTATGTTTCATTCAAACGCTGGGCTTCCGATGATACGTCAGGGAAGTTCCATCTTTGGTGGAGTGTTTGTGGAGGTTCTGTGGTATTTTGAGTAGGATTCGGTATAGTTTTGTGACCGCTTAAATAGGTCACGGGCTTTGGATTCAGCCTAGGCAATGCGCTCTGTACGGGACGGTTGGAGGTTTTATGCCTCAGTGGGCTCCATTTCCTAGACATGTTTCGGAATTCTGCCGTTTTGTCCGTCTATCCGATAGTAGGCGAACCATGCTGCTTTCTGTGTTTGAGTTCTTGATGGATCCGCCTGAGCGAATGTTGCGTTTTTCTCACCTGAGACGATAGCGGTACGAGACGACGACAATCCCAGATATACTACCGCCCTGTCGTAAAATGGGTGTCGATTGGTGCTGATATGTCAGAGACGTATCGGTCGCACTACGATAACGGTGCCTTGGATGCTATTTTTTCGCATTATTGCATCATCACTCAGCAATGCATACTTACACGACCAGCACTGGGCCAGTGGTTTTCACATAAGCAGGTACCATATCTGTTCACACATACCATCTTTCCAACACTTATTCAGACAGGCTTACGACCACATATAATGGACTTCCCTACGGATGATTTCTTCAAGCGAATGCCACTTGTTAAGAACACACTTTTTTGTTGATTTTTGCAATTGAATACTCTGATTCTGACCATCAATCATTTTAACATCAAGGATTGTACATACAAAAAGTTCCTTTGGAAATCATGTCTTTACCAAACAATATTGTCAGGATTATAAACATTGAGTCTTCGAAACCGAGAATTACATCGTATTTTGTGAACACTTGGAGATCTTTTATCAACTTGGTGCTCTTAAAAAAGGTAGCTGCCTCCTTCCCAAACCGTTGCACCCTCGGGCAAAGCTTGGATGCTATCTATCTGCGCGGATAGTTGAACCTGATTGGTTCGTACACTTAAACTGTTTGTTTTGCTGGGAAATTTTCGTTTTATGTAGATAGGCTTGTTTTGTTTTGCCTATCGGCCGCCAGTTCCGAGTCCTCTCACGTATGTGCGCCATCGCCTCAGCGATCAAACTCGCTTGATTGAACGTAATCAGCTTGTCTGCGGCTGAACAGAAGCGATGTTTCGTCACCCGGCTCGGTGTACTCCGTCGGAGGTCAAAGTTGGCTTGGCACCTGACTGAAACGCGATACGGTCCGACTGTTCGGGACAAAAAAGTATGATTAGACTCGAGAAGACGTTACCTAAGAATGGCATGTTTGCTGTTGTCTTATGTTGGTATCAAATCAACCGAAGCGTAACGTTAGTTATAGGCAATGATAGTAAATGTTTTTTTTGCGTTGGTAGTGAAACCCCTAATTCCTTCCTGTGGGCAGAACACGTGAGAGGAATACGTCTGTCGATTAGAACATCGAGAATATCGAGAAGTGACACCCCGCTTGGTACAGGCCCTGTTAAAGGGAATGTGGCACCTTTATAACGTGATTTTAACTGAGATAACCAAGTTGTAAAGCATGCCGAAAAACCCGGTACTCAATATATCATTTGTCTTGAAATTCAAAATTTCCGTGGAGAAAAGCTAAAAACCTACCTGAAATATACCCCAAATGTACCCCAGCCCGGCGGCCACAGTTGTCAGCTGTTGGTGTGACGACAGCGCTGACGTCAGGGTGATTAATCAGCCAGTTGAAGCCCTTGAAGCCCATTGAATATGGTAGTAGTTGCCGGATCAAGACGTCACCCACAGGCAGAGGTTTTGTTCTACGCCCTAGAGGAGCATTTTAAAAACCAACATATTGAACTCATTGTACATTTTTTCTGAGAAATCATCCACGTTTTCATGATTTTCGGTAAAATATCCCTAATTACACTCAATTCCTGGATTCGACCAAGGTGCCACATTCCCTTTAATGGGCATCACTTTGTTAAATGTTATGAGCCGTTCCCCGACGACTTTGATGCTGCAGGATGTTCGAGGAGGCCAAGCGGAGCCCGATGAGCGTGGAAGAGGTTCCTCACGCCTTCGAAGCCATCATCAAACCGATGCGGTCTCACCTCTGAGCTCTCTGCTCCCAGGATAGCGCTGGAGGGGCGGCGGTGCCTGGGTGGTTAGTTCCCCATTCGTAGAACACGTAGTCTGAGTAAAACAAAACTACAAACCCTGAATGACCACTGATTGTGATTGGTACTTGCTGTGCGCCTGAACAGCTCTGTGAGATTATTAGTGGTACGGGATGGGAGATGCAATACGTATTGCTTTAGTTTGTGACGGTAAGGAGGTGGCATTATCGGAGTACCTGTGCATTCCGGATGTGATTCGGTAACTGCATAATGTGGTGTCGCTGGATCAATAGTCTTACGAGGATTTTTGTAGATGACATATTTTTGACGAAAACAGTGTCGCGTAGTAGTTATACCTAATGACATATTCTTATCAAGGAGAAGAGATCATGGGTGCAAGTGTAACGATATGAGAGTCCAATGCAAACCTTCACGGGATGTACAGATGCCGATTCCTAGGCAGGAAAAGTGAATACTTGCATTTACCAGCGTGGGATTTGTTTTTAAATTGTTGTTGAACTGTTTTATCAACGTTGAAGCATACAGTGCTAGTTTTCAATGATTAGCTGAGATGTATGTGAGTGTAGGTAGATTATGTCAAAATATTTATATGCAAGTACATTGTTATGGTGATTTCAGATGTCAGGTAATGGGTCGAATGAGCAAGAGGTACGATTCCGATGTCATGTTATGTAGTTTATTTACATATTGTGGTGACTATAAGACTTGTGTGAATGCAAATATTGGAGGGAACACCGTGATAAGGGTCGCAATATAATTTCTGGTAAAACTCGCTTTCTGAAGCGAACGCTACATTTCCACTTCAGGATCTGCGTGCTTCTTGGCTCACCGTGCGCTCCGACCTCAGACATTGCATAAAGCCCGTCATATGGGCAGTAACAGGCCTGGAGCCACATCCATCAGTCCAGAGTGGCGCGCCAGTCGGTCCTGATCTCGTCCATGAGCAGAGGATTGTGGTGCAGGCATGGGCTTTATTGTCGAGCGAGGGGTGGGGGGAGGGGGAGCAGTGGGGGCATAATGTCATGTGTGGTAGCAACAACAACGGTGGATGCAAAGGAAACTTACGTCCCCTTCTTGATGTTTCATAGTATTTTAGTAACTGCATAGTCACAGGTTGTTCGAGGTAATGACTGGTAATGATTCAGTCCCGTAACGCCCGAATGAAGTCCTGGATCGACTGCTGAGTGGCGACGTTGGTTCCAGACAGACAATAATTTCATGTTAACTCTCTTATTGCAACGAATGTGTTCCTTCCGGATGTTTGCAGCCGACTTATTTGTAGGAAAGCATAAATTAATTTGGGAAGTTCAGAGCTCAGAACAATCCCTATCTCTCCAACATAGAAGGGAGAAATAGCGAATAAGCAGGGAATGATTATTTTATGGTCTATTTATTTCCTTTAAAAAACATTAAAGTGCAAATAAGGTTATGTATGTTGTGAAGTTTCACGGTTTGCGTACTGGTTGCTTGCATTTTGCATAGTCATCTCGCCCCGATAAGGTCGAGCTACACTGCTCGTTTATGCATTTTTCGTTTCTCCCTTTTTAATGTAATTTTTCGTTTGCAACTACGTTTTATTCACTTTTGGTTTTTTCGTTCTGCTTATTGTAATATTTCTCATCACGTCTCTTTCTGGACATTTTTGACAAATTTTAATGCCAAAATAATATTTTTATTGGGGAATTGGTCTAAATGAATGGCAAGAGCAGTGAGGGCAGCGGGGTAAGGCTGCCCATGGACCATGGGCGGATTCAGGGAATATGCAACACGTCATCCCAACATTTCCCCTAATTGACCCGGTGCCGGTGCCAACGGTGCCCCACCCAGTTGCGAACTGCGCTCCCCCGCGCCATTGACGGATCCGGGATTTCCAATCAAGGGTGCGGAGGGAGTCGCACCCGGTCGGGGGACAATTTTGGGCGAATGGGCGCCCAATTTTGGCGACGCAACTTATCAAGGGCACTGATCCTATAATTGGGATGCCGATACTCGCATCCCGGGGGCGGAAGGGGTGGGAAGCGACCTTTCAGGGGACCCCTTTGGCCCCTCTGGATTTTCCTGTTAACCATAATGCATAAATCCGGCACCTGCGATTAGATCACATCTCCCAACATCAACATACTATTGATACAATCCGAGTGCAATACAATGGCGGGTCCAGGGGGCAAAAAAGCCCCGAGCTTTTCCCCAAACAGAAAGGCTCGGGGCAAAATTATGTTCTTGCCCCCCGCCCAAGAGGTCGACCACCTTTTTGCTCCTACTCCTTAGTTTATAAGCAAGATTTTGGTACTTCAACTCTCAACCTCGAACATAACCCGTTAAGTCATTAAGTGTAAATATTGGGCCATGGATAGGGAAAAAGTACCTTAATTGAGCCCATATTTTTCACCCCGTGACGTTTTTTGTGCTTTTCTGCTTTGGTTTTCCCCTCCCCAAACCGACCGGCTAGATCCGCCGCTGGTGCAATATCTGCCCATCGCTCGATGGTAACTTCCGTGCTGTGACGGATACAAGGCGGGGACTAGGAGCCCCCCCCGCCCTCCCCGAAATGAGTGTCCTTATAGTGCATAGGCAGAGGCTGATCTGAGACGTTGGGTAGTGCTTGAGCCCCCTAGCCCCCCCAATGAAGCCCTGGATCCGCCACTGCTTCCCTGCATGTATAATGCCAAATGGCGCAAAAAGGTCCTCTTGGCTTGCAAAATCATGATCAAAGGGGCTTTGATATTTCATTGACCACCCCTCACCGCCGGTTATATTCTCCATTAATTTATTGCAACAATTTCCCCACACTCGAAAACAATAATCTTACAGCGAGTAAACGAAATAAAGTTCAAATATTTAAACATAATCGAAAGAGCATTTCGCTGTCTCGCTTTCTAGGACTGCAGTAGACTGAATATGTCTCTACGCACTGTCCCAGTCATGCCCATGTATGGGTACACATCTGAGTCCCAGGTCATGTCAATTTCACTGGATATGCATCTGCTCATTGCAGGCCCTTACATGTATGAATATCCCTCTACTCACCTCAATTGCCTCTGCGCAACGATGCACTCTTTCCAGCTGTCTGAACACGCCCTTGCCATTAGCTCCTTGCTATTAATTCCCTACGCCAGTGCCTACTGCAAAAATTATCATTCCCGTGTCAAAATACGCCTCTAGGCAACACAAGAGGACTGAACACCATAAGCGGATCCAGAATTACCAAATCGGGGGGGAGGCGGAACAGAGGGGTGCCACTATTGACCGGCATGACACATCAAATGGGGCGCTGGTTTTCACATCCTGGGAGTGGGGATCGATCCCCACTTACCACCCTCTCTTACCACCCCCTCGAGGGGGTGGTAAGCGACAGTTCAGGGGGCCGTCATCCACCTATAAGGGGGAGGCCGTGACCATTTCAGGGGGTGCCAAGGGTCGATGGGGGAGAACCTGCCCCCTAAATCCGTCAATGCTGAGCACGCCCCCGATCACCTGGGCGCGTTTCTAGGTGAAACCTTTCCAGTGATCTGACCGCTTCTCTGGAGATTTTCACAGAATCTGGGAAAATTTTTGGAAAAAATCTCCCAATGTGATCAACTGGCATTTTCCCCGAATGAGGGCCTTCGGGGCATTCGTGGTTTTAGCCTCTTTAATGGGGGTTAGGTTCCATTGGTTCAACAGTTTTGGCAGCAAAATTAACAGTAATTCCAATGGCACGTTTGCAGGGGTTGGGGCACGGCCAGTGGGAAAGAAGTGGTACTAAGGGTATATTTTTTTTGTATGTAAAATTATCAGGCTATCTCGGGTGCAGTTTTAGTCTTTAAAGCGCTTTATAACAAGGAAAACACATAACCCTAATTCCAGAATTTTTCAAACGTTTGATTACCAATCAAACCATTACCATCACAAATTAAATATTAACAAAATCCTTCAAAAACACCAATCCTAACGTGCGCCAAATCAGCAGTCAGCTGGCGTCATGGAACCGTATCTATGGGAACCGTGGTTTTAGCCTGTTATTCTGCCGGCAGAACGCATAATAGTTTGCGGCACGCATGCGCAGTACGGTATCATGACCACAAGATAGTACTGCGCATGCGTGCGGCATACTAGTATGCGTTCTGCACGGCAGAATAACACGGCTGTTGTGCCACGGTTGGTGTTGTGATAGTCTGTGTATGTAAATAATAACGAATGCCGCTCATCCTCGTGGTGGTGTTATTATTCTTCTTTTCTTTCGGCTGGTGATACCAGCGAAAAGCGATAGATAGACAACACAGTGGTGTGATTAAGGCATTATTGTGATATGCAATTCAACATTACCGTATTATTTTGGTTCTGGGGTTGAATGAATTAAGCAGAGTGTACTGAAAAATTGGTCAATTTACGGTAGGTACAGTTGCCCATTTCTTCGTATGTGCGAGACTTCATAAATAGATGATTTGTGCCCATTTATTAAGCCTCATTTAGATGAAATTATGGCCATAGAACACTACTGAAGGTTCAGAAAGTGTCTTACATGGTGGATTCCATCCACCTATTCATCAGCATTTGGTACCAGGTTTAGACCGACTAGGAGAGAAAGGACGGGAACTCGCCTGTTGAACTCACTTATAGGGGTTCCTTTTAAAAAAAAAACAGGATAGTAGGAAGGAAAATGGACAATAAAGGAACTGTTGTACACAAGATGTGCCAGCGGCTTAGTTCTAGCAATGCCAGAACTCAACACACCAGAATCATGTGTCTCCTTGAATCCATACTTTATCAATATAGTATTCACAGACTCATAAGTTTGTTTCAGTGATGTAAATAGTGAATGTGAAAAGTCAAAAGATAAGTTTGATACTTCAAAGGCAAAGACAAACTGGGTTTTCATACAGTTGTTGGTGCAAGTACAGATATTCATCCAACTAAAAATCTAAAATCATGGATATGGTGATTCATACTTATCTGTAGTGTTCCTTCATGTTTTAGTTATGAAGTTAAACATATTCATGTGAAAAACTCACTTCCATGAGCTTAATTTACATGTAAACAAATAATACCACTCTAGTATGCCCTCCAGCTTCAAAACAAGAAACTCAAAAGAAGAGAACAGAATATAGATATGAAAAATATCTAGAATGAGAAATCACAGAAACAGAAAACCGATTGTAATTCATGTGCTTCCTTTTCAAATTGCCTACAACTGATAGTTTTGGAATATTGGCGATGTTAGTGCCTAGCACTCGGAAGTTCTCAAGGAAGACACTTAATTCCAGTCACTCAATACCTATTAACCGATTGTAACCAAAGTACCTGTGCTCTATCTCGCTGTTGGACTGGAGCGTCTGTAAGTCTGGTTTCCTTTTTCCTCCTTGGATCTTAGGTACTCAACCTTCCTTTCTCTGCATCAAAGGAGACTAAACAGGTAAGAAATACCTTAGTTTTAAGTGCATTTTGTTAATAAATGTGCTTTCAATACATATTAAAATGGTAATGAAAAAAATAATAGTGTCTCAAATATTTTAGCACAATTTAAGTGATTAAGGCTGTGCCATTTTACATTTTTATTCTTGCATCCACTCAGTGGCCTTGGGCCACTGGCTGATGCAAGAGGGACATCGGGGGGAGGGGGCAAGTCAGGAAAAATAGTAAAAACATTATATTTTTAAGTAAATTGCCAAAATTTAACCAATTGGGGGGCTAGGGCCCCTTGGCCTCCCACTCTGTGTTCCCCAGTACCCAAGGCCATACATACCGCATCACCCATATCTACCAAAGTAATCAACAAAATAGCAAAGTTGGAAGACATGAAGCTAGAGATACATATAGACTAGAAGATGTAGATACATATGATCCACCGACAATATCACTAGTACAACTAATATAACCTAACCCTCCCTAACCTTGTCTCGATGTAGCGGGTCGGCCTGCGGCCTTAACGGGTAAACAAGTTTTACTAATAATCCTCCATGTGCGCACCCCTTTCTACTAAGTTATAGGAGATCTGCAAGTTTTGAAGGATCACGAAACATAAAGTTTGGGCATATTGGTACAATCTATAAAATCAAATCAACTTGTTTCACCCATTTGACATAACCTGATCTTTTTTTAATCTACCGAGCAGCGTATTTTCGTAAATCTAATAAATATAAACACTTAAAGAATTTGTTGAAAGGCATGCATTTATTTGATCAACCAGGCTTACATAATAGCGAGAGAAAAAATTTACCTGCAAGAGATACGTGTTATTGTTTCCGCAGTACACAACAGCCAATCAAGGTCAAAATACAGCCAATCAACATCGAGATTAGTCTTCCAAACAGCTGTAGTTGAACATGTCCTTATTTGACACGCTGGAAAATTTGTAAAATAATATTCTACGGAGTTTTGAACGTCTCATGGTTTCCAAATAAAAATCTTTAGCTTGTTCAACCATATAGTTTGTTGATACAGTTCTAAAACAGGTTATTAGACAAAGTGCATTCAATGCCCAATAACAGTGCAGCCATATACTATGCGCAAAAACTAACGGATCTCGGCGCACCGAGCTGTAGGGTGGGTCCCTACCTAGCCTGCGGCGCCGACAATCGCCTTCGTCGACCTCAGCTTTCTGGCTTCGCCGGCAAAGCCTGATCCGCCTCAGGACTCACATCCACACGCTTCGGGCACGTCCCGATCCGCGAACATTGTGCAAATTCTGTATGCTTCCTCAACGACTCTGGAAGTGTACAAATTATTTCCTTCAACTGGCTACAATATACCTATCAGCAGAGATGGCCTACGCTACGTTACGTTACGGTTCGATTTTGGCCAAAACTATGCTACGGAGTTACGCTACGTTATATTTCACCGACTAAATAATTATGTACGGTACTTTAGCTATGGCTACGGTAAAAATATCGTACTACGATATCAACATTTTGTTCACACATTCATACTTTAACCCTCGCCCCGGTAGGGGTGTTTGAACACCCCCTTCAGGTTTTTCCGGCGGCACGAAAAAACGGCGGCGCTAAGCGCCGCCGTACTTGCGACACCTTATCCTTGATCAGTTCCGCAGCTTTGCCAAAATTTTAAGGTTGGGTCATCTCAGCCAGGTCACCAGTGCAGGTTAAGTGACCTCACCTCCAAAAATGGTTGAGGTGTCGTAAGTAGGTGAATCTATCGGATTGAAACTGACACCGCATAATAGGCCTTCTGAGTACCACAACATATATTCCGGGATTTTTCATATCGATTACCTAAGGTCATGTACGGAGCATGGCCTCTCCGTTGCAAATGCATGGGGAAAACAGAATTGGGCTGTATTTGTGTAAAGCTGAGAATACCTTCATATTCCCCATATCGTAGTATCCTGGGCTCCTTTCTAGGTTCCTGATGCAATGTTTTACCTTTGACCTTTGAAAGGTCATATGGGCTTCTTAAGCAGATTTTCAGGCTTGGGTCAATAACTTTGCAGGAAATGACAATAAAACTTTTATTTTGATACTGTCACGTTGAGATTGCTACTACGAGTCAATTGATGTGCATATTGACTATGCTAGATTAGATAGTGACCTTGACCTGCTGTGACGTGACGACCTGATATGTGTGACCTGATGTGTGTGATCAATGGTCGGGAATTCTGGCCACCCGTTGAAAAAAACAAATTTATAAATCGAAGTCAACTGACTTCTAATTTTTACAGGCCCAAAAATGTGTCCATGATTTTCACTATCCACAAAAATTCCCGATCTTACTGACAACGATTTGATGCATTTCTTGTGAAATTGTTTTAAGTTTGTAATTTTAAGATAATGGTTTGGTCGTTACTTTTCAAATATTATCACTTCTATTTCAAAGTTCGAATTAAAGTAAATCGGTACGAAGAATCCTAAGTACCGCGATCGAGACCATGAGAAGGTATATACATATGTGACGCAACTTGTTTTTCGTAGTACGCTATGATGCGCTAAATTTTGGCGTAGTACGCTACAGAATTCGCCCAGCTACGCTACGTTTCATTTCCAGAGCTACGGCTACGGAAAAATAATTTCGTAACGTAGCGTAGGCCATCTCTGCCTATCAGCTGGCGATTTCGGATCTCCGGTGCTTTGTTTACGGCGCTAAAAGGCGCAAAACTACAGAGTTCAGTATAAATAAGTGTTGAAAATAAGGGTTCAAGTGGGAGTTACTATACGGGATCATACTCAATAGAGAGAAGGTGTCTTGCTGATTCCGATGATATATTATTTCTATTGAAAATATTTTGGGAAAGTTGATGTCTTCTAGCCCAGTCCACAAGAGCATCTGCAAGTTTGCTCGTAAAGCATCGGTAATCGGTTTCAGACACAACATGGTCAGGGGGGCTATTTCAGGTCACATCAACATCAACACATCACATCAACCTCACATCAAATGAGACACCAGTTGTGTGCTGGTACAGTAAAGACAATGACTGAGTTTCCATGGCAAAAACACGATCCGGATACACCTTGGAGCTAGTGAGTCCATCAAAGGCTATTTTCTCTGCACTATGGCCCAAACTATACAATGGTACTGGGGAAATAATCCTTGTTGGACTCGACTCCACAGTGCATCCATTATCAGCAGTCCAATCCGGATCGTCTCATTGTGCGTGGGAACTGGGTTACAGTATACCCAAATGGAACCAAAACCGTACGTACCTGGAACATTACTGGAACAGTGTCAGCATCAGCGAGTTTGATCATGATGACCTGTGTTGATTTAGTGTCAAGTACTGACTACATAGCACACCTTTTAATGACGTTTTTTCTAGTTTTTTTCTAGTGATAGCGTGATAGCAAATAAGTTCACACCATTAAAATGCATAGGGCAAGCTGATTACTAATGCTAAATCCGTGCCTATGGAATTTCTTCTTTTTCATCTCGGAATTACATATCAAAAGGAGGGAAATGTGAAACAACTGATCTGTGTAGAAATTATTGTGGGAATCAATGTCTTGTACAGTTTGTGGCTGTGCACTGCTGAGGTATTGGTAATGTTTGAGCAGACTTTTTCTTGCAGACCAGTGCAAGATGAACCAATTTCTGCAAGAGACGAGGGAAAAGCTGGTGAGTTCCTTCAAGCGGGTTAAACGGAAGCAGTGCTGATAGGAGCGTGACTTTCCATCGTCTATTTTCTTATTTGTAACTGTATGTATGTATGTATGTATGTATGTATGTATTTGTAGCATATTACACGTGCAGCAGCAAGCTTCACCGGACCATCCACGAGTGGGTTTTCAGGTTTGCGGCGTTACAAGGTCAGCAGAAAAGCAGAGCACACATTTGCACATCAAAGCACACAATCAAATATTATAATTCCGTCATTTACTGCGTGGATCTAATTAATCTTTCAAATCGTGCAGGAGAAGGCTCGTTCATCGTTCGGTAGGGTAGGTCGTTCCAGGATTTTGTAGCTCGGTATCGGAATTGTCGTTGAGAGTTCGTTAGATGGCAGACAGGCAGCTCGATGGAGTTTGTCTCGGTCGATCGGGTCGTTCGTCGTGAAACTTCATGCCGCATCACAAACATTCCTCGGATGGCTTTTGGACCACCTTCTGAGTGAATGGACTTGTGGATCTTTAGAAGATCTCTTTCCCGCACTTGATCCTCAATCCGTCTCCAGCAAAATGACTCAAGTACTGGTCCCACTCTGTCTCTTCTTTTCATCCCTGTCACTACTCGCGCACTAAAGTTAATAACTTTCTGAACACGAGTCAGCTGTTTTTTCGTAGTTCCTCCCCAAACCGATAGACCATATAGAATGTGTGGTTGCACATGCGCCTCTACCAGGACCTTGAGGGCATCCTGAGTGAAGTGATGTTGAAAGCGGCGGAGCGGGATGAGCAGAGAGTTGCATCTTTTAACGACTTGCGTGATATGAGCTTCCCAAGACAGATACGGGTCAATGTCAACACCAAGAAGGCGAACGGTCGTAGAAGGCTTGATGATGCAGCCTGCTACACTTAGTTTGAGTTCTTTTGTCTTTTCAATAGCGTTGCGAGTTCCAACTAGAATGAAGTCTGTTTTTTCTTTGTTCATCTTTAGTGAGTTTGATCTGAACCAGCACTGCAGTGTGTTGAGCGCTGTTTCGATCCGTATTTTCAATGAGTTCAGACTTATGCTGTCTGGATCCGAGTGGTCTAAAAGCTGGGTATCGTCAGCATAACAAATAATTCTACTTTTCAGCAGATGGCAGTGCATGTCGTTGGTAAAAAGGCTGAAAAGGACTGGCCCAGCGATCGACCCCTGTGGTACGCCACAGCTGACGGAAATGGTCCGCGAACCACCTCTTACGATCTGCTTTCGCCCGGTCAGATGACTCCGAAACCATGCATCATCTATGCCATACCATCCAAGCTTATTTAGAAGTACACTGTGGTCCACACTGTCAAAGGCTTTGCTTAAATCTACCGCTGTGACAGATGAGACTTCACCTCGCTCGGAGTTCTGGGTGATCCAGTCAGCGACATCTAACAGCGCATCTTCCGTGCCGTGCTTCGGCCTGTAGGCATATTGCTGAGGATAGAGGACGTTACATCGAGTCAGATATGCTGATAGTTGGTTGCACACAACCTTCTCAAGTAGCTTTGACATGTGCGAAAGCAAGGATATGGGCCTGAAGTTAGCGGCAGTGTTGATGTCACCCTTATTTTTGTATATGGGCACGACCTCAGCAATTTTCCAGCTCTCCGGGAAAATGCTCGTCGATATTGAGGTATTGACGATTCGCAACAGGTAGGGTCCTACGACAGCAAAACATCGTTTTAAGGCCTTCAGAGGAACACCATCAATGCCTTCCGCCCCCGATGAGTTCATTTGCCGCATAACTCTACTGAGTTCAGGGAGAGTGACGGGATATGGCTTGAAGCATGATGATATGACAATGGGTGGTTTTATGAGTTTCTGGCCCGACTTAACGTCATCTTTTAGTTCACAAGCTATGCATGAGCCAACAGATGCAAAGAACTCATTGAAGCGATCTGCTCTGCTCCGTTGTTCGTCCTTGTTCTGGTCTTCGTCTCGTTTCACACCTGCGCTTTTCTTGGGTTGTGACATGTAATGTCGCTTGAGAGTTTGCCAAAAGTCTCTCCGGTTAGCGGACATGAGCCGACGACCCAAATATTCTTTTCTCGCCTGATGTATCAGTCGTTTGACTTCATTGCGTAGACAGCAGAATTCAGAGCGAGATTCAGGTGTACGAAGATCTCGCCATATTTTCAGCATGTCGTCTCTGGTTTGCATGGTCCGTTTGATTGTTTGATTATTTGCAATCCAAGGATGATTTTGTGAACGAGACTTTTTGGTCGTGAGCGGACAATGTCTGTTTATCACGCGATCCCAGATGGTCTTGAAACTCTCCACCATTTTGTTGACATCGGTCGTATCATCAAGCTCTGACCAATCTTCCAGAAGGAGGTGAAGGCAGATTGCGTTCCAGTCCGCGCAGTTCCACTTGCGACCTACCCGCCTAGTGGCGTTGTTTCGTACCCGATGTAGTGGGGTTTTCATCACGATTGGCTGATGGTCACTGATAGCAGTATCTAACACTTCAACACAATTGTTCTGCAATTTGACGTTGGTAATTATGTGATCGATGGCTGTCGGTGTCGGTGACAGATGGGTTGGCTCTGTGATCAGTTGTTTCAGATCCAGTTAATCTAGCATTTGCTGGTAACATTTTCCCGGGGCACTGTTTTGGTTCAAAACATTGATGTTTAAGTCGCCCAAAAGGAAAGATGGTTTTCCTTTTGCAAGTATAAGTTTTAGTTGATCGCAAAGCTCATCACAGGCTAGAGTTACGGAGCCATTTGGAGGTCGATACGCTACTCCTACAACAGCGGGTATACCACCTTTCCATGATATTGAAATCCATAGCATCTCGATGAGATTACATTTAGGCATATCTAAAACATGACATGTTATTTCATCCCGGTGTATGATGGCTACACCACCTCCCTTACTTTTTGAGCCTGGAACAGTGTTTTGTCTGTCATATCTTAGGATTTCGTACCCTGGAAAAACCATAAACCTTGATGGTATTTTATCTGTCAGCCAAGTTTCACTTATGCATAAGATGTCTAAATCATGTGTCTCAAGAAGCACATTTATTTCATCCACTTTCGGTGCCATTGATTGAGCGTTTATGTGTCCAATCTTTAATCCGTGTTTCGAGTTCAATCGATGATCGTTTGTATTGTTGTCGATATTATCATTTTCGATGGTCGTTACCAGAGGCGTGGTAAGAACTGGTATTCGTTCAGGTCGCTTCTGTTTTGGTCGTCTGTTTTTCGTGATGATGACGGGGATATTCCCATCCCGTCTTCTCGGATCTAGGCGATTGAGTTCGTCAGTAGTGTACTGTGTAAAGGCTCGGCACATCTTCTTTTTCGTCAATATTTGTTTCGTAGTCAAGTGAGAGTTTTGCGTCAGGCTTCTGTCACGTGACGACTCGTTATGGCCAAAAAATCAAGAATGAAATTCGCTGCTTGACAAAAACTTAAATAATGTAGTTTTTATAAAATATTCGAAAATATATAAAGTTCAAATGCTTACAACTTGGTTAGGAAAACACTGACCGAAAAAATATTAACACAGTTTAAGAGCTAAAACTTTAGGCTACACGACTATATCTAATGTAACACACTTTCGTTTATATCTAGTACACTAGAGCAGTTGAAAACTGGAGAAAGAAAAACACGTCCGTCGGCTCCAGATGCAACTGGATCAATCTGAATAGCTAATTTGTTTTACTTGCTGAGTTCAGCGTCAGGTGTTGTGATAGTTACGCTCACGGTTATCGCCTTCATCCGTCTTGGTTAGGGGGAATGTAATATCGTGAAGGTGAGGGGGAAGGAGGCTCGTCTGTCAATGGCTCTTAGAGGGAGTTTCCTGTGAGTTTTTTTTTTACAAATCGCACGTAGGGTAGATTATCATTTAAGGTCACCTGACCGGATTACAGTTAGGCCATAGTTTTTGGGAACTCTTTCTATTTTCTCTTTACCTGTCATAACATATTGGAACCCCGATTTGGCTTCCTTATCTTCTATTGTCTTGCTATTTAGAAAATCGGCGGGAACTTATTGTATCATTTCATGTTCAATTAACATAAGGACGAAAAAACATAGGGACGAGTGGTACTGCTTTGCGCATCATTCAGTTTTAAGAAACCGATTTTAAAATGCAAAGTCGTTATCCTCTTTACTGCAAAAGTTCTATTTATATTCTTCATCATGGGGTTTTAACTGTCAGTTGATCAGACGTTTAATGTCCTGCTTTCTCGAATCCTGTATGCAAAATTAAGCTCATACTGTGAGATATATATTCGGGCACAGCCCTTCATCAGAATATTTATAGTAAAATGGGTAAAATCACAAAACCTCGAACTCGAGGTCTTGCTACACTATGACCAAGAATTTGTGATTTTACGCATCGCTTTCGAGGTATTGCTGCACTGTGACCAATAATTTGTGATTTTACCTATCGCTTACCTACCTGATTCTGATGAAGGGCTGTGTCCGAATATTTAACCCCAGTGTATAATATCCATTTAGCATCCGGGAGGCAGGTCATTAAACACCCTGTCAACTTATTCGGTCTGTTGGTTTGATGGATCATAATTCTACAAGCATGAAAGCATATATTTCCAACCTACGACCTTGCATTCATTGGCTTCCAAGGGAATTTAGATTTTTGCAGTTGCTGTGCGTACACCAGATATGAATCTGGATTCTTCCTTGCTGGTACCGACTTCAGGTTAATGCATGTTAACTTGTGTTCAGAGGGAGTGCTCCAGGTTTGGAGTAAGAGATCCGGTAGGTGGAGGTTATGAAGACTCCGTTTTTCCTGCTGGGAGACGTTTTGTGTTTGTGACATGACCACTGCGGTGGGCAGGCGTCTCTGCCGGCGGGGACACGCGTCCATGCCATGCTGGGAGACGCTGCGTGTCTGTGATGTGACCACTGCGGTGGGCAGGCGTCTCTCCCCTCAGGGGACCAATCTTCACCTGCCGGATTCGTTCGGCAAGTAAAGATTGGAGCAACGGGGTGTGACGCGCCCGGGGCCCCAGTCAGCCCTGGAGGGCACGTCGATGCATCACCGCGGATACATCATACCTGGCCTTCCGGCGGCCGCCGCCTCTTCCGACTTCGGTCGGTTAGAGTCAGCGTCTGTCGTCGGTGGCTCTGGTGATGAGGTCCGCGGTGATGCTGATGGCTGCCTTACGGGCCCTTTGTTACCTGGTCGGTAACCGTATTGGATCGGGTCAGCTCTGTCCTGCACCTCCCAGTATGTAGCTCCTGTTTGTTTTTGTTTTTCTTATTTTGTTGGTTATTTTTAGTTCCTGTCGTCTTTTTGTGCTTCAGTTGTTGGTTCCATAGTTATTTGCCTTCTTCGGCATTTTTATGGGTGTAAGGCGCCCATTCGAGGCCTATCTCGAGCCCCGGCGACGAGGTTGACGGGATCCTGGGGGGTTGAGGTCCCCCTCGGGCGGGTCAGTCCCGAGGGATCCAACACGCCCCCTTTGGCCCAGATATCACGATCTAACCGGGGGTAAGCCGTCCGTAGGCTGCCGCGGGCGGTCTAGCTACGCGGCAGTGCCCACGGGCACTGTCGCTCGGTCCAGCTTGGCAGGGGGATTATGTTTCGGGCGTGCGGCGCGGCGCCCCTCGCGGTGGGGGCTGTGATAGTTCTTGCCGGGCGCGACGCGGGCCGGGGTTTCGGAAACCGTCGATTTGCGAGACTCCGGCCTGTTGCGCGCGCCTGGTGGACCGCAGTCTCCGCTGCGTGATGGGTGCCGCGTTTTGCTTCGTCCCGACTCATGGCCCTGCCAGCCTTCTGGGCTGATGGCGTCAAGGGGGTGGGTGCGTTCTGATCGGAGGGGTTGTGTGAGTGTCTCTCGCCCCTCTGAGACGGGTGCACCTGCCCCCGTAGGCACTGTACCAGCCCCCGGGCCCAGCTATTGACAGCTGGCAACCCGGGGGCCGAAGGTAAACTGATCCGTCATGGCGTCTTTTTCTGCTTGCACACCTTCTGAACCGACTGCACGAACTCCGATCCCTGGCACGACACCGACCATCTCTCGCCCACCCTCTGACACCGCCGCAACGAAGGACTTAAGCGAAGCCAGACCCTCCGCGCGAACCAGACCAGACCAGGCCACTCCGTTAGCTTTGGTGATCACTTTCGAGGATAGAACCGTGAAGCTCAACCCGTTTCAGCTTCATAACGCTCTGGGAAAGTTTCGACCCAAGCATACTTATAGGCACCCGAACGGGCGAGTCGATATCCAACTTAACAACCAGGGTGATGCGGAGAAGTTGCTTACAACTACTTCCCTGGAGATCCGTACTTCCAGCAGGTTCTTGTCTGTGCCTATCAAGGTTTCTCCCCATGCCACCAAGAACAGTTGCAGGGGCGTGGTCAGCTGCCGCGATTTACGGGACGTTTCTGAGGACGAGATCCTCGCAGGTTTGAGGGAACAGGGTGTCACAGAAGTGAGGAAAATGTTTCGCAAAGGCGAAAAAGACGAGACTGATAATGGAACCTTCATGCTGACCTTTTCAGGAACAACCTTACCAGAAAGAGTGCGTGTTGGCTGGATGTCCATCAAGGTCCGCCTGTTTGTTCCTAGCCCCATTCGATGTTTTAGATGTCAGGCTTTCGGTCACATCGCCAGCAACTGCAGGGGGAGGGAGCGCTGTGGGAGATGTTCGGAGGTCGGCCACAGCCCGGCAACATGTGAGGCCGACAAACCTAAGTGTGCAGGATGCGGCAATGAGCACGAAGCGTGGAGTAGATCCTGCCCAAGGCTATCCGAGGCAAAGGAGGTCCGGAAAAAGAAAGACCCACCCCGCCCCCAAAAAGAAGCAGCTCATCCCCCTCGCGCCCCCACGAGTAGACCCGCTCTCATTAACTCACCGTACAGAGATGTTCTGGTTGGGAGCCAATGTAAAAGTGCACCAAACCCGACCCGCACCGAGGTCCGTCCCTCTCTAAGCTTAGATTCGAGCATGAATGAATGCATGGGCCTCTCACTCCGTCAGTTTCTGGCGATGGTTGCTGACCTGCTCCCCCATAAGCAGGATAAAACTTGCGACAAGCCTGTGGGCTTGACATCAGACAAAGCTGTGCAGACTTCGCCGGAATCCCGGAGTGTTGCTGTGGGCACGGACGCAAAAGATTTCGAGGCTCCCAGCATCCAGACAGTGCCCCAGAACAACACAAACCAAACGCATGCAGAAACACCCGGTAAGCGTGCAAGGGAGGAATCCCCAACACAACCTGCACCTCCCAAAAGCCCAGCCTTGTCCCCAATGACGGAGCCCAGCGAACCCATTCTCCCCCTGGATTGACTGCAGGCGTAAAGCGAGCCCGCGTGCTTGTGCCACGCACCAAAGATGCAAAAGCCAGCAGCACAGAACAAGGTGAACCTAACAGCGAACTATCCCTGATCACTCACACGTGTAATGTTGAAGCGGCACAGCAAGAGGCCGCTGCGTCTGCCACAGCTGCCAAGCTCACAGTTCCGTCACCCACAATAACCACCCTAATCTAGGCTTCCCGCCGCCAGGGTTCCCGCCGCCACCACCGCCACCACCACCGCCACCGCCACCTCCACTGTCGCCACCACCACCACCACCACTGCCACCACCACCCCTCCACGGCCGGCGAAGCCATCTATCTCTTCTGCCAAACCACAGAAAAGCCTCCAGACAGAGGAAGTGTTCCGTAGTTGTTTAAGTGTCAATCCCAAAGTCCTCTCCACTTTAGGCCAGGTACAAGGTCGCGAACGAGGACGCTCACACTCGGTCACATTAGACCACAACGTCGGATACCGCTCCCAATCTAGAGAACCTTCCCACACAAGACGCCCTATTTCCAGAGACAGAATGTACCAGCAGCAAAGTACAAGCTCTTCTCGTCCAGAAAAGCTCAGTGGAGGAGTGTCTTTCAAGACACTTAATCACAGATCATGAACGTGATGCATTTTATCCTGAGACTGCTCTTATTCATCACTCTTACTCTCATGACAAACATTTTACAATGGAACATGCGTGGCTTTAGGGCAAACGTAACCGACCTCCAGGCGTTGATAGCATCAAAGAGCCCTGCGATTATCGCCATACAGGAAACAAAGCTAAAACAAGAACAAACATGTAACATTCATCACTATAAAACACATCGTTATGACGCTCCTACCGTTACGATCGCCCACGGTGGAGTAGCACTCCTGGTACATTATAGCACTCCATCAACCGTATTCCACCTCCAAACTAGTTTACAGGCAGTGGCTGCTACAGTCGACCTTGGTGCTATCAATATAACAATTGTTTCAGTCTATATCCCCCCAGCAGAGGAATTCCCAGCGGACGCGTTTGAGGATCTGGTGCGCCAGCTCCCAAGGAATAACATAATATTAGGCGACTTCAATGCGTACAACACTGTTTGGGGCTGTGTACGTACAAACCGACGTGGAAGACGCTTGGAGGACATAATCTCACATCATGACTTATGTATTCTTAACACCGGCCACCCGACGCATATTGCACTGCCGTCAGGAGCCACATCTGCTATTGATTTGTCGTTATGTTCCCCATCGGTAGGTGATCGTTTTAGATGGTGCACTCATTCCAACCCGTGTGGGAGCGATCACTACCCGATTTGGCTGTGTTCAGAGATACCTCACCCAGGAATGAGGACGCCACAGTGGAACCTCCTGCGAGCGGACTGGGAAGGGTTCACCGCCGACTGCGCTCTCAGCTTCACGCCACGTGAGGGTGTAACTGCGACAACCTTTTACGATGAGATACGCTCACGCATAATTGATTCTGCTGATACTTACATCCCCAAAACTAGCCCACTTCCTCGGCGTATTCCTGTACCTTGGTGGTCGGACGAATGCAAAAGAACCATTAAAGAGCGACGGCGATGCTTTAAAACTTTTAAAAGACAGCCAACAACCGATAATTTGATTCAATTCCGGCGTGCCAAGGCACTGGCGAGACGTACTGTCAGAGATGCCAAGCGCAAATCATGGCACTCGTACATTAGCACAATAAATCGACTTACACCACTGTCTACAATCTGGCGGCGAGTGCATCGTTTATCCGGCCGAAGCTCTGCCTTGCCTCTGCCTACACTTTCCCATCCCGGCGGCGCGATAACTAATCCTGCGGAAGTAGCCAATGCTTTCGGCAGGGCCTGGGCTACTCGTTGGAAAGTTGGTTGCACAGATCCAAGGTTTGCACGATCCAAACGACAGAGGGAGCGCATTCCAGTAAATTTTAG
The DNA here is from genome assembly GCA_034440635.1 of Lepas anatifera. Taxonomy (NCBI): domain Eukaryota; kingdom Metazoa; phylum Arthropoda; class Thecostraca; family Lepadidae; genus Lepas; species Lepas anatifera. The sequence goes on along the minus strand of JAOTON010000535.1, from coordinate 3,285,375 downwards.
CACAACAGACGAACTACCATTCAACGAACCTTTTACATTCGGTGAACTTCAAATGGCGCTCACGCGGGCGAGGAGTACTGCTGCTGGTCCAGATGGTATACACATTGACATGCTCAAGAACCTCAGTGAAGGATCGCTTGTCGCAATGCTGGGATTTTTCAACTTTCTGTGGACATCGCACAGTTTTCCGAGTGCTTGGAGAGACGCTACAATAATTCCGGTTTTAAAGCCTGACAAGGATGGTAGTGACCCCTTACACTACAGACCCATTGCTTTGACCTCATGTGTTTGTAAGCTTTTGGAACGTATGGTGAACGCGCGCATGGTGTGGTACTTGGAGACAACCGGTTTTTTCTCAGACGCTCAGTGTGGTTTTCGTGCGGGGCGATCCACCACTGACCATCTCGTATCTCTTGACTCGTCAATACGCCGCTCGTTCGCTTTAAAGCAACATGTTTTTGCCCTGTTTTTCGATATTGAAAAGGCCTATGACACGGCCTGGCGCCACGCAATTTTAGAAAAAGTACGAAAAGCCGGAATCAGGGGCCATATGGGACATTTTGTTGACAACTTTATGAAAGGACGGAACTTCTGCGTTAGAATAGGCAACAGCATGTCAGGTGTTTACTGTCAGGAAAGCGGTGTGGTACAGGGTGGTGTGCTGAGTGTGACCTTGTTCGGCATTTTAATTAATGACATATGCAGTGTTTTGCCTCCTACAGTCGAGAAGTCACTGTTCGTAGATGATTTTGCGGTGTGGCTCAGCACGTCAACATCCGTTTCAGCTCAGAGACAGCTTCAAATATGCATTGACCGCTTGTCTGAGTGGAGTGTGACGAATGGTTTTAGGTTCTCGACGGAGAAATCCGTATGTATGCATTTTTGTCGTCGCCGAGTGTGTACTGATGTGAACTTGCGTTTATACGGCAGAAGGGTTCCAACTGTATCGGACAGTGTCCCAAAACCTGGGGTGCTGGGTGCAGACCGACACCTAGTCAAGCAAAATTTTCCACTCACTTTTATATTTTTTTTGCTGAATTTTCCACTCACTTCCAACAGTAATAATACTTACTACAATTGAATTTTACTCAACAATACCTACTACAAAGGCCAGTTCCATTGCCTCCTCTACCAACGTCCACTGGAAAAAGAGAGCAGGAGGATCAACTAGAACATCGCCAAATTAACTCGGCTCTTATGCACTTCTTTCGCTTTTCTGAAAGAAAATCTGGCGAGTTCTATTTCTCTGGCCAATTATACCTGGCATCCTTATCTCCACCGCTTTCAGTAGAACAACTGAATCGAAATTCTGGCGCGGGCAAGACGCTCAGTCCCCCTGCCCCACCGGAGAAAGTTCCAATGGGTGAATACCAAAACTAAATTCCACCACTTACAAAATTGGTGAGTGGAAAATTAGACACCCTAGCCTTTTGTAGCCAAAAAAATGAACTAACCGCTTTGAAATATATATTTTTGGAAAGCAGTTTATCTGTGCACATGATTTCTATGGTTACATCCTTGAAACGTTGTTTTTGTATTTCTGGAACCGAGAATAGTGAAAAACCATTTTTGGTCATCTTGTTGTTAAAAGCAATTATCTTGAAATTTGTATTTTAAGCAGCATATTTTTTGACATTGTATCGTAGAAAATTGACCATTTACTGGGAAGAAAATAATTTTTATCCATCTCAGCCCTTCATTGCTGCGTCCACGCCGTGTGACACCCAAATTCACTCACGACACCCTAGACATAAATACTCTGATATTTAAGTTGAACTGAAAGTGTTCGGCACTTGAATACATTGCAACTCTACATTTTCATTAAATGATTTTTTTTGGGCAACAAGAATGCATCCAGTTACCCTTCAAACATCGGCACTTCTTTGTATGGCTGGTCTACGGCGTGGACTTACCAAAACGCCGTCTTTACATCTGCTAAATAAAAGCGGCATCTTTAGGCTTTTTGAAAGGCAGGTTTCATATTCGTTATTGACAAAACATTGTTAGTATTCCTCTTTGTGTGCTTTTAGTTGTATAATTTTCTAGTCTATAAGGATTTAGAAAATTAATTTAGAGCAATTTTTGAAATGCAAATTATGTAGCTCATGCGACCGGCAAGCGGCAACCGATCAGAAATTTAAAGTAGTAGTCGCTCTGACGCTGTCGCAACACGCCGCGCCTGGCTGATTGTAGACGAAAGGAAGAAACAACAACAGCAGCAGAAAGAAAAAGGCTGTAGCTTTGATTAGATTCATAGAAAGCAGCATCTTCATATGAAGGTGAGTATATATGTGAAGAGGAGCAGGGGAATTGACAGGTAAAGAAAAGAACCTTTTAGCAAGAGTCTGGAAGAGTTTATTGCCATGATAGAAAGTTTGTAGTTTTGTCTGGTTAGTTAAGTGTAAACCAAGGCTCTACTGGGCCCTAGCATAGGTGTATGCGAGGTGCAGTGATTGAGGTCAGGAGTGGCCTCCAAAATTCCGATAACTATAGGTATAGGTATAAGAGGGGCGTTGTCCCGGACAAAAAAACTATACAGTGTATGCTTAGATAATTAATTTTGGCCCTAGGTATTGCACGAAAAAAATCCCCTTTCATTTTTCATTACCTGCCGGTCTCAGAGGCCTTCTCTGCAAAGTTGGTCTAAGGGGGCCCCGATATTTCGTCTCAGGGGCCCTTTAGAGCTGGTCGTGTGGGAGAGGAGAGGAGGGGCACAAGAGTTGGTCTAGAGAAGCCCCCCCCAAGAGTTGATCTTCATCCCACAAATGGTAGTATTGGTGGCTCCCAGGGTTCTTTCCCCCAAAGGTTGGTCTCAGAGGCCCCCAAAAGTTTTTTATTTTTGGCAATTCACGAATTCCTTAAAAAATAATTGGAAATTGCATCAAGGGGTTTCAGTTGGCAAAGATTTACCTGCTTAACCCAAATTTTTCACATGGTAATGGTCAAACAATTCTGCTTGGGGATGATTAAAAAATATTTACTTTGGAAAATTAAAGGAAATATCCATCCCTCAGTTCAAACAAGGGCTTTGAGAGTTTCCCACCTGAGTACCCAAATTGGAAAATTTTTATTCCGCCATACATTTTGAGGGGAATTTTCCACTCACTCGCCATACATTCCGAGCTGAATTTTCCCTTCCACACCCTAGCGCAAAACCTATTTTGGGTCACTGGTATCGGATACCAAGTTTTTGGGCATGACTCTCGACAAACGGCTTTCATACAACCAGCACATATCGTTGCTGCGTGATAAGTGTTTCAAACGCATGAATATTCTGAAGGTGATCTCTCGCACGTCGTATGGGGCCGACAGGGTAGCTCTTCTCCGGCTTTATCGTGCACTTGTTCGCTCTGTGTTAGACTATGGTTCTGTTGCATATGACAGCGCGTTGAGCAGCGTCAAACAGCCTCTTAACACTGTCCACCATGCTTGTATACGTGTCGCCACAGGAGCTTTCCGTACCTCCCGCAGAGCCAGTCTTTTGGTAGACGCTAATGAGCCTCCACTAGATTTGAGACGGAAGCGAGTAGCACTCACATACGCGAGCAAAATACGTCAGTTTCCATCTCACCCAACATATAAGTGGATTTTCGACGACTCGCTGACAGCTCCCCTGAGAACGACGCGGCCGACGTCATCATTGGCACTCTGCGCACGAGTTGAAGAGTGGCTGGAGGGTTCGGACATCGACCTAGGGACAATAGCCGAAGCCCGTACACAGCGCATAGAACCATGGCGACTCACGCCAATCAAATGTGACTTCGACTTGCTGCGTCATAAAAAGTCGTCAATCCTGCCCGCAGAGTTCTTGGACTTAGCTCTACGCAAAATAGGAACCTACACGGGACATAAAAGGTTCTATACCGATGGTTCGAAGGGTGCTAGAGGCGCCGGCAGTGCATTCGTGGGGGAAGAAGTCAACCAGGGCTTCAGTTTGCCAGCGACTGTTTCAGTTTTTACCACGGAACTATACGCTATTTTGCGAGTTTTACGGCACATCAGGTGCATTCCTGAGGAACGATGTATTATTATAACTGACTCAGCAAGCTCTCTGACAGCTCTCCAGTCCCCCCCACACACAGCAGAACTGGCTTGTACTGACGATCCGAAAGCTTCTGACAGTGATTGACTCCCGAGGTACTGATGTGTGTTTCCTTTGGGTGCCGAGCCACGTTGGCATTTCAGGGAATGAGCAAGTCGATAGAGTTGCGAGGGATGTGTGTCAGTTGCCCCCATCGCGGCGGTTTAAAATTCCAGCCACAGACCTGAAACCATCATTTAAGATGTTAGTAGATGCTGAGTGGCAGACTAGGTGGACTGCGGAGCCAGATTGCTTTTTGAAACGTCTGCGTCCATCGATTAAACCTTGGGATTCGAGCAGCAGGCGAAGCAGAATGGAGGAGGTGAGCCTTACTAGGCTTCGAATCGGCCACTGTTATGCGACCCACGCCCATCATTTGAACAACGCCGCCCCCAGCACGTGTCCTCATTGTGGCAGCCGCCTCACCGTGCAGCACGTTTTATCTGCTACCGACAGCTGCGACCAGCTGAAACGGAGTCAGCTCCGATTCTTTCCACCGGTTCCGCTGGTACAGATCCTGGGCGATGACGCACTCGTAGATATTGGAAAAGTTTTATCTTACCTGAGAGAAGAAGGTTTTGACGTAGTATACACACCCGGTAGAGATTCTTAGATTTGACACATTCTGTATAGCACACTTAAGCTAATAAGCATAACCGTAGGATAATGTAATACAACACTGACGGGCACGTATAGCCTCTACAGCTGCAGTGCCCTAAAACCCCAATCATCATCGGGCAGGCGTCTCTCCCGGCGGGGACACGCGTCCATGCTGTGCTGAGAGACGGTGCGTGTCTGATGTGACCACTGCGGTGGGCAGGCGTCTCTCCCGGCGGGGACACGCGTCCATGCTGTGCTGAGAGACGGTGTGTGTCTGTGATGTGGCCACTGCGGTGGGCAGGCGTCTCTGCCGGCGCGGACACGCGTCCATGCTGTTCCGAGAGACGCTGCGTGTCTGATGTGAGTACTGCGGTGGGCAGGCGTCTCTGCCGGCGGGGACACGCGTCCATGCTGTTCTGAGAGACGCTGCGTGTCTGATGTGACCACTGCGGTGGGCAGGCGTCTCTGCCAGCGGGGGGACGCGTCCATGCCGTGATGGGAGGCGTTGCGTGTCTGATGTGACCACTGCGGTGGGCAGGCGTCTCTGCCGGCGGGGACACGCGTCCATGCTGTTCCGAGAGATGCTGCGTGTCTGATGTGACCACTGCGGTGGGCAGGCGTCTCTGCCAGCGGGGGGACGCGTCCATGCCGTGATGGGAGGCGTTGCGTGTCTGATGTGACCACTTCGGTGGGCAGGCGTCTCTGCCGGCGGGGACGCGTCCATGCTGTTCCGAGAGACGCTGCGTGTCTGATGTGACCACTGCGGTGGGCAGGCGTCTCTCCCGGCGGGGACACGCGTCCATGCTGTGCTGAGAGACGGTGTGTGTCTGATGTGACCACTGCGGTGGGCAGGCGTCTCTGCCGGCGGGGACGCGTCCATGCTGTTCCGAGAGACGCTGCGTGTCTGATGTGACCACTGCGGTGGGCAGGCGTCTCTGCCGGCGGGGACACGCGTCCATGCTGTGCTGAGAGACGGTGTGTGTCTGATGTGACCACTGCGGTGGGCAGGCGTCTCTGCCGGCGGGGACACGCGTCCATGCTGTTCCGAGAGACGCTGCGTGTCTGATGTGACCACTGCGGTGGGCAGGCGTCTCTGCCGGCGGGGGACGCGTCCATGCTGTTCCGAGAGACGCTGCGTGTCTGATGTGACCACTGCGGTGGGCAGGCGTCTCTGCCGGCGGGGACACGCGTCCATGCTGTGCTGAGAGACGCTGCGTGTCTGATGTGACCACTGCGGTGGGCAGGCGTCTCTGCCGGCGGGGACACGCGTCCATGCTGTGCTGAGAGACGCTGCGTGTCTGATGTGACCACTGCGGTGGGCAGGCGTCTCTGCCGGCGGGGGACGCGTCCATGCTGTTCCGAGAGACGCTGCGTGTCTGATGTGACCACTGCGGTGGGCAGGCGTCTCTGCCGGCGGGGGACGCGTCCATGCCATGCTGGGAGACGTTGCGTGTCTGTGATGTGACCACTGCGGTGGGCAGGCGTCTCTGCCGGTGGGGACACGCGTCCATGCTGTTCCGAGAGACGCTGCGTGTCTGATGTGACCACTGCGGTGGGCAGGCGTCTCTGCCGGTGGGGACACGCACCCATGCTGTTCCGAGAGACGCTGCGTGTCTGATGTGAGTACTGCGGTGGGCAGGCGTCTCTGCCGGCGGGGACACGCGTTCATGCCGTGCTGGGTAACGAGGCCTGTGACCTGGACTCGGCGGCGGCCACCCTCATCACCGGCTACCTGCTGGGGGCGACCCGACCAGCAGAGCTGGTGGTGCCGCTGCTCAACATCGCTGAGGACCAGTACCCGCTCAAAACCGAGGTCGCTTTCTTCCTGCACAAACTCGGCATCAGCAAGGACCTCCTAGTGTTCAGGTAAGTAGGGGTGGGATCGATGCGTGCGGTTTTTCATTTCGAATATTAATTTCTTAACTGTTGCCACATGTTAACCAGAAGTTTGGTATAGGGTGCAATTGGCCGCTGCCATTACAGCAGCGGGAGCGGCTGGCAGTGGCCGGTTGGACTAAGGCTGCCACTGACGGGCAGGCCAGCGCTGGACCTGGCCTCACTGCACCGGGACGGCCGGCTGGCCATCACACTGGTGGACCGGCACAGACTGGATGGCCTGGACGCGGCCCTGGCGCCCGCCGTGGTGCAGGTCATCGACCATCACCAACCCGACCGGCCGCTCTCAGGTCAGTGGCGATCGCCGGACGAGATATCAGGTCAGTGCCGATCACCAGACGAGATATCTGGTCTTTGCCGATCGCCAGACGAGGTATCAGGTCAGTGCCGATCACCGGACGAGGTATCAGGTCAGTGCCGATCACCAGACGAGATATCAGGTGAGTGTCCATCACCAGACGAGATATCTGGTCAGTGCCGATCGCCAGACGAGGGATCAAGTCAGTGGCGATCGCCAGACGAGGTATCAGGTCAGTGCCGATCACCGGACGAGGTATCAGGTCAGTTTCGATCACCAGACGAGCTAGCAGGTCAGTGGCGATCACCAGACGAGGTATCAGGTCAGTGCCGATCGCCAGACGAGGTATCAGGTCAGTGCCGATCACCGGACGTGGGATCAGGTCAGTGCCGATCACCAGACGAGATATCTTGTCAGTACAAATCACCAGAGAAACTCTCGGATCAGTTTCGATCACCAGATGAGCTAACAGGCTCGTGCAGATCACCAGTGGAACTTTCAGGTCAGTGCATCTCAGGTGGGAACTCACAATTCAGGAACAAACTAAGCCCAATGTAGTAAATATAACTTCATGTTCGTAATCCACGCCATCAGTTTGGTCATCTCCAGTTGCCTTTGTCCGCGACAGAAAAAGTTACGTCAGTTTTTTTGCGCAGTGTTTTTATTAGGGCTACTCCCAATAGGCACACTTGCCCAATTATAGGGAGTATTGGCCTGGGTGTTTAACCCCCCACGGGGGCCCCCAGATCCACCACGGTAGCAAAAACGGTAAACGGCGTGGGCCCCATCCCTCCCATCAAAACATTAACCATTTTTTCGGTCACATTAGGCACGGGCAAAACAGCCCGTCAGGAAACATGTAAAAGTTTCGGGCATTACATCACAAGTAAAAACAAAACACTAAACAAATCCCTTAGTAAGCCAAAATATAATTACCTCGGAAACAGGTTACCCCAGGCAGCAGGCAAATAAAAAATGCATATCATTAAACCCAAACCCAGCGGTCAATCACTAAAAAAATCCATCACCATCCTACGGTTATTCCAAAACCATTCCCATGTATTCCAAGGGGGTCATGCCTGTACCACCTACACGATACAAAAATCCGGACATGTGACCGGGCCATATGTTAGATTCAATCGGAAGCACCCTGCCCACTATCATCTAAACTTTTTTAGGCGTCCGCCGCGCCCCGCCAACCTAAATTCCGTAAAGAGGAAGCCCGACGGCCCCGCGCCGCGTTTCACGTCCAAAAACCCGAGGGGGCGGCCCGCCCCTCAATGCGCGTGTTAAGCATCCTCTCCACCGGGTCAGATCGGACAAGAAAGGCGGTTTCCCGCCGTGGGGATTGAACTCACGTTAATCCATGCTATCCGATCCGTAGACTGGCAACGAAGCCACTAGACCACGCGGCCCTTCAATTTTATTGAGCCAAATTGAAATTGAGTGGCTCTGCCTATTCTTCATTGAATCATATCAGGATAAGCAGTTAAGCTTTGCCCTTGCCGGCAGATGACGTCACGATCGAGATGGTGGGCTCGTGCTGCTCTCTGGTGGCTGAGCGGCTGTTCAGTGTGAACCGAGCCCTGATCGACCGTACTGTGGCCGACCTCCTCCTGGGTAAGCGCTCAACACGCGTCCTTGCTTCAACTTGTTGAAGAAGGGTGATTTTGCAGTCAGCGTGGCATCAGTGTACTTGTTTTACTCACAGATTAAAAAGAATGCCAGGTGTAAGGAAGACTTCTGGAAAATAATTTGAACTTCGCACTTTGCTGACCAGTTTTTCAACTGTATGTGTTAGCAGACTTTGTTGAGACGTCCTCTGTGATTTCTTTGGCTTCCATGCTGTTAGAAACAGATGAGAAAGGTACGATTTCCTCTGCGATTTCTTCAGATCTGTGCCGTGCTAGTGTGTTGGAAACCGTGTGGTTGGAGTAGTAGCCGAGGCTGGGCGGTGGGAGCTGTATGGTGGGAGCAGTAGCCGGGGCTGGGCGGCTGCCACAGTAGAGCTACTGTCCGACTAGTGTGACTCGCTGCCGGTCTCAGGCACGATCCTGCTGGACACCGTGAACCTGTCGACCGAGGCCGGCCGCGTCACCGCCAAGGACCGGCTGATGGTGTCGTTCCTGGAGCCGCTCTCCTCGGGTGAGTACGCTGCCCTGTACATCAAAGTGAGTTTTCCCCATAACATCTCTTGTTATAACTGCTGCTATTGATAACTTGTTTTTATTTGTGACGTCTGTCTTTTTAAGAGACAGACAGGGAAGCTTTAGAGAGGGGAGGGGTATCTTTCCAATAAAATTTGAAGGGAAAATGGTTGTAGAAGTCTTATCCAACAATGCGTTACATATGTCACTATGGATAGATTCAGGGGGAGGGAGGGTAAACAAGCTTTTGCCACAACCTGGCCATTGTTGCAGATTTTCTTTTGAAATAATTGTTCACGATTTGACGTTACTGTTTTTCTGTTACTCATTTTCGTTGTTTCTGTTTCGTTCCTCCTCGCTTCGTAAGTGGTTTTGTTCGGTTGCCGGCCGCCCTGTTTCTGTAGATTGTTATGTAAAATATTTCAAGTTGACAGGGTGTTTAATGGCCTGCCTCCTCTAATCTTGGATGCGAAATGTGAAAAACTTAATACACTGGGGTGATATATTCGGGCACAGCCCTGCATTAGAATCAGGTAGGTAAACGATAGAATGGCCATGTCGGATTGTCCATTAGCGCAATTTCCCTATTACCTTCAGTGCTGCCTAACCGTCCTCGGGGGAGGGATGAGGCCGTCCCATGGGAGCCTGTATCACGATATCTGCCTTCGGGGAGGGATGGGGCCGTCCTATGGGAGCCTGTGTCACGATCCCTGCCTTCGGGGAGGGATGAGGCCGTCCCATGGGAGCCTGTGTCACGATCCCTACCCTCGGGGAGGGATGAGGCCGTCCCATGGGAGCCTGTGTCACAATCCCTGCCCTCGGGAAGGGATGAGGCCGTCCTATGGGAGCATGCGTCACGATCCCTGCCTTCGGGGATGGACGAGGCCGTCCCATGGGAGCCTGTGTCACGATCCCTGCCCTCGGGGAGGGAGGAGACCGTCCTATGGGAACCTGTGTCACGATCCCTGCCCTCGGGGAGGGAGGAGACCGTCCTATGGGAACCTGTGTCACGATCCCTGCCCTCGGGGAGGGAGGAGACCATCCTATGGGAACCTGTGTCACGATCCCTGCCCTCGGGGAGGGAGGAGACCGTCCTATGGGAACCAGTGTCACGATCCCTGCCCTCGGGGAGGGAGGAGACCGTCCTATGGGAACCTGTGTCACGATCCCTGCGCTCGGGGAGGGAGGAGACCGTCCTATGGGAACCTGTGTCACGATCCCTGCCCTCGGGGAGGGATGAGACCGTCCTATGGGAGCCTGTGTCACGATCCCTGCCTTCGGGGAGGGATGAGACTGTCCCATGGGAGCCTGTATCACGATATCTGCCTTTGGGGAGGGATGAGGCTGTCCCATGGGAGCCTGTATCACGACATCTGCCTTCTGGGAGGGATGAGGCCGTCTCATGGATGCCTGTGTCACGATCCCTGTCCTCGGGGAGAGATGAGGCCGTCCCATGGGAGCCTGTGTCACAGTCCCCGCCCTCTGGAGAGGGGGTGGGGAGAGCAGAGGTGACGCTGCGACGACCGGTGTATGCCGTCAGCGCTGCTGAGGTGGGGCGCGGCGTCTGTCCACAGGCGAGGGTCAGAACCGACTTTTCGAAATGCTGGTGCGTGCCCGCGGCGACGTCAGCCAGCTCAGCAGCTACCAGCTGCTCAACAAGGACCAGAAGACGGTGGAGGCCGGTGCCGTCCGTCTGGTGATCTCCTCCGTGCCGATGCTGGTTAAGGTGAGGCCTAACCCGGACTGCTGCAGCTAGCAGGAGCAATACCGGACTGTACAGTACACGCTCGGGCTGTATTAAGACGGTTGTCCAGCGAATTTGGGCGTTACAGGCGGATAACGCCCACACACAAATGACAGGCCGGCAGCGCTGCGGGGTTGCCCCTTGACATGGTCAGTTAGTTCTGGGGGACCGTCGGGACAGTTCTTTGACAGGCCATGTTATAAAGCTCTGTAAAGTACCTTTGAAGACTGGGATGCGGCTGCTGATTTTCACTCTTTTGCTGTAAGCACACAATCAGGTCGTGCTTATCATTGTCCAATGACGCTCTTTTCCAACATTTTGGCGCAACGTCTCGCGTCTCGAAAAGAACGTTGTGCTCCACACATTTGGATGGGCACACAGTTCTGACAAGAATAACACGATTTTTTCTGGTAAATTTTCGGGGCTGAGTAGAACGTATTTAAATATATTTAAAGTCTATGTTTGGGTGTGCAACTTCTTACCAGTTTGTCACGAGGTAGGTCCTACCTCGTGACATACCTGGTGATTAACAGCTTCATCGGCTATCCTTCGGTCTCGTATCGATTCTCCAGGTCTTGTCATATAACTGTGAGTATTGCTGTTTTTTTACTTAAGAAAATCTTTTCACCAGTGTATTGTTGAGTTTCAGGAGTTTCTGCGTGCGCCGGACGCGGTCTCGGCGTGTAACCAGCTGTGCGAGGCGACGGTCCGCGACCTGCTGCTGGTGATGGGCAGTCGCCTCCTGGATGCCGAGTTCAGCCGTGACCTCGCCGTCTTTGCCGTCCGCGACGACCTCCGACACAAGGTCAGACCTCGGCCTGCGGCCTCGGCTGACGCTCCACTGGCGCAGCAGAACCACATCGCAATGCGTTGAAAGCAAATGAGATTTACATTTAACACGCGCATTGGCGTGGGTCTGATCCACCTTCGCTTTCACGGGGTGTCGACGCCCTCCCCACCCTGAGATCTCGAGAACGACGCGAGAGGAAAAAAACGGTAAACGGCGTTAGATAGCCCATCAAAATCCCTATATAAAAGAATTTAAACATTGCTTTTCAGGTAACATTTAGGGTCACTAGAGGTCAATGCATGCTAGCAGAGGGATAACATGGAAATCAAGCTTTCAGTCAGTTTATCTGAACTAATAAAAATACAGAAAAACAATATGAGCCGTTGGAATCCTCGCAGGCATCCGAATCGAATGATATATAATACGACCTTGATAGGTCAAATCTAGGATTTGGCCTGACCTAGGAGTCAGGTCAAGGTCAAATAAGGTCAAAATGCATATCATTAGAACTGCAAAGATAAGACGAACCTGATGTGGTTGAAATGAGCGCTGTTTTACCATCCATTATCAAATTATTTAGTTCAAACCATGTATTCAATCTATTTTGAATAGAGAGGTCATGGCTTGTACTTGATATTAGGTCATCGATATCTAAAATCCCCAAATGATTTGTGTATTACCCAGCAGACCCATTATGTGATATGAGTCTCAGATTCAAGCGTTAACCCCGTATTCACTTATGGTATGTATCTTAAACATTTTTAGAAGTGAAGTCAGTTTACCTGCAATGGTGACCTGACCGAAAATGACCTGGACCCAAAATTTTGCAAAAAGTTGAAAACATGATCAGAGAAAAGGTGTACTCATTTAGACGCCACAACGTACCGCCGTTTTTGTTCTGTCTCTAAAAACCTCGAGGGGGTATCCAGACAGACAGACAGACAGAGACCATGCTGGTATGTGCAGTGTGCCGGCTGTGGGAGGATGTTGTTCTGTACCGGGTTCGGCAGTGCTATTTAAGTGTGTCATCCTGTGGGGCAGGTGTGCCGGGTGTTGGAGGAGGCCAGCGCTCCCAGTCTGCTGCTGTCGCGACAGCCGGCGCCGCACCCTCGGCTGGTACTGTACGCCCAGGGCAACGCGGCCGCCTCCAGGAAGGTGGTGTTACCCCTGCTGAGGACACAGCTGTCCGTGACAGGTCGGTAGCCAGCCGTGCCCGCTGTCAGAGCAGAGGCCATTCGCTGCTGACGTGTCGGAATGTGGTACCGCACGCCATCGCTCTCTGGTTGGGCTTGGTATGGTGTGTGATGTGACAGCATGATGAGTGATAAGGGCGTTGTGTTTCCCTGCCTTCTTGCTTTGCATCCCAAACATGGTGTTCTGTCCATCTCTGAACGCGGCTCGTGCCTGTAAGTTGCCACAACAAAGCAGTATCGTCGCGGTGCACGTGATGCCTCGGCTGGTGGCGGTCAGGGCTCGCGGGCTTTTGTTGTGCAGTATGTTGGCTGTAACTGACGCACGGGTCGTCTGCGGGCGCCGCGATGTTAATCGGAATGCTCAGCGTCGCTTGGTTCTGGAAGTTGTAGGTGGTCTCCTGTGGTTGTGTTGGTGACCTCGGATGTTGTTTGTGGCAGGTAAGACAAACTGCTTGGAAGAGTTATATTGTAGTAATATGTGCTCCACTAATCCAAGTAACTTGCATTTTGCTGCCATTTCCGAGGCAGGTGGCTTTAATGGACGGAAATGTTCACATAATGTCACAATGTTTAGCGTGACTAATTCGCGCCCCGCTGGGTCCCGGGCGTAACTCGTGTCGCTGATGGGCAGTATTTTTCGCCCCCTTTCTGTCTGTCTCATTTCCTGGAAGAGTGAAATAAAAATTACAGTCGGTATAAGAAAGCTCTTGCCATAACGAAGAGAATTGAAACTTGTCCAAGTAAGGCCAATATCGAGGTCCCCACAGGTCAAAGTAGGTTCCATAGGATTACAGACTAGCATTGCATATTTCCCTGTAGATTATTACTAAGCGGCACTGGGGAAAATGTGTAGGTATTATTACAGTCCTCTCACGATGGTGAATGGAATATTGTATAATATAGCCATGCTAGGTTAGAGGAGAAAAATAGCATGACCCCGGGTCATGTTTGGGTCACGTGCGCTGACCTGCTATGGTCATGTTGCATATCAGTCAATTTCCAGTGACAATGCAAACACAGTGACCTCAAAATAGAAATCAATCTAAATCGGTGCGAATTTATGGTGTGTGGCCAATTTACCAGCGACGGACTAATTGCAACTAGCTCAGGCGACCTCAGATGACGTCTGAGAGGCCAGGTCTCAAGTTGATGGCCAGGAACGTGAGGTAAGGTGCCTTCTAACTAGATGTCCGCATTTGGAAAAGAGCCACTTCTCTTTTCTCCCCAGGGACTCGGTAGGAGAAGCGATGAAGCAGTGTAACATTTGAGGGTTCTGTGACGCCTAGCAGTGTGGAAGATGAAAGTACGCCTAGCAGATGAAAGTACACAGAACCAACGAGTTTTCTCATGCATTCGCCCCCACGTGCCCCGTGCGTGGTGACACCGGTTTTGTATGAGAAAAATAAAGATATTCTTGCGATATTTTATTTCCCACTGGTATTTTGTATGATTTTTCTGAAAATATTATGCCCCATAATTCCATGCAAGTTATAAAAGATCGTATCAATCCAACATCTCTTCCGTCGGTATTCTCCGATGGAATGAGGTGGTGAGCTTAATATCAAAGGTAGAGTTCAAAGTTGGATACCTTAATGCAAAGTAGAATTCCCCCCCAAGAAAAAATCACGTCCAGGGTGAATCCACCCGGCTGAAGGCTACTCATATTACCTTTTGCAGCCCTAGAGACTTTCTGAAAAAAATGGGTCCAAGGATTCCGATTTGTGGGAACGTGTTTCTAATTTTCAAACGAGCGTTCCCAATTATGAGTCATTGTCCCATTATTGGCAACGTAGCTATTTTTGGAAACTAACCACAGTTTCCTCCACTGGACTTGGAGTGACCCCAAAAATTTACCCTACCTTAGCTCAACGATGCGAAGATTTCTAAATGACAAACTTTTTTGATCCCAATAAAATTATGATGTTGTGGAAGGTTTCAACTTACCAGTGAGCAGATGTTCCTTTGACTCCACCTCAGTTTCGTGATGTTGGGTTTTGAAATCGGGTCGCTTGACATTTAATTGATCCTATAGCTGATGTAACCTGGCCTAAAAAAATCGGGCGAATGCGCCAAATTGACGGGGGATAAGGCGCAGTAAGTTCCTTTGTTTTTCATCTCTTCGTGTTTGTGTTATTCAGGGAATACCAGCAGGGGGCGAATCCCGCGCCCTTACTCAGCGGGGCGCTTGTCAGCGGTCACGTAGATAGGCTCCTTGCTGCATTTCTGTGGTTGGTAGTCCAGCAACATTCGCTATAGTTGTGCTGACTCGCATTACAAGATCATTAGAGGGACAATAAGCCAACCAGCTATTGAACAAATGTGCACCATTTGTCTTGCTATAACGTGGCTGCCGTTGGGAACTATTCCTGTCGTCTACATGAATAAAAGTTCCTTGCCATGCTTTCTTTCCGAGAATTTGAGTTTGTTACCAAAATGAATAGCCCCATGCCGAAACAATATAATTCTCCACCATAGCGAACCGGCCGAGCTAGCCCTGCGCTGCGTTGCCATCAGTCAGGGACGTCGTGATTACGGGGGGCCGTGCCCCTCATGGCCACAAGTTCATGTGGCCTGGCCCCATGCAATTTCAGGTCCCTTTGGGTCCTTGAAGTCTTTGACGGACTCAGGAGTCTGATGATCTAAACATCAGTTGCCAGCAAGCACATAAAACTACTTAATATTGGAACCCCCTTGGGCGGGAGTGAAAGAAGTCTTAGAAAAGGTCGAGGAGGCCTATCCAACGATGTGAATGGCGCTAGGGCCCTGGTTAACGGCAGGAATATCCATATGCCATGGATACGTACTCCGCCTATCTTTCAGGTCCTGACTGAGTTGGATGGTCACCTGACTGACAAAGGAAGCGGGACTCTTAATTGGCAGAGAATGATCTTGTCATTCACAGAGGTTTTTAGGCGAAATACAATATGATTAACAATGTGAGGAGGAGGGCCAGGAGGAATACGGTAGCCATACCGTACTCCCAACCCGATATAATATGTTAATAAGATGCCATAGGCGTGCTCAGGTATTCACAGGATTTCATGGATGTGCAAACGTATTTTAGTATGCTAAGTGTAATGAATGGTCCAAGCATCTTGGGCATGCATTTGGTTCACTACACTAAAATACAGAAAATAGAAAAAGTAATCCATAGGCGGGTCCAGGAGACGATCATTCTAAATCCCGCCGACTTTGGCATGGGCGGATAAAGGGGCAATATGAAAAGTATTCATGGCTGAGGAGTATATGTGCATGCCTTACAGACATTGGGAATATGCTTGTTTCCGTTGCGGAGCGAATGCTTATAATTATGCGCTGGTGAACCATTTTCTGAGTATGCTTAGTATATTTTGTTCAATATGTCCCGCATGAAGGCATTATCAGTGTTAAAGTTATGGTTAAACCCCACAGTTTTCCTCTTCCCCTGCATAATGTGTCATCGACTTCATTGGCCCTTTGTTTGGGAAACTGCGTTGAAGCCTTAGGAGCGGTGCAGATACGTGTAAACATTATATTCTATCCATTTCGTTTCCGATGCTGCGTCGCATGCGGATGCGTCTACCTCCAGAATCGAGCAGCAAGGAGAAGCTACGCTCGGTTTTCCCTTCAAATCATCTTTTGTAGCGTGGGTTATCGACTGAGACTTATTCTCTCTGCACCAGTCGCCCTGTTTCTTACAATCGTGATTGAAAGCTGGGCACACTGCTAAGGGGAACACTGCGCGTGGATTGCACCAGCTGGTGCCTTCTCTTCATCCGTGATGCTGGTCGGTGAAAAATACGGCATATTTAGACGGACTGTCACCAGGGCAGGGCTTGTAGGGCGTCCAGTGCTATCTCCGGCCGGTTCGGAGACGAACTGCCGTGTGTGCTTTCACATTCTGCACGGTGGAGTGATCGCCAGATAAGAGGTAATCGTTCCCATCTAAATATTTACAAATGCCTGCAATCGAAATCCCACGTCTGTCAAATGTCATGTCTCAAATGTCTGTTAAATGCCATGAAGCTGCGGAATTCAAACTTGCTGCGATATTTGAGACAGTCGGTGTTTTCGGTGTACCATTTGGCCTGTCAATCGGGATCTAGTTTCTCCGTTTCGGGTTTGTATTTGGAAATTTACCCTGTTTTTACGGTAACTATGGCGGCGTGAAAAATCGGCATCGTTTGGTTAATTCGTTCTGAACTTCAAAATTTTCCACAACGGATCTCATCGGAAGTGTTGAAGATCACATGCATGGCTAATATGGCCGATTTCGGATATCACGCGCGTATTCAACTTACAGCCGCCGCTGGGAATGACTTCGAGCGTGTACGTCAGCAGCGGTTTTACGTTGATCATTATGCATGCTGCAATCATGGGCGGAGATCCCGGGTGGTTGTGGGAGGGGGTGGTCAGGACACCTTGGATTTTGGGTCTTCCAAAGACTTTGTATTGCCGTGCCAGCATTAACCCATCTAGGACCCCCTCCCTGAATCGAGAAGAGATTTCCAGCCTTGCTTCTAGACTCTTTCTTACGTTATATTGAGTTATATTAGATAACTTGATATGTCGAAATATTGATATTCCAAAATTACTCCTTTGTATCATTTCACGTCGTCTATCTCGACCACGCTCTTGTAGTTTCGACCACTTGTCGGAAGGAGCCAGCCAACGGTCGGAAGTACTAGGTCAGGAGGTACCACCACGCAAACAGAAGTTCTGTGAAGAAGCAGAGCAGCCTAGTTCCGTATTTTCCGACCGTGCGTATGTGGTGTTGATGCGGTTGCCGGGGTAAGTGGTTTGAAATGTACTTTACTCTTCAATTTCACTTTGATGTTTTCGTAAAAACATTCTAAAAATGTTATCATCTGCATTTTTCTATTGAATTATATTTCTATTCTGTTCTATTGAATTCTATTGGATTCTATTGAAGTGACCTGTGTTCTTAGAAGTCGCCCGATGCCTGTCACACTGCTTCACCTAATATAAACAAAAAAAGGATGGGACCTCCCACCTAGGTTTTTATGGTTTGTAGTGCAGTCCTATGCGAAAATTTAAAATATGTATTCCTCAAAGTCCGTGTTTGGCGCTCTTTTTGTAAGAAGAATGATGACAAAAATAAGTTTTGACCCCTGTGGTTTCCAACGTATCGAAAGAAAATGTATCAAATTGTGTCTAGACCACCAAAGTGCTGAGAATCTAATTATCATTTGGAGGCAGATAAAATCCAGAACAATATCGAGTAGAGCTACCTTCGCAGTTTGTGAAAACTATCCATATTGTATTGTAGCGTGTAAAGGTTCGCTGTGGGGGCTCTTTATTCTGGATGAAGCTTTGTTACCGACTGAAGCTAATATTTTCGCAGTATTTACTGCTCAAATTTCGGGCATTGCAACCTACCCAGAGTTTGGCAGATGATGAAATCCTTTTGGTTGTGAAAGGGACTCCTAAAAATATTAGTGTTCACGCAGAAAAAAATAATTGGATCTGCATCCTTGCCAAGCTACACACAAACCGCAATGGAAAAATTTAAATTGCAAACAAGCGCCAAACTAGCCTTTTGCCATTACATATTTGGAATCTACGCGTCACTCTGTCAGACGCAAGACCTAGGTAGGCGGTCTCCTCAATTTCTTATACATTAGCTGAAACATTGTGTTATAACTGTTAATTAGATAGTTGGAGACATATTGAATTTGGAACGAACTTAACTGGTATGTGATAGTCTTCAAGTGGTTGGGTCGTAATAGGTCAATATCGTTCGTAAGACCGTTGAGGCTTTGCAGGAAACGATTACCACATTTTTTTGTCACGGCAGTAGCACAGTGTAACTCAGTAGCTCAGTCCCTAATCACGATGTTAACTGGTGATCACGATTGTTACAAAAGCCTGCGTCCAGGCCAAACTCGCGTATTCCCCGGTCGGTTCAAAATTGTGTCTCTCCCAATGACGGTGGCTGCGGTGCTTCACTGCCCGACCAGTGATCCCTTCCCTCCCAGACGAATCAGGTGACCCCGAGACCCTTCCCTCTGAGGCGAATCAGATGACCCTGAGATTTCCCTACGAGGTAACCGTGAGACCTTTTCCCCCTCCCAGGTGAATCAGGTGACCCTGAGACACCTCCATCCTAGGTGAATTGGGTGACCCTGAGACCGCTCCTTCCCAGGTGAACCAGGTGACCCCGAGATCCTTCCCTCCCAGACGAATCAGGTGGCCCTGAGACCCCTCCATCCTAGGTGACCCTAAGGTCCCTCCCTCCCTCCCAAGTGACTCAGATGGCCCTGAGACCCGTCCCTCCCTCCTAGGTGAATCAGGTGGCCCTGATACCCCTCCCTACCAGGTGACCCTGAGACCCCCTTTCTCCCAAGGTACTCAGATGGCTCTGAGACCCCTCACTCCCAGGTGAATCAGGTAACCCCTGAGACCCCCCCTCCTAGGTGAATCAGGTGGCCTGAGACCCCTCCCTCCCAGGTGACTCGGGTGACCCTGAGACCCCTCCCTCCTAGGTGAATCAGGTGGCCTGAGACCCCTCCCTCCCCTCCCAGGTGACTCGGGTGACCTGTCTCCGATCCCGCGGCTGGGGCGGGCTCCGCCAGCTGTCATCCACAACGCGCCCCGCGTAGAACTACCGCCCGAGATGCGGCCCCCCAACGGCGTCGACCTGAACCTCTGCTCCCAGGTCACCACTCTGCTCGAACCCACCAGCGGGGTAAGTACACCGGGAAACAACGGGAGCTCGAGTCCGGGATCCACCAGCGGGGTAAGTTTCTTCCGACTGGCGTGTCAGTACCTCGGCCCGCGGCCTCGGTAGGTGCTGCTCCGGCGCAGGAGAGACCGTTGACATTTTTGAACCCAGGTTTGGTATGGTCCGGTCATGGATACATGGCCGGAAAAATAGGTAATAGTTTTGTTTTCTAATCTAGAACCCTGGCGATATAATAAGTTATGATGCTTGTAAAGTTCAGCTTTGCAGAGAAAACCTAGTTTGAAAAAAATATTTGTAACTTATAGAGTTATACGTTTTTTTTAAAATATTGCAAAATTGAGAATGAATTGATTTTTGACTTTTCTTTATTTGCCGAATCGAAATTTGTCGCAGAAGATGAAAAAGAAAAAGATAAACAGTTTTAATTAGTTTTATTTTTGAAGACTAACAAGGTAACCACCTTGATAGTCTCCAAAATATCAAGGTAACCAACACCACTTCCCTGTGGTCATATAATGTGAAAGCAGAATTCTGTCACCGGAACCATGTTTTGGATCTAAGCACGTGCTCGTTTTAAGTTTATCTTGCGCTATTTCCTGTCTTTAGCTCCCGTCCTTTTACATTATAAACAGTATCTGACTATTTACATTGACTGCAGTCTGCAGAAACCGCATAGGCGTTTTTAAAGACCGAATCATGAGCTGCCGCCGATTAATTGTATGTCGGAATCAAAATCCTTTGTTTTATGTGACTTGGACATGGACGCAAAATTTTCATTGCAGTCGGCGCTCCCTTAAACCACGAGCATGATAATCGTGATTGCTCGAAATTTCGTGCTGGAAGTGCACAGGCCAAACCAGAAAATGTAGGAATTTATTGGAGACAAACCGGGTTCAAGGTTCAGTCGCACCCCAGTGCACGGCGGTGACTGCGCCGCCCCGGGCTCAGAGCGTGCCCAACGTGTATGACGTCAATTTAAACTGTTATAAGCACATCATTGTAGAAATAGATGCAATCGGTAGACAATGGAGTGTTGTTTAGCTCTTCATACCTAAAACTTGAAACCAATTACAAGGAATCTACTTACCTTAAAGATGCTTCCAAGACCAATTTAGAATAAAAATGACAAGGTCAAACTTTGACCGCCAGGCATCCCAAGACCAAAGGAACAAAACTAGGACTAGTTTTAAGCAAGTTTCTCGAAGTAAATCACGGGTCGTTCGTTGCACTCTCACGTCCAGGGTACTCACATGAGTCATCACGTGAGCATCGTGACGATTTCACGCTGACCTGCACCTGTGCTTTGACTGGTCGGCCGCCGTCCGTTGACCGAATCTCTGTGCCGCGGACAGGGTGGCAGCAGTTCGCAGAGCTCGGCCTACAACTCGGTGCCGTACACGCCGCAGAACTCTGTGGCCGACTCCGACTCCATCGCTGACGTCACGCTGCCCACCTTCAACTCGCGGGAGCTGCTGCAGCGCATAGAGCTGCGACGCGGCCCGCTGGGAGGCTTCGAGGGCGCTGACGACGTCAGTGCGTACCCGTTCACGCCCAAGAACAGCTTCGTGGAGAGCAGTTTAGAGACGGCCTACCGTCACATGAACCTCTCGGAGCTCGACTCGGAGATGATCCTGCAGAAGGTGCGAGAGAAGAAGCGTAAGAGTAACCTGTTTGACGACATTACTGAGGAGGAGGACGGTCGCGCGGCAGGCGGTGCTGGCGAGTCGCCGCCGCCTGGTGCTGAGGGCGGGCAGGACAGGTGAGCGCGGCCGCTAGGCGGCTCTGCTGTCGCTCGGCCGCTCGGCGTGGCGCCGCGGCTGCACCGCCATTTTTTATAGGGAGCGGTAATGCTGAACGGCTAGTGTTATAGACGGCGCTAGTTTGTAGTAGGCGCCTTTGTATAGGTGGCGCTGGCGTGTGACCCGACGCTGCCATCTGCGGGCCGTGTGGCCCGCCGGTGGGGTCGGGCGCGCATGGTGGCTTGGCTGCGCCGCTTACCGCTGTAGAGCCTGCTGCCGGCAGCTGCTTGCTCCAGCGTCTGCTGCAAGCGGTTTGTGAATGATGCGCACGTTTTTGCAAGTCAAATTCGGAATGCCCCGCAAAGTGTGCTACGTACCGCTGTAGTCATTCGCCGTCGTGTGCTGTCTGAGCAGCATATGACAAGGGACATGATCATACGCATAGCCCCGGGGCGTGCCTGCCATCCACTTCGATGAGACCCCTGGTGTGAAAGTGAATCTCCGGGGAATTTATGTATCTTCGTATCCCACCTAACAGGTTGGACGAAGCGACAGAGTGGTGAACGGAAAACAATGTTTTCCACGCTAGACCCCGCAACTACAGTAAGAGTTTGGGCCAGTTGCGGTTTGTACGTGCAGGATATCTCAGGCTGTAGCCATTGTTTGTACTCAATGGGGAGACAGCTGAATAATGTGTTTCTAGAACAGTTATTTACTTTAAGAGCTGGACTTAAGTGCATTGTGAAACCCTTCTTTTCATTATCTTATTATAAAACTATATATATAATCATAGTATGTGTTATGATTCTGCAGTACAGACGACGTGCATCCGAGTTGATTTGGGTTTTGTTGTTTGTGATTGGTCTGCATGCCGCCAGTATTTGTGCTGTGGTTTGGCCGTACTGGACTTTGCCCGTGCGCTCCTTTGTTTCGGGAATGCCAACGGTAAATATATGTGCAATAAGCCCACTGCTGTTTCACTGCGAGATCTTTTGATGTTACCGCAGTGCACTACCTGGCCAGCATGTGTGCCGAGGTCGTAGAATCGTGAGAGGATTTGTGAGAGAATATTATAACACTTCCATTTAACACAGAGCCGGCGCGCAGTAGCCCATGTAGTTATATAGGGAGTCATGTGAGTAGACTGGGAGCTAAGTGATTAGACGGCGCCCTTCAAGCGCCCGTCCGATGCCGCATGTTTTCAAACCTGCTACTAGTGTCGCTGCCACATCCAACCGTGTGTGATGTCGATTCGGTGGTATGGAGGAGACCGGATGGGGTGTCATTTCTGGGCGCCGCCACTGGTAAAAATTTGGGGAGGGGACACTAAGCTTAGTAGGCACCGTTACGGACGGTCCGCGCCACACTGCCGGTACTTGGATGGGTGCCCAGTATCCCTTCCCATACGATCTCAGAAACCACGCTAGGTAGCGGAACTAAAGTGGCGTTAGATTGTCCGTCCTGATCTATACCAGAAGTGTTTAAACAATTTTTGATCAGGTCATTTTTGAGGTCACTAACGGTCAGTGTTTCTATTTGAATACAATGGCAACTTTTTGAGAAAATTTTGTTGGAGACTAGAAAGAAATTTACCGAGTCAGGTCAAGGTCAGCATGGGGTCATATATTTTGACTCATTTCTGTGTTAGTCGAACCGCAGTGGTAAGCCGAACACCATGGCGTCCAAACGAACGGTCTATTACCATTGTCCGCAATTTTTTTCAAACTTAACCCTTGCATTTCCGATGGAGAAATCATGGCTCTTACCGAAACCCAGTTCATTGATACAAACTGTTTCCTCATTGATACAAATCCTAGACTGAAATCCGGTGCTGGAAGTTTTTACTCGGTTAACTAATTGTGATACAAATCTCAGATCGATTGGTTAAGTTGGCTCTTCCTGCTGAACCTCTGACCATTCGGAAGGGGGGGTGGGGTAGGCCACTTGACTGTCTATAGTGCGACTGCAAGTACAAGTGCAAGCACTTGGAGGCTCCTCTCCAACTTAGAAAATAGAAAATAATTGTTTTTCTTTCGTCAAGATAGAATTCAAATCATACTGGACTTACGGAGCATGTTTTCCCCCGCTCCCCCGACACTTCACGCAGGGGTTATCACGTTGTCCCGAATACTGAAATCGTGATAGCGAGCAACGATGGGATGAGCGGGCCTCCCGCAAAGACGCCAATTACAGCCCAAATTTATTTACGACACTGGCGGACTCAAGGGAGGGGGGCCAAAGGGGTCGTGGCCCCCCACCAAAGGCTAGAATAGTATCTTGTGCTCCCCTATGACGACCAAATGTTGTTGCCGATTTTTAGATACTGTTTTCGCGATTTTTTGTCGATATAGTCCCTCCAAACGTTGGTTTGGACCCCTCCAAAATTTGTTCCAGGATCTGCCAATGATTTGCGAGACCTGACTATGGATACATATGCCCAGTTTGGTCTCCTGGGGGCCCTTCACCAGCTCAGGGGCCCCCGAGACTAAATTAGCAAGTCATGCAAAATCAACTTTCAGTGGACCCCAGGCCAGTCCTATGGGCCCAGCACCAAGTAAGCAGCCAAGACCAACCGAAATGGCCAGACCAGCCAAGGGCCCCGACGAGCTTAGGATTCCCAGATCGGCGCAGGGGGTCCAGACCAGTTGAACGGGCCCAACACCCTTGCCACTTCAAGCGACACTAATCCAGCTAGGGGCCCTCAAACCAAGTCAGGAACCTCTTAAAAATTCCTCTCAGGGGCCCTAGACTAGCCCAGGGCTTCCTCCGCAATTCCACCTCAGGGGACCCCAAACGAACTTGGGCCCCATGACCAGGCCAGTAAGTTCCTATGCCATATCCTCTCCAGGTGAACTGCGAGGACTGAATATCAACTCGGGGGACCCTAGTTAACTCCAATATCAATTAGTTAGGCGACCCTGCATACCTCCCTCTTAGGAGGCTCAAAACCAATTCAGGGGCCCAAGATCAGCTGAGGGAGTCCCATAACAATTAAGGGTCCCCGACAAGCTCAGGGGGCTCCAGTGCCAACATAGGGGTTTCAAGATCAGTGTGTGGGACTGGCTATTTGAAGGGACCCCAGATCAGCTGAGGGGACTGAATATCAACTCAGGGGACGAACCGGCAACTCAGGGGGCCAGGTGCGCTGAGGGGCCCGAAAGCAGCTCAGGAGGTGCGGAAAAACTCAGAGGACATACCGGCTGGGGGCCCCGACGAGTTCAAGAAGCCCCAGAGCGGCACAGGGGAGCTTATATAAGTTAAAGGAGCCCATGCCAATTTAAAGGGTGCAATAGCAGCTCGGGGGACCCTTACCAGTTCAGGTAGCCTATGCCAGCTTGGAGACCCAGCCCCATGTCTGGAACCTCCTGTGCAAGTCTTTCAGGGGCACCCACAGCAGCTCAGGGGCCCTTAGCGAAGCTTACTCTTAGAAGTCCCAAAACCAACTTAGGGGGCCCAGAGCATCTCAAGGTCCCAAAATCATCTGAGGGTGCCCCTACCAATTCAGGAGGCTCAGGCCGGATAAAGGGCTCTCGAATAGCTCAGGGTCCCAGTGCCAACTCCGGGGTCCAGGTCAGCCCATGGGTTTCAAGATGAGCGGCCCCCAGAACAGCCCAGGGGCCACTTGCGAAACCGCGATCTCAGGAGGCGAAACATCAACTCAGGGTGTGCAGACAGCTCAGGGGCCCAGAGACTACCTGACAGACCCCATAACAGTTCAGGAGCCCCAGACTAGATAAGGGGCCCAAAATGAGCTCATGGGCCCATGTGCCTACTCTTAGGGGTCCAGATTATCCCAGGGGTTTCAAGATCAGTGCAGGGGATCAGACCATGTAAAAGGCCCAGACCAGCCCAAGGGCTCACACCAGCCCATGGGCTCAAACCAGCTGAAGGCTCCACTCTATTTCAGGGGCCACAGACCAGTTCAACGTCAAATTACCCCAAGACTGGTAAAGGGCCAGTTCAGGGTGACCCAACACCAACGCGGTCGTTCCGCCCCAAATTAGTTGCCCATCCCAGCTGAGGGGTCCTGTATCAGCTCAAGAGGCCCCCCTCAAATCAACTCAGGAGGCCCATAACAGCTCAGGGGTCCCAACAGTGCCCGGGGGTCTTAAGATAAGAGCACGGTCCAGCACTTAGATCGCGCGACCCTTGCGGAAGACCAATTAGGGTGCTTAGTTCAGTTGAGGGGCCTTATAAAAATTTGGGACCCGGGCTTTTCCATCTCATTGAACTCAGCATAGACGAATCAAAGGGGAGGAAAGGGGCACTTGACCCCCATTGACCCTCGGCGCCTCCCGAAGGACCGATGGCGCCCCTCTCCCCTGAAATTTCGCTTCAATGCCCCACCCCCAAGATGCGAGTATTGGCACCCCTGCGATAGGATTTGGTGTCCACCTGATAGCTTTCTCCGCCCAAAAATGGTACCCTCGCCCCGCCCATTCGATGACTCGTTGCCTGATGTAGGCTGGAGACTCTCCCTGTTACCAGGAGAGGAGATATTGAAGAAGTCAGTATTGGCATGGAAATATATGCCGTTTAGCAACTTTAATTCTATGGCGTTATTGTCTCAAACAACTACAATACATGACTCTATGCTTCCTTGGAATATATCCAAGAATACAAATAAAGTACGTTCATTGAGGAACCTAACTTATGCAGCCGCTTAGTTTGGTTTGATCGTACCTGGGAGCAGGGATGCGGAGCCGAGACAATTTTGGACGGCTCCGGCTCCGGCTCCGGTCCGGGGTTATGATTTCGGCTCCGGCTCCGGCTCCGGCTCCGGGTTCAAGTGTCCTAACGGCTCCGGCTCCGGCTCCGGGCAAACTAGTCGGCTCCGACCGGCTCCGGCTCCGGCTCCGGCTCCGGCAATGTACCTATATCTAAAATGTGATCGAAACGTTCTCAAGGGCGTGAAATTCCATCAGATACAAAGTGATTACGTATTTGTACGAATGAAAAATGGCGACTGGATGAACGAACGCTCTTGACCAGATGTCAAAGGCCATTGAACCTCAAAACTGGACCAACCTACACTGCAGTGCAGTCGTATGGCAAACTGCACTGCACTGTTATGATAAACAGAAATATGGGTCAGACATGTCCGCAAACCCACATAAAAATTAAAGATACAACTACCAAGTAAAGCTTGGACAGCCCGCAAAGAAAAATTCGATGAGCTAAGGTACAGGAACAGTAGGGTCGTTCATCAAACCTTTTTTTACTTTTCAGCCTCGAACCCACTTTTTCCCATTATATATTCAATTCTGATTTCAATGAGCCACATTCCAAGCGTCTACGACAGCGGGGAAGATCGCCTCAAAACGGTTAAAGATTTCATGTTGTTTCGGGCGTGATTGGTCGCCCGGCGTTGTAGTCTCCCCTTGTTAAATTGGGATGAAAGGGGTGCATAACCTACCAGTAAAGACAGCGTGGCATGTGCGTGCGTATAAGAACGGTAGATGGTATTTAACATGCAGGCATCTACTTGTCAGATGTATTTGCAGCGCAATACAAATACATGTTATTCCACAAAAGACCTGAAATTAAATTATTCAGCAGCCTAGTACTCTAAATCCCGACAGAACAGGAATGTCTTCCGGAGGTGAATCTTTCTCTAGTAACTATCGCTGGAGAACGTCGTGAGGCAGGTGCTTCTCCCTATTCTCCTGCAAACTATTTAAGAGCTCTGGTACTGATAAAAAAGATGTTGTTTCATATTTTTACCCTTAAGGTGGCTCACGAAATCTTCCACCAGCTTCACACCACGTTCTGTGGGACCGTTCACGACAGTAAGTTCTGGAATACCTTGAAACAGGGGAAGCTATAACACCAGCTTCTCAACGGCGCCATTTCATGTCAGAATCTTTCAGATTCAGGCGCTCGATTACCATCCAGCTTTCAGGAATGAGAAATTGGTAGAGGCTTGGTATCGAGCCGAGCTCTTCATAGCCTCTGTCGGAAACTTTAGCCTACCTAACTGAAAGGTAGATGGTTTTGCTGTTTAGGCCAGGTACTGTATGCCTTTTTACCTTCAGCATTGTGATTCTTATTTGAGAAGCAGATTACATATAACTTTCTGGTCACAAATAACAGTTGCGTTTGCACATTGACTTCAGCGCCTCTACACAATACCGGAGTATTATCTCGAATTGCGCAAGCTGGTTTACGTGTGGCTGTCAGTAGAGGTTGTCTCCAACAACTGTCTGTTTAGAATACCCAGAGCTCACCAGCGAGCCATATTATGGAATATAGGACATTTATGGCATGAGGTGCATGCTACTACTGTGTCAGATTCCGTTCATCATTCCAGAAGATACTTAAAGACGGAATATTATAATTTTTGGAGTTTAACAACGCATCAACTGCTCAGGCCATCTGGCATCAGAGGAGAGAGGGAAAGAATTAGCTTGGGCTAGAGCAGCGCGCCAGATTCTGCCTCTGGGTGGGCTCGAACCCACGACACCCAGCACATAATGAATGCCGTTCAGTGGCGAATCCAGGGGGGGCAAAAAGGCATTCGCCCCCCAAACGTAAAAGTTCGGGGCAGAACTATGTTTTTGCCCCCCTCCAAGTGATCGACCTCCTTTTTTACCCGGCTTCTTTTTAGTTTATATGCAAGATTTTGGTGCTTCAACTCTCAACTTGAAACAGAACCAGTTAAGTTCAGTGTAAATGTTGTCCATCGGACTGGAAAAAGTGTCTCGAGCCCATATTTGTCATTCCGTGACGTTTTTTTTTTACTTTTCGCCTCAAATAACCAAAATTCTTCCGGCAAGTGATATTGTAGCGCAGTTTTCACGGTGTGACGTTTTTTTCTTTGATTTTCGACTTTTGACTTTGGTTTGCACCTCCCAAACCGACCGGCTAGATCCACCACTGATGCCATTGGCCAATCCAAGCGCAAGCGCTAACCGACTGAGCCACTCAGACCCCGAAATAGTTGGTGGCTTTCCTTATAAGTGGTTCTAAACCGTGCATTTGGGTTCCTCCGTCGCGGATAGTCAGCTTTAGAGCCTTCTATAAGCCTCAAAGCTATCCATAAATGCAATGCAGTGCTTTCATTAACACGCGCATTGACGGGGGAGCGGGTACCCGCCCCCCTCGGGTTTTTCGGAGACAGCAGAAAAACGGCGGCGCGCAGCGCTGCCGTACTTGGTATACCTTTTCCCTCATCCTTTTTGCAGCCTCTGTGAAAATTTTAAGCATAGGTCATCCCAGGTCAGGTCACCAGTACAGGTCAAGTGACCCGACCTCAAAAAAGTTTAAGATAGCATAAGTCGGAGCAGGGTGAACTTATCCAATTGAAACTCATATCACATAATGGGCTCACCGAGTTCTCTAAAATATGTTCCGGTATTTTTGATATCGATGACCTAAGGTCAGGTACGAAGCATGACCTCTCCATTGGTAATACATGGGAAATATGGTTTTTACTGAATAACTCAGTAACAGATGGTGATAGAGCGTTTATTTTAGCTTCATTAGACTCGCCTTGGCTTTGCGGTTCTAATGATATGCATTTTATATAATTTGACCCTGACCTGACCTCAGGTCAGGTCAAATCTTTGATTTGACCTAGCAAGGTCAAATCATATATCATTCGATTCGGCTTGCTGCGAGGATTCATAAAGTTCAAGTTGTTTTGCTCTATCTTTACTTGTTCAGATGTAATGGCCGAAAAACTTAATTTACATGTTATCCCTATGACGGCATGTGACGGCATGTTTTTGACCTCTGGTGACCTTAAATGTGACCTGACAAAAAAATGGTTCAAATATTTTCGATGGAGAAGCGGATGGGCTACCCAACGCCGTTTACTGTTTTTTGCTACCTACCGTGGTTCTCGAGATCTTAGGGGGGGCGGGTACCCGCCCCCTCGTCAATCCGAAGGTGGCTCAGACCCCCGTCAATGCGCGTGTTAAGTTAATATAGAAATCGCACTGAATGTGCTGAAGTCAATTTGCCATCAGCTGTGGTATCTGTGCACAGAAAGTTATATTCTGTCGCGCTGGTGAGAATCACCATCTTGGAGGTAAGGAGCCAGTCGCACAACAATTGGCCAAAACAGCAAACGATTCACATTTGACTAGCGCAGGCTTAAGTTTCCGATAAAGGCTATGAAGAGCTCTGTAAATGCTCGGTGCTAAGCCTCAGCCAGCTTGTCACTGATTCGATTGTCTGAATCTGAAATATTCTGACCAGAAATGGATCCGTTAAGAAGCTGGTATAGCTTCCCCAGTTTCAAGGTATTCCAGAACTTACTGTCGTGAACGGTCCCACAGAACGTGGTGTGAAGCTGGTGGAAGATTTCGTGAGCCACCTAAACGATAAAAATATGAAGCAGCATCTTCTTGTATCAGTACCAGAGCTCTTAAATAGTTCGCAGGAGAATAGCGGGAAGCACCTGCCTCACGACGTTCCCCAGCGATAGTTACTAGAGAAAGGTTCGCCTCCGGAAGGCATTCATGTTCTGTCGGGATTTAGAGTACAAGGGTGCCGAATCATTTAGTTTCAGGTCTTTTGTGGAATAACATGTATTTGTATTGCGCTACAAATACATCTGACAAGAAAATGCCTGAACGTTAAATAGGTACCATCTACCGTTATTATACGCACGCACATGCCACGCTGTCTTTAATGGTAGGTTATGCACCCCTTATATCCCAATTTAACCAGGGGAGACTGCAACGCCGGGCGGCCAATCGCGCCCGAAACATGAAATCTTTAACCGTTTTGAGGCGATCTTTCCCGCTGTCGTAGACGCTTGGAATGTGGCTCATTGAAATAAGAATTGAATATGTAATGGGCAAAAAGTGGATTCGAGTCTGAAAAGTAAAAAAATGTTTGTTTTGAACGACCCTAAGCTAACAGAGTTCAACATCGAAAAACGCATCAGATAGGCTGATAGCATAATTCCTTTTCGAGAAAAATCGGAACCAACCACCCTACTGCCCAGGGCCCAGCAGCTGGTTCGCTCACTACACCATCCAATCGCGGTTGGAGCGGAGCAGCAACATTGCCTCCAATATATCTGCTCTTAGTCTGGACCTGAGATAAGTAAGCAGTAGATTCATCGCGGAGAACAACCTCTCCACGGACACCTGAGTAACTGGTAGCGCGGCCATTACCAGGCTAGCCGGCTGGATGATGGCTGGATATCTCTCTAAGATCGCATATGGTCGCCCTCTTTAGGCGACTCAGGTTTTTGAAGTCGGCTAGTGCCACATCGAGTGACGGGGATGCTGTTTTCTGCGCCTTTCGCCCTCGGTTCTCGACATACCTAGTATAAACTACTTCTCCGAGTACATGATAGCTCTCCTAGGGGGAGGGGGGGGGTGGGAGCAAAGATTTTATTGCTCCACAGACCTAGTTTAAACACCATTTTCAAACCATTGATTCGGCCTTTGGGGGCCAAAAGATAGTCTGCCCTCCTTCCAGGGCTTTGGGGGGAGCCATGGCCGGAATGGCCCCTTGCGTCTGCCAACAGGGGCGGATGCAGGCCGACGGTATGGGGTAAATCGTGAAAAACATATGGTTTTTAAGAAAATCGCCAAAAATTGGGCAGTTTGGGGGGCAAATGCCTTTTTTGCTCCCACCACCCATGGATCCGCCAGTGTCTACCAATGCTTTCATTTGTTGCCAATTTCTGCCCATGCTAAATGGTCGGGGCGCATCACCTGCCCGACAGTGAGACCGTCTACGGAACACCCTAGTTGCAATATTTCACTAATCTCGATATACATAATATATTGAGAAAATGTAATATTTCAGGTGAATAAAGGTGTTTCCAAGCGACATCTGACGAGGTAAAATGTGACCATTTCACGTTTGATTTTGGGTAATTTCAGAGCTCTTTAGGAGCCGGAGCCGGACCCTTTCTGACGGTTCCGGCTCCGGCTCCGATCAAAAGTATTTCGGCGGCTCCGGCTCCGGGCAGAATGGTCGGCTCCGACCGGCTCCGGCTCCGGCTCCGGCTCCGCATCCCTGCCTGGGAGAACGATTAATAACAACCAATTTTTTTTTAAATCAAGAATTGAAAAGGAGCCTACAAGTGCAAGCAATAGTACGACAACGAAGGGAGCGTGCACTTTAGATAAAAGATAGAGACATGCATTAGTATTCACGTGTATATAGCAATAACGACAAGTACTGTTCGCAGGCACGGGGGCCTAGTCTAAGAAAAAGGCGACCACATCTTCATTCCATTCCCGGACGGGAAAATATGGAGTCCAATTTTAAGTAGCTTTCTGTGGTATTTGATAATGTATTGAAAAATGAGTGAAGTGATTTTCGTGACGCCCCAACAACCCTATTTTGCTAGGATGTCGTAGAATAATATGTGGTTTCTTCGGGAAAGCTACCCAGTTCTGATCCATATAACGAGCGTGCGTGTTTTGTATAGGGGCCCATTTCTTGCCAGGAGCCTCAAAGTTGGAGAGGGCCCGAAAAAACTGGTGTTCTCCCTCCTGGAGCCCGTCGCGGGGCCCCTGCATTGGCGGATATAAATCAGAGTGATAGCTTCACAAAGAGTTCAGAATAGAAGCATGGCTAGAAAAAATAAGGTTTAAAATTAGCAGCAAGTGAGTCAGGTCAAATAAAAATCATGCTACGTCAAGTCAGCGCCTGAAACAAGCCCAGAAGAAATTTAACTATAGAGCAGAGACATGCCGGTTTTATATTTGGAAATGTGTGTCGATATGCCGCAATAGCTTTAAAATTCCACTGATAGCATCTTCAGCTGCCTTTAATATAAATCAGAGCGATTGATTTCGCATTGTAGGGCTGAGGAGCGCGATTATAAATTGATAAGATGTTTAATGGCCTACGTCCTTGAATCCTGAATGAAAAATGGAGCTAATAAATCGTGATAATATTTTCTGGCACAGCCCTTCTTCGATTCTGATGATGGTCGGTGCCAGAATATTTAACCGCATTGTATTAGCTCAATTTTGCATTCATGATTCGAGGAGGAGTTATTGGGCTGCCTCGGGAAAAAACGACGAAGCTGTTCTACTACTCCAGTCCCACTGGAACGAGGGCAATGGCTGGCTTGGAGAGAGCAATTGAGTCAACTTGCTTATTTATATGTAGACGGTCCGGAGTGTTGCGAGTGTGTAGGCCGAGTGTCATTGCCGAATACTCTCCACTTCAACTCCGATTCCGTAGGACCAGTCCAAAAGTAGGCGTGATAAGCTGGCATGCTGTATTTGAAGGCATCGGCGAAGTCATCGCACCAACAGCGACTCCATGACCAAGTCCGGTCGAGGGACGAAGTCCCGGGACAAATGTCCCGCCCTGGTGAAAATAAAATATTTTCACCAAAAAGTACAACAGTCAAAACTAACCATGAAGACATACTAGCGAGATAAACAATTATAAAATAAGACATCGACAGGAATCCAAGTACGACGGCGATAGCAGAAAATATATAGAAGCTCAAACTCAGCACAAGTTCGAATCTACCGCAGGTGAAACCTCAATCCAGAGAAAAGGTACAACACCAAACAATATTAAGATACTAATGAGAAGCTGCTTTGAGTTATTTCAATTATCAATTTAAACACTTTCAACTTAGTTCAACTCACGTTCCGGTTGAAGAAATGGTGCACGATAGAAGACACGCAGGTCCGTCTCGCTCGCAGTCTAGACAGGAAATGAGCCCTGGGTCACCGCATGACCCGGCACCGGAATATGATTGACAAGCAAGGCCTAAAACAAACTTCCTAAACACGCTCGGAATTAATAACTGCAAAATTTAACTATAACTTTAAATTAGTCATAATACTCATCACTTAATTCACTTCCTAAAAGTCAAATAACAAATTTCCAAATAATGACCGGAAGAGAGGTCACGCCGCTCTGCCATCTGCCGTGTGGCAGGAGCATTGGCTAACAGGTACAGCGCCATCTACAACAAACGTACTGCACAGCAGTGAGGTACTGCTCACTCGCGGTCGGGTCAAAAGGCGGTCGGGTCAAAAGTAGGCTATCTACACTCCATCCCGTCAACGGAAGAAAAAAAGGAAACATCGGCCATCCACATTCCACCAGACCAACGAAAAAACAGATGTGAAAATCAGCGCTTTGAAAATTAGACTCAGAATCAAACTATAGCACGATATACAAGAAAAAAAAACCATCGCGATGACTTCAAACATGATGTCTAACATGCCACAACGCCACGACGTTCACCTTGCTGAGCATTTTTCAAGTTGCGTTATCACCATCGGTCAACAGATCACTTTCCAGCTAAGACCATCAGAGCCAGACTAGACTTATTCAAAATCAGCCTTCAAAGGGAAAAAAATGACAAAAAATGGAAGAGCAGCAAAAATGGTGTAATTTGTCTTTCTACAACCATTAAGGTAAGCTGTGAGGAGAAAACCATCACTGTAGCAGAAACCCAAAGTTTCCGCAAAGCATCAACGGATCTGAATAATAAATGCACTGAGAACACAGTCAAAGAATTATGCTGGCAGAAATGTTTACGGAATAAATCCACAAATCTTACGTAACTGTTCCAGAGTAACCCTCAGTTACTAGCAGGCTTACTTTAACCATCACAAAGTATCAGATATCATCCAGTACCCGAAAAAAGCATCTACCAACCGGCATAGAAACCGTGTTTCACTTTGCCGAGGAGGTCGTCAACCCATTGAAATTGGACAAATTAACGAAGCAGAATTAAAGCGGAGGTTTACATTGAGTGCAATGTTTTCAACGATCCACAAAAATACGCTCACGTATTTTGACCTTTCCAAGCGGTATCAGCGTGATATTTGTCTACCTCTTTGCTAAAACAAAAACAAAAGCTGAAGTAAGCAATTCAGAGCTGAAGCAAGCATCAATTCAGATTCTGAGCAACAGGCATCTATGCTAAACCTTACCTCAAAAACCAATCAACGACTAGTCATTCAGGGCGATAATCCCTGATTTCACTGAATAGACGTGAAAAGGTACGGAGTTATGATTAGGTTTAACCCACAAATTCAAGAAATCATTACGGTGATACGAAACACCGAATTTCACAATAACTCGAAGTGCGGATATTACCCAAGCATTTAAGGTAGCATGAAAAAAGGAAACGAAGGACAGGCACAACACTGACTGAGTAAAAACGGTAAGCTTAGTTCCCAAATCTGTCTGGAGGCCTTTTTGCTCTGGTTGAACGTCTAAGTTCTACAGGTTCAAAGGTTTCATTAACAGGGGTTTGAGGTTCTGGTATGGAACCAACGTCATCTGCAGCTGAAACAGTAGTGTGTTCGGTCTCGTTCTCACTTTCAACATCTGGAGCATCAGAGACAGCACCCGCTTCGTCAACCTGTGCAGGTGGATCACTAGTGTTCGGGACTGTTCCTATTGGTGGGGCAAAAATGGACTCTGCAACGCTCACTGGATGCGATTCCGGTGATAGCACGTCTGTGAAATCCAAATCTCCGAAAATCCTCTGAGGAGCTGCAACCCGACCTGAGCGAAGATTACTACTGAATGGAACCGCCGGAGGTAGTGGAGCATTGGCAGCTACAACTGGAGCTAATGCAAATCTTCCCAACAATTCTGTCAGGTCTGGAGGGGGACTCGTCTCATTTACAGGTTTTTCAGGGGCGACAGTCGCCTGAAGATCAACCCTATCCCGGGATGACTCCTTACTTTTCACCTCATGATCAGAATCACTGAAGCATTCCTTAAGCCTGTTGGCATGAACGATCAGCGTTTTTCCCGAATCCAGAAGTTTTACCCTATAGTTGAGCTCTCCACGTTTGCTGAGTACTACAGCACGTTTCCAGGGTCGCAAAAACTTGTAAAACTCTCCCTTCTTTGGAACATTCCTGTGAAGGTAGACTTTCTGACCTGGTGAATATTCCACGTCATTCAACTTCGTCTCGTAGAACTTTTGTTTCGGCTATGCCGTGCATCTGATGCCTTCAAGGCTGAGCTATGAGCCTGTTTGAGGCTTTTGCAAAGCGAGTCCATGTATTCTGCCACAGTTTTCTTCTTATACACTTTCGGCGTGGACAGTTCTAAATCTATCGGAAGCTTCGGCTCATGTGCAAAAATGAGGTAATATGGACTGTAACCAGTCGCGCTATGCACTTGCGAACGGTAACCTAGCATGAGCAACGGTAAGTGTTCATCCCATGCATCGTGGTTATCTGAGAGATACCGCGACAACATCTCAATGATACTTTTAATGGATCTCTCACAGACCCCATTGCCCATAGGACTAGCGGGTGAGATCTTTGATTTCTTGATGCCCAAAAGTCTACACATCTCAGTCATGATCTCTCCGGTGAAATTTGCTGCACCGTCACTATGAATTCTCTCGGGACATCCATACCTCGAAATGAATTCTTTCACAAGAA
Organism: Lepas anatifera; assembly: GCA_034440635.1. Lineage (NCBI taxonomy): Eukaryota > Metazoa > Arthropoda > Thecostraca > Lepadidae > Lepas > Lepas anatifera. Next base: position 3,249,839 of record JAOTON010000535.1, on the reverse strand, counting down.
TATTGGCAACAGTTGCTGCCTTCATGTCTGGTAGTGGGTACACTTCCAGCCATCTTGTGAAGTGGCAGACTACAACTAACAGATGCTTATTACCATGTTTTGTCTCGGGCAATCCACAGAGAAAGTCAATAGCTATAGTCTCGAAAGGTTTCTCAGACCTGAGATGACCCATGGGAGCTCTGTGTCCGGGGTTAGGATTCTTACGAGACTGACATACATCACAACGATTGCAAAAATCCTTCACTGAATCTGAAAGCTTAGGCCACCAGAAACGCAGCCTAATCTGGATCAGTCATGTGATCGGCTCCAAAGTGGCCTCCTGTGACACCAGAATGAAGTGACATTAACGCTCCTGGAACCAAGTCATCTGGCATCACAATTTGCACGCAATCCTCACCACCAGGATGCCTGCGAAAAACCCTGAATAGGACGCCAGATTCAACCCTTAACCTACTCCACTGTTTCAACAAAAGCTTTCCTCTGGAACATAATGTGCGTGAATCGGGCTTCTTTCCCGCAGAAACACATGTGACCATGCCAGCAATGACAGAATCTTTACTCTGCTCATCACGCAAAAATGAATGAGACCAAGACGCAGTGATATTGCGACACGGCTGCGCGTCATCTGTCTGAGTCTCAGCGTCAGCGAAGTCTACAGGACGACGAGACAAAGCGTCGGCCACGGCGTTCTGAGATCCAGGTCTGTACACTAACTCGAAATCGAATTCTGAGAGCTGTTCCATCCATCGAGCCAACATGCCTGAATGGTCACGGAAGTTGACAAGCCATTGTAAGCTCCTGTGGTCTGTTTCTAATCTGAACCTCTTACCTAACAAGTAAGGTCTGAAATGCTTCACAAATGTCACGCAGGATAAAAGTTCCAGTTTTGTCACTGAGTAATTTTTCTGTGATTTTGACAAACGGTGACTGGCGTAAGCAATAACTCTGTTCTCATTGTTCTGTCTCTGCCAGAGAATAGCACCTATTCCCTCAGAGGAAGCGTCACATTGCAGGGTAAACTGACCTGCCTCTGAACCAAATTGTGGAAACGCCAAGACTGGAGTTTCACATAACGCCTTTTTCAAAGCGTCAAAGCTAAGCTGAGCCTGCTCCGACCAGCGAAACTTTGCATCCTTAACAGTAAGCTTATACAATGGTCCAGCTATAACAGAAAAATTAGGAACATATTTTCTGAGGTAACTGGCCATGCCGAGAAATGACGTCAGCTGCTTAGCTGTGCGTGGTACAGGCCATTCCTTAATCCGTGAAACCTTGTCCGGATCAACTTCGATACCATTCCCGGACACCACGTGACCGAGAAACTTGCAGCTGGTTTGGAAGAACTTACACTTATCCAAACTTAAGGTTAAACCAGCGGCACGCAGTCTGGACAATACCTTGTCAAGTGACTTCAGAACTTCCGAAAATGACGAACCAAAACACAATACGTCATCAAAATAATGCGTTACTTCTGACTTTGGAAGATCCTTCAGTACAATATCAAGCAACTTAGCACAGGTCATGGGGGCGCCCTTTGCTCCCTGAGGCATACGAGTCCAGGAATGACTTCCAAATGCCGTGACAATCTGAGTTTTCGGCACATCTTTTGGATCTACTGGGACCTGGAAGTAGCAGTTGTTCAAGTCCAGAGAACAGAAGAGGCTAGCACCAGCTAATTCCTGCATAGTCTCGTCAACACTAGGTATGGGATAGCACGGAGCACGGGTAACTTCATTCAAAGATCTGAGGTCTGAACAAAGACGCATAGTGTTGTTCTTTTTTCTGACCAGGCAAACTGGAGATGCCCATGAACTGAACGATTCAACAAGTACACCTTCACTAACCAAATGATCGATTTGTTGTTTTAATTCACCTAACAAATTTGGAGGAACTCTCCTTGCTCTGTGACAAACGGGAGGACTGTCACCAGTGTCAATCGAGTGAGTCACGAGATCAGTTAATCCAAGATGGCCGTCAAACATCGATTCATATTTCCTCAAAAGTTGTAGGACCTGTTCCCGCTCTTCCTCATTTAACTGACTTCCTATCTGAACATGAGAAAATTCTACTTCAGATTTTTCCTTGGATTGAGCTGGCAACGGCAGTTCTGCAAATCCTACTTGTAACTGACCAAGCTCGGTCTTATTTGGAATCGTTATATGCTCAGTGGAAATATTTCTCACAACACAAGGGATTTGTTTTCCAGTGACATCGATGACTGCAGTGGAAAAATGCAATCCTTCAATCTGAGCTGATGGCTCCAGCAAAGCAGGACCCCTGTAATCAACGTTTGGGGTATGGCAATTCAAAACCATCTCCTCCCCGGGGCGAACATTTACTGCTTTGCCAAGCACAGCGGAGCCAACAGAAACAACGTCAGCGGACAGAGAACGCACAGTGGCGGAAGAGGTCAACACCAAACTCTGGGTGGACAAGTCTATGACACAAGGACATGCCTTCAAAAGTCAAGTCCTAACAAGCAAGGTACGTCAATGCTATCGGAGACATAAATGGGTAAAGTCACAAGCTCGTTTCCTAATTTGATACTAACAACGGCACGTCCCAACAACGGAAGAGAATCCTGCAATGCCGTTTTAGCAATTGTAGCTGTTTTGGCTAACTTTGGGCGACTGGGAAGAACATCAAAAACCGACTGATTCATAACACTAATGGAACTTCCAGTATCGAGAAGGCAACTACAATCTATCCCTCCAACACGAGCTGTGAATGTCATATTCGGGTTGAGCTGAACACGGTTCACCCCCTGGGGAACGGGGCGGCCAGGAGACACGGGGTCATCTCCACGCCCTGTTAGTTTTCCTGAGAACGACCTGTGGCACGTGACCCAGATGGGCGACCACACATTCCAGATCTGTCAATGTGGCCGGATACACCACAGGTTCGGCACACAGTGTTTTTGAACTTGCACTGTGGTCGGATGTGTGAGCGGTCCCCACACGCGTAACAGCGGCGGTCCGGCTTACGCGCGGCGCCAGAGGCGGAGTCAGTCCGCCGCGACTGGGATGCAGTCGGCGAAGCTACCAGACTTTGCAGCTTTGCCTCTAGTTCGAGGACTTTCTGCTGTAGCTCTTGGACGGAGCCAGATCGTGAGTCCAACTGTCGGACCTTTTCACTCTCCCCCATAGACATGGCACTAGTCAAATTTCTGACCTTGGTAGCGGCAGCAGAGAACGTGCAAATGCCGTCAGCCACAACCTGCATTCTGAATTCTGCAGGGATCGCGAGAAGGAAGTGATTGAACAGCAAACCCTCTGTGTCCTGATCAGGAAAGGCTGAAAGGATGAGTTTCTTGAGCTGGATGATAAATGCGTCCAGCGGCTCACCTACTTTGTACTTAAGCTGATTCAGCGCCAAATGACAGTCAATTGAACTTTTACCAGTGAAAGCACTACGGATGCCTGCTACAGTGGAATCATACGAAGACTTTTGTTCAACAGAAAGACCATCGTACGCATCACGCGCGATACCAGTTAGACATAAAGGCAAAATGTCGTTCTGCTTAGAGGAATCCCAACTGTGGATCCTAGCATAGATCTGAAAATCTTCCAAAAACCTCTTAAATGAACCAGATCCGCTGAAATTAGGAATACTAAGACCAGAAACACCAGGAGAAGCCATTTCTAAATCTTCACGGGGTTCGAGCTTAACTCCAGGGGTTTTACTATTCATGAATAATCAATGTCCCAATGACAAAAAATTTTGTGAGGCAGAAATTGAAGGCTGGCCTGGCTGGCTAGAAAGTTTACATGTCTCAAAACAAAACAACAATTTACCAGAAACTACAAAGTTTGGCATACATGATTGAAACACTACATTAGAAAATGTTCACTATGAGGAAATATTCCGAATATTGACTCAAACTGCAGAATTCAGCTTCCTCAAGTTACTTCAACAGTAGATGGAGGTACCGGCGAGAAACAACATCAGAAGTAGGGATGCCAAATAAGAGGCACCGACACATGATGCGGCTGAGAGGCACCAGAAGCGATGTCTGCGAAGGAAAACACTAGAACTTGCCGATAATCAGAGAAGCACCAGAACACGATGCCGGCGAACCAGAACGCTGATTCCGGAGAACCAGGACGCTGATTCCGGAGAACCAGGACGACGGGACACAACTGAAACACAGCATCCTTACTTTTCGAAGTTTTCCGCTGTCACCAATTTGTAGACGGTCCGGAGTGTTGCGAGTGTGTAGGCCGAGTGTCATTGCCGAATACTCTCCACTTCAACTCCGATTCCGTAGGACCAGTCCAAAAGTAGGCGTGATAAGCTGGCATGCTGTATTTGAAGGCATCGGCGAAGTCATCGCACCAACAGCGACTCCATGACCAAGTCCGGTCGAGGGACGAAGTCCCGGGACAAATGTCCCGCCCTGGTGAAAATAAAATATTTTCACCAAAAAGTACAACAGTCAAAACTAACCATGAAGACATACTAGCGAGATAAACAATTATAAAATAAGACATCGACAGGAATCCAAGTACGACGGCGATAGCAGAAAATATATAGAAGCTCAAACTCAGCACAAGTTCGAATCTACCGCAGGTGAAACCTCAATCCAGAGAAAAGGTACAACACCAAACAATATTAAGATACTAATGAGAAGCTGCTTTGAGTTATTTCAATTATCAATTTAAACACTTTCAACTTAGTTCAACTCACGTTCCGGTTGAAGAAATGGTGCACGATAGAAGACACGCAGGTCCGTCTCGCTCGCAGTCTAGACAGGAAATGAGCCCTGGGTCACCGCATGACCCGGCACCGGAATATGATTGACAAGCAAGGCCTAAAACAAACTTCCTAAACACGCTCGGAATTAATAACTGCAAAATTTAACTATAACTTTAAATTAGTCATAATACTCATCACTTAATTCACTTCCTAAAAGTCAAATAACAAATTTCCAAATAATGACCGGAAGAGAGGTCACGCCGCTCTGCCATCTGCCGTGTGGCAGGAGCATTGGCTAACAGGTACAGCGCCATCTACAACAAACGTACTGCACAGCAGTGAGGTACTGCTCACTCGCGGTCGGGTCAAAAGGCGGTCGGGTCAAAAGTAGGCTATCTACATATATAATACAACATCAAGTTCAAACACATTAAGTTGAAAGCGATCTCGTTTTCTGATGCAGTTTTAGAGGACCGTGCCGCCGTAAATGTTTGCCTCGGACCATACCCAGTTGCCTGGGACTACTCAGCAGGCTGTTTTCGTTTGCCATTAGCTTCGCATTGAATTGAGATAGAGCTCCATTTGAACGTCACTTTATTCGTGTGGCCCATGGAAATCCATTTTCATTGTCATATTAGGTCAGCACATGGCTTTCATCTGCCTTGAGGTCAGGCCTTACGTACCATTTGACCTGGTATTTTCATAACACAATTCAATTTGGTATGAACAGAGGCTTCCATTGATGAAAACGTCTCTGATGTGGCGTTGTTCAGTACTTATTGTTTCGAGGGAACCTGTAATGAATTGTTTTTCTACCTTTTATGTTCGTGTACCCGACTCAGCAACTTTTTTACGTGCCCGCACCACACATTCACGCACACCTGATGGTTGCAGTAGTCTAGCAATCCTAACCTAATTGGCCTTCACTTACGCATTAATCGCTAGCGAACAGCTCAATAAGGCAATCAGCCACTCTAATGGCCCTTTGTTCGAACAGCTCAGCAGGCTACTGACGAAGCAGCTCCGTCAGTTCTAACTGCTGGATCCGTTCACATTTATTATTAAAAAAACAGGCATTAGAAAAATAACACGGAAAAGCGGTGTAAGGGAAAATAGGGAGTCGTACTGTTAATGCCACTTTTCAATTTATTGTCCTCCGTTCCAGGTGCTTTCCGTTTCAAGTTTTCCACACACTTCCATGTCATGTCCAAGAAAAAGGGACAGGCCTCGCTTCAGAACTTTTTTTACGAAGAAGGCACGGTAGATCAAACTCTGTGGGATTATATAATAACTGGCTCATACCTAAACCGAAAAAGATTCTCGAATTGTCCAATTGTCTGACTGTTTTATGCTGTTGTGTGCGCTGATATATTTTGCTTACGAAGATATTGCAGAGACTAATCGCCAAAGCTCCCCCAATCAGACATCCATTGGATGTACAAGCAAATAGACATAATTTACGAAATGTACTAAAAAAAACTTTGAACGTCAATACGTCTCCGGTACGTTTTCCTAGCCTGTTCACGACAAAACTTTAGAACTCACCTCAGTAGTGTGAAAGTGTGTAAGACATGTATCAATAGCTGAAACATTGATAAGTATTTTTGAGGTAATCATTGATAATACAAAAATTCCCATTGTAAGACATTGATGTCAATCTGTCTCCTACAATCTTAGCTGATCGAAGACAGTGAAGGATATTGTGAGGTGGGGACCAGGTCGGACCCAGACCGATGATTGGGGAGGGGGAGCAACAGTGCCCAAAATCGTAATAAACATGTTTTAAGAAAACCGGGCTAAAATCTGGGGGGGGTTTGACGCCAATTGCTCGGTTTGCCCCCCCCGTGGACTCGCCAATGGATGGGGAGAAGTTATTTCAGCAGTCTGACATTGGATGCGGCGGTGGTTCCCTCCTTTGTATGGCATTTTGAGTTGAGGAATGCTGAGTTGTACAGTTAGCGTGCTGAGCTAATGCTACCGCAAAGTACCAAGATACACAGCTGGATTACTTCCCAAAAATATCACCCACCCACCGTAGGTACTCAGAGCTACTTTGGGGCTTTACGATACACCGACTGCTGAGACCATATGGTGTCGCCAACTCTCACCCTGTAGGGAGGATTTATGGGGATCGGAAAGACTTATGCAGGATACCTACCCGTACACTGAGGGCACTCACCCATGATATTATCGTAGGACATACCTCACCAAATGCGCCCTGACGGCCATTCTTTGTCATACGGTGCGTAGCGTGTTATTATTCAGTGCTGCGAATAGTGTTAAGATTAGGGCGCTTTAATATCATTTGGACAATGAAATTTAGAAGAAGAAAAATTATCAAGGACTCTCATGGGAAAGGAGAGGAGTTTCTCCTCGGATGTTAAACACCCGGATGACAAAATAGACGTTATTGTTGTTGTTTCGGAACAAATTAAGCGCAACAACTTTTGAATAATTTTTATTATATGTAATCCACATTAAAACTTTATTTAGCCTCTAAATTACGAAACTTGCACATATTTAAACTCAAAGTTTCCTGAAAGCTGTCTTTGAGTGAGAATCTATCCCCACAACATAATATCATAGGTAGCAGTTGACTCATTCGGTTTTTACTTTCTCGACTCCCCCTACCGAGGAAATTTGCCCCCCTCCAAACACAAAACCGTGGCGCCGCCCCTGACTGGTGGTCTTTATGGATCTTCACGTGCCGTCGTTAGCTTTACTTGATAGTATTTTAAAAGTACAAATCCCTAAATATAGAGCTGAAAGGCCTTGTTTCAAATCCTCATATATTTTTCCGACGGGAAAACTAATTTTTCCAGATGTACAGAGCCCACCAGCGAGAAGAGTTTGTCTCACTTTCCGCTGCAAGTTTGCTCAGAATAGTAGGTACTGGGAATTTTTGGAAAAAATTACCCAAACGTGCTTATCTCACCGATAAGAAAAAAGAGATCCCCATTGCAGGCGACTTGGAGCTTTTCCCAAACTTGCAGCTGGTGCAACCTGGCACATCATCTTTGACAACAAAAGTGCAGAAAGTTTAGGCAAAGTTGTACTTTTTCGGAGAGACGACTTTCCTCCAATCTTCGTCAGAGTTAAAAATCGGCCCTTAGATGGACAGCGCAGGCTGATTTTAAAAAATCCAATTCCAAGGAATAGATAGTTTCAAATTGAAAACGCAGCCTTCGGTGAACCGGCTCGCAGGGCTGCAAGCAGGCTTGCTTGCCTAAGGAAACTAAGCCGATCTGAGAACGCAGCTCTGCATTCTCAGATCGGCTAGTTTCCACAGCCAAAGCGTGATCCGGATAGGACTGGCGTTCTCTATTACACTGGGACTGGCGATCAGGATTTGCCACAGATTCATCCAGCCCGTTGAGTGCTATTTTCTCAGCACTGTGTCGCGGACCGTGCTATAGTGCTGGGTAGAGTCCGGTGCTGAGCGCTGATTGGCGCAGCTGGACCGGACGACCGGCAGGGGTGCTAGGTGGCGCTGAGGCCGCGCCGCAGCAGCCCCAGACAGCCTGCGACCCAGCAGTCTGTCGAGAGCTCGGAGCGGGGGTGGTGCGCTGTCTACAGCTGTGCTCCGGTGAAGAGCGGTTTGCGTGTAATTGACGAGTGGGGCCCTTCAGTCGTGGGTGCGACGATGCGTGATCACCAGGTTCAGCCGTAGCAGCGTGGAGCTCGGGAGGTGGGTTCGGGCTGCGCCTGTGAGCGCGGTGGGGCGGGCGCGTCCGTTGACGGTGGCTTGTATTATCTGGCTTGTGGCTTATTTGCAGGTTGAAGGGAATGTGACATTTTTATAATGAGATTGGAACTGGGATAGACGTCGGATAGAGTGGTCCGAGAAACCACCTGGCCAATATTTGGTTCATCTCAGAACTTAACGTTCGCGGAGAAAAAGTATAAATTAACCCTTATCGACCCCGCGGCTGGTCACGTGCTACAATGTGACCTTGGGAACATTGCACGAGTCGCCAACGCAGCGAGCTGGCAACGATGCATAATCCTGGCAGTTGTGCATCGTCAAAGCCCAGCGATTATAAGACTGTCCCTGACTTCAAAACACAACCTTCTCTAGAATTTGGTGTTTGACAGACTCATGTATTGTTACTGTGGTGGGTTACAAAAGAGAGTTCAAAGATATTCCATGCGGAGACGATATTTCAAGAACCCGGAAAAACGCCTCGATTTCAAGTGGAGACGATATTTCAAGAACTCGGAAAAATGCCTAGATTTCAAAGGTTGACGGTGGCTTTTGATTGGTAGCCTTGAGCAGAAAGGTACATTTCCCTGATATCTAAATATAATTGGCATTTTGATTTGCTTACTTCGAAAATTCATTTCTTGTAAGCAAATTTCGTCGTTAAATTTGAGTCAGATTTGACCCTGGCTCGATACACGCCCCTGTCAGAGTTAAGTCTGTTCAATTTTGAATATCGGCTGAGTCAGAGTCAGCTCACCAGATCATCGCGATGAGTTGGGTCACAATCAAAGTAATTTACCATGCAGCTTAGAGTCAGGATAGAAGCGACTGAAATGTGATGAAAGATGGGACTTAATGCCGCACCCTGCTCCTGCAGGAGCTGCGCCCTGCGGAAAAGTCTACTTGCAGGCTTTTCCCGTCGATGGGTCCACGCCTGTTCCCCTTCTTCCTCCTCGCGACGCCATCGAAAAGCGAACTCCGCAGCTTATGTTGCAGCCCTGGTTCGAATATCCTGGCGCTTGGGCAGTCAGTTCACCATGTGTGTGTCCGCTGGCGTGGTTGCAACCCAGCTCGCCCGCAGCGGCCACTGTTTAGCGCCGTTTCCAGACACTGCAGCGGGCCGGTGCCGGGGCGCGCTGTTCCGACGGACACGCGCGTACCGGCCCCGCAGCCGGCCGGGCCGCTGCTGAAGGTCATCCGCTGCCCGCCGCCCACCTGCGCCGTCCGTGACATACAGTCGCCGGCGGGACTGTGACGTGCGCGGCCGATAGGTGACGGCGGCGCCGCCGGACCGCGCTAACGGACGCGTCACATTGTGGCGCTGTCGGAGGCGGCGGCCGGCACCGCTGTCGCTGAAACTCCCGGCCAATGCGGAGTGGAGTGATCGTCATTCCTGTTATCGCCACTCCTCGGAAATATCGGAACTTGTGTGGATTTTACGTGGGATATTCATTATCTGGAATGCACTTTTGTATAGTGTAAAAGTATGTTAGGCGAGATGTTTTGGCATATCTACACGCGTAGAGGGCACCGGCCAACCCCTTTCAATGATGAACTTTAATACTAACCCTATGGCGCTGGCTGGAAAGAAATGAGTTTGAAAAGCCCATGGTGCCCCCCTTAAATATGGACCTTCCGCCGCCACTGCCTACAACTCGTTAAAGCAGGCTGCACCGCTGCCGGCTTTGGGAGGAGACGCGGCGGCGGCATCCGGTGTTGACCGTAGTTTTATCTTGTTCTCATGGTGCCAAGTGGTGGCCGTTGCTATATTAACTAGCGTGACGGTTCAAATGACAATTTCAAATGCTGCAGGTGCGACTAGGTCGGGGATTCAAATGCTGCAGGTGCCCCCAAGTAGGGGATATGCAGGTTTAGAGGAGATATGGGTGGGAAAGTTTAGGAGAGGAAGGCAAACGGTCAAAATTGAGAGAGAGAGGGAGAGAGAGAGAGAGAGAGAGAGAGAGAGAGAGAGAGAGAGAGAGAGAGAGAGAGAGAGAGAGAGAGAAAAAAAAATTAAAACCATACCAAGAGAATCCATTGGTGTGGGGAAGGTGGAGGGAAATAATGTTCGGTGATCCATATCGTAGGTCTGGCCCTTAATGCGATGCCGAACGTATGTAGATCGTAGTAGCATTTACCTTATCCCCGTCGGAATATGAAGCTATCATTTCTGCAAATTCTGTAGCCGGCCGATGGCCGACAAGTAAGTAACACGGATATACGCGTACCGTTAGTGAGGGTGGACGATAAGCGACGCGAATGGTGGTGTCAAAATCAATCCGAGAACCCGAATCGCCAAAGCCAGTCTCCCTCATTCATGTCTTTATTGTCACCTTTCATATTTTGCTTTTTTGGGTCAAACTTTCGGCAGGGGTGTGTATTTCCGAAAATCATTGGGGATGCCCAAATTGACGAAGTAAATGATCACCACAACAGAAGATTCCTTAATATTATCCAATCTTTAGCCATGACATAGTCCTTTTGATGCCCGAAAATGATCAACAATAAAACTTAAAGGGTATTTAACACTAATTTGATATTTCATTGAAGTGGTCGGGCAACCTCAAAGAGCTCGCACCCCTGCAGAGTACCGTTCATTATCCCTGGCCCCGGTGGGGGTGTTTGAACACCCCTCGGGTTTTTCCGGTGTGACGAAAAAACAGCAGGTCACCAGTGCAGGTCAAGTGACCTCACCTCCAAAAATGCTTAAGATGGCATAAGTAAGAAATTGGGGAATCCATCGGATTGAAACTTGTACCACATAATGGGCCCACCGAGTGCTAAAAATATATTCCGTGATTTTGTCATATCGATGACTTAAGGTCAAGTACGGACATGACCTCTCCATTGGAAATACATGGGAAAAATAGGAAAACAAATATTGGGATGTATTGTGTAGATACGGCTGAGAATACCGTCATATTCTCCAAATCGTAGTATTCTGAACCCCTTTCCAGGTTCATGCTGCAGCTGTTGACGTTTGACTTCTGAGAGGTCATCTGGGGCTGCTTAAGCAGTTTTCAGACTTGATCAATAACTTTGCATAAGATGATGATACATATTTATTTTGATAGCATTGCGTTTGGATTGCTATTGCGAGTCGATTGATTTGCATATCGACATTGCTAGGTTAAAAGGGAATTGACCTGACCTAAGGTCGGGTCATTTTTGTGCTTTGTCCTAGTATGGTCATATAATACATCATTGGATTGGTCGTGATGAGAAGAAGCGAATGGTGCCTAAAAATGATTCTAACTCAACTCGGCCAGATGCTAGAGCCCAAAAATCTCTACTCAAAATGCCACCTTCTTTAACCTGGTATCACCTCAATATTGACCTGAGCCAAACAGTGACTAATATAGTTTCTTCATGAATCTGTATGAGCTATCCACCAGCTTTCGCGTTTTTTCGCTATCCCGCATACGGGCCAAGTTCGAGGGGTGCCCAAACAACCCCTCCATCAGGGCGAAAGTGGCTCGGAGGCCCATCGGGGCGCGGGTAAGGGCTGAGCAACAACCCATCACTATTTGAGACCGTTAACCTACCGTTTCCACTGACCTGTGCCGTGCTGTAAAGGTTTCACAATGAATTTTTACAACTTCTGAAAATTTGCAGAAACTTAGCCGTACAAACACTCCCGCCCTTCGAAAGAATTCATTTAACGTTGCCTGGTTTTTCCTTAGTGTCCCTTCCCATCCAGTGGCGGATCCAGGGGGGGCAAAAAGGCATTTGCCCCCCCAAACGAAGAAGCTCGGGGCAAAACTATGTCTCCCCAAAGCGAACGACCTCCTCTTTTCCCCGACTCCTTTTTTAGTTTATAAGCAAGATTTTGGTGCTTCAACTCTCAACTTCAAACAGAACCAGTACAGTTTAGTGTAAATATTGGGCCTTGGATAGGAAAGAAGTATCTCGAGCTCATATTTTCACCCTATGACGTTTTTTTGCTTTTCGCCTCAAAAACCCAAAATTCTACCGGCAAGTGATACTGTAGCGCAGCTTTTCATTTTCACTGCGTGATATTTTTTGTTGCTTTTCGACTTTGGTTTGCCCCTCCCAAACCAACCGGCTAGATCCGCCACTGCTCCCATCCTTGTACCACAATTTCCGTACGCTGTACTGTTTCGGTCAGTACGGAAAGTTTGGTCTGAAAAGTCAACATCTACCAAAAGAGTATGTATCTTGATAGGATTCACCGTTTTCAATGCTTTATACTAGTGACGTCACTGTCTCAGTTCCACCAAATTAGGAATAATTCGAAATCTGGGTGTAGAACGTCTTGATCTCATAAAAGTTAACGACTATTGATAAGTAATAAACTGATCGATAATAGATAAGCAATGATAATAATTATAAACAATAGCTAGGAACGCGACGTCACTCGGGAGATTAATAGCGGAACATGGTAGCATACAAAACCAATTTGTAGGCCTAAGAATAGAAATCCGGACTATCACGGTTAGACGACCGTGCACAGTGGCTTCTCGGTTTCTGGAGGCCGAGTGGCGGCGGCATCGAAAGAATCTAATTTGGGAATGGTCCTTGCTAAAGGAATACAGTGAAGTGTTCATGCCATTAATATATCCTTATGTACTCAGTTAAATGTCCAGTGCACCCCTGTGATTTGCCTAGAACCATCCTTGCTTAGACGGTCAGAGCTACTTATCACTCCGACTCAAATAACCATTTTATAATTTATGTTTCCTAGACTTCTAGTGTTGCATACGCATGAGACAAGCGTGTGTCACATGTATCGTCTGTGCCAATAAGTGTTTGTCAATGGAAAAGTCTCGAAAGGCTGCATCATGCACTCTGATTCGCATGTCCAACTCATTTCATGGACTATGTTTTTCCAGTGTTATCGACACAACACGCTGAACAAACACCAACGGATATATCCATCCACGTGCACAGAATGTCTCCTACACCTGTCCCCCTCCCTCAGTCTGACAGCAGGCACAACCACTACCATTCTCACCACCACGCATGTGGGCTGTATAATCCGCCCGCGACCCCTCCCCACCGAGGCTTGAACTCGGCGCCAGCGGTGCCCAGCGTGACCTCTCTAACCTCTGTGCCCTGCGGGCAAGCGGCACCCAACCGAAGGCGGCCGCTGATTGGTGGAGGCGCGTTCAGTTGCATTGCCAGAAATTCAGTGGAAATTGATCTATGAAAATGATGGAGCTTTAAACCATGAACCAATATGTTTATTAATAATGCCTTTTCTAAACATTTCTAGCCATACTTTGTCCTTTATTAGCTTGGTTATCTGCTCCACCATCCGAGGCCGCTTTTTGGTACAGACGGGACGGCGGCAAAGTCAGCACAGGCTAGCCGGCGGCCGAGTTCGCTGAAGTCAGGAATGTCGCGAGATAAGTTCCTGCTGAGTGGAGAGGAGTGGGCCCCGGTCCGAAGATAACCGAGGGCAGGAGGAGAGAGCCGAACATAAAACTAACGTTAAACTGTCGTAGGAGTTTTATAGAGTGAGGAGTAACAGAGAGCGCTGCCGAAGTGCAACCAGATAATCTACCAGAAGAGGGAAGCACGTACTGCTTTGCTCCGTCCGTGTTGGATGGTGAAAAGGCATTCGGGACTAAAAGATTGTCTTATGTTTCAGTGCAATTTGTCTTTGTGACATAATGTCGTGAAAACTAAAACTCTATGGCAAGACCCAAAAGTCACAGGTGAAGGAATGTTTTTTGTCGAAAGGCAGGGGGTCCATTCATCCTTTCTGAATGGATCTATCACACTAACGTAGATTTTGGAAAATCATTCGAGGCTCCCAAATCCAAAAATACTCAATTGGGCCAGAGTTAAAAACTGTTCACTTTTCACTTTTCACTAAACACTTTTCATAAAAACTGTTTTCAAAACACTACAGTCCCCTCAAGCACATGAAGTCTACCTGCACTGCCTAATATGACAAATACGGAATGACTAGGCGACACAAATCCAGGGACAGAAATCCACACCCGAGCACTTCTCTAAATTTCGCAATCCATCTGGCGGGCACTGAGCATATTCGATGAGACATACCCTCAACCCCACAATATTTTGTAAGAAAATCGAGAAAAGTGACAGGAGGAATGATATACCCACGAGTCAGTTAGAGCTTGCGCCCAGTGAAGACTCATCTAGCGTTACGAGCGCCAATGGCCAAAGTAGCTTCAGCATCGGAAAACTATAGTTATTATGATAATGAGGTTCCTTACCATTTTAAGACCTGAACCAGATGTGTTTCCTTTCGTACAAAACAGTGGATGTCGACCCTTCCGGCTGCTTCACAAGTATTATTTCTGACGTGCTCCACTGAAAATGATAGGATAAATTTGGCTGATAGTTACTATGAGCTGTCATGATCTAAACCAAGTTAGAAGGAAAACAAACCCATTATTATTTGAAACACAGGCACTCAGACCGCTTAAAAAACAAAGAGCCGCCTCAGTTTTATTTGTATGTGTGGCGCTGTATTTGTCGTTATTAAGTGCTTCATGTATTGGGAATTCAACCTCGCCAATATATCATAAACGAATGATAATAAGTTAAGCCCTGGAGCAAATCAAATATCGATTATGCGGTTTTTCGGCAAGCTCTATCATAGGACTACCCCAGTTTAAATCCCATTATGTGGGTGCCGCATTCCCTTTAAGAGCTTGGTGTACGCGTGCGCAGTCAATTAAGGCTAATTTATTTAGGATATTGTTAGTTTTTTTGGAGGGTTTGGGGCTGACGTTGACTTTTTGCCGCTATTTCATGGCAGGCCCGACTCCTCTGGTAAACGAACTGTTTGCCTAACGTACATCGTCAATTTCTTCTCCTGCTTAGGATCGACACAAGCCGAGGCCTCCAGTTTCTTCCCTACCGTGGGCCTGACCACCACTCTTATTGTAGGTACTCTGGCGTCTCCCGTCTCCTCGCTACCATGGGTCTGACCGCCTCTGTCCCAAGGCAGGTACTCGGTGGCGGCTCCTGTGGCCTCAGTACCATAGGTCTGACCGCCTCTGTCCCATGGCAGGTACTCGGTGGCGATTCCTGTGGCCTCAGTACCGTGGGTCTGACCCCTCTGTCCCATGGCAGGTACTCGGTGGCGGCTCCTGTGGCCTCAGTACCGTGGGTCTGACCCCTCTGTCCCATGGCAGGTACTCGGTGGCGATTCCTGTGGCCTCAGTGCCATCGGCTCGCAGCAGCACCTACGGAGGCCAGTTGGTAAGTCGGTTCGCCCTCTCTTTAACCTTCCCTCACTCCTGTCGCGGAGGCGGGCTGCGCGTCTGACGCGAACCCGGTCGGAACTGCACGATGCATGTGGCGTGCTCCTCGGCTTGCACAGGACTGATGCGAGTCTTTACGAACGGTGGAATACGACATGTTTGTCAAAGATATAACTTTGAGGTTTGCACTGCAGTGCAAGGATTATTGCAGCTGTGTTGAAAATGATGCGCACGGGGGAGGACAGCTTTTTACGGTGAAATTATGGTAGGAGAAGCTTTGGGATAAATTTTCAGCTTTCGACTGAATATTTTGAGCATGGAAAGTTCCTGACGATTCAGGTAAGAGGTGATCTCGAAAAAGGACGAAAGGTTGATGTAAGGGCTAGCGGAGAAAAATTCCATCATTAGACGACCAAAAAATTAATATGTCTACACCCAACCATTTGTATTTTCTCAACCTTTGTCTACAAGATGTTTCAAAGGAGCTGAAATAATTGAGGGCCCCAAAAATAGCCAAATATTGTGACGGAGATATGGCCTCAAGCAATTTTCGAAGGTCACCTTGTAAGCACTTCTTAAATTGCTCATACTTTTGATATTATAAGGATTTGTTTAGATATTGTTGTATTATGCACACCAAAGATCAATCAGTATTTCTGCTGTTTAGCATTTTGGTTACGTGGCCTTTTGACATGATTGTTCAACTGACTTTGATCCGAAGTTAGTTGAAGTTGCTGTTTTTGTCTAAAAGCGATTTGAAATCCATTAAATTCGGTGGAAATAAAATGATACAATATATGTGTATCGAGTTGTATTTACCACTTTCAAACTTTTTAAGATAAACACCAGGAGTCAAAAGACAGCGGTCTGGAACATGTTCTATCATCCTTTTATACGAACATGAATTGCGAGAGTTCCGGCTGGAACTGGTATGTGTATTTAAAAACAAGAACATTGTACCGTAGCTAAGTTAAATTCAAATTCAAACCTGAACCCGAAGCACCCGTTGGGTCCACAAGGAAATATACAACTTTTTCGTTATTTAAAAAAGGCAAGAACAGCATAAGTCTACAAACATGGAAACCACCTTTTGTTTCCTCCTTCGGTCGCTCAAACTAAAAACAGTGCCCTTTTCTTACTACCCTGGGTTGACCTTGGAACCGTGTGTAATTACAAGGCTGGCCGCTTGCGACATGTAACCCTGCGATAGCGATGTCATTGTTAACATTCACCACGTGACATGCGTGACCAGATGGAAAGAGATTCCTTCATGGTTTGAATTAATGTCTTAGGTCCTTTATTTTGAACTTAAAAGTACTGGCAAATGTTATATCGAGATCTTTAGTTGATATTAAATATGCCAATAGTAGTTTCTCGACACGCTCTAAAAACTGTTATCTCAGCTGAAAACGCATTATAAAAGTGAGACGCTGCCTTTAAAACGGCCGCAGTGCTCCGGGTTAGGTCCGAGGTGGAGTGGACGACCCGCGAGGAGCGGAGTGAAGGTGGTGCCGGCGCCGGCTGGGCCGTAGGTCGATAGTGCTGGGAACGTGAGCCGTGCGTCAGAGCACACCATGGATCGGAATCCCAGGCGGATATCCATCCATATCCACGGAATATCAATCGGTTGGATGGTTCGGTAGTTCGGACTGCTTTGGATCTATACATAGCTTTGATATCCAAATGTTATTGATTTAGTCGTATTTCTTTGATATGGGTTAGATTTGGATTGATTGGGGTTTTCACGATACAAATAAATGACTAAGTGCAATGGATTTGGCGCACTTTGGTAGAAACTACGGCTTTTTAGTAGGGAATGAACCTTTTTTAGTAGGTCCTGAACCATTTTTAGTATATAGGTACTATCTATAAGGTCTCATCTGAAAATTGTATAATTTAAGGACATAATTACGGCTGGTTAGATTGGATGATATAAATTCACAGAAAAGTTTTTTTCTGTGATTTTTTTGTCATAGAAGATACATACATACTCAGTATTATACGCACTTTTTCAAAATTTTAGCACTAGTACACTGAGAGGTATTATACGCACTATTTCAATATTTTAGCACTAGTACACGGAGAAAAAGTTAACTCCAATATCTAGTGAAAACCCGTGGATCTGGAGGCGGCGGTACTGCCAAATAACCGTCGTTCTGTCAACGAACCGGGGTATTATCGGAGGGATTGGGTGTAAATGGGCTGCCCATGTCACGATTGTGGAGGCTTGCAACAGTAATTTCCAGCTTGCTCCCATTTGCCTCCACCCCACCGATCGGGGCCGAGATACTGTGTTTAATTTTTCTCGGCAGTAAGTCTCGAAAACCGCTATAGTATGGCTATAATGGTTTTGCTGAAGGCATTTTCTTGGGCTGACTGAGGGTCTTGTTTAGTTTGGTCGAACAATTCCTTCCATGTGCACCTGTACGTTCTCAGAGCGGTGGCCGGCACCTGCGACTTATTTAGCTTCGTTATACAGCTTCATCACGGCCTGTCGAAGGTGAAGTGGCAGCCGCAGCGTCACTGTCGGGTCGTGGGCGGGGCGGAACAATGCCCGCAGGAGCGGGGAAGGTGCTGTCATCGCATCAGAGGCCGTGCCCTTGACCTGGTGAAACGGCCACCGACAGACGCTGTTGCACATGCTGGCATTTCTGCGAATAGTTATCGTGTTTTCGTGCCACGCCTGTCGGTATAAGCATGTGACTTTTTTTGCTTGGGGTTTACTGACACACCAACTACAAATTTATATGGCGTCGGAGGGGAGGTTAAACTAACTAAGCTGGGACTAAGATATGGTGCTTAAACCTGCATCTGGGTGGACTCGATCCCGCGACCTTGGCTCATTGCAAAGGTCACGTGATCGAGCCCAAGCGCGCGCTATCCGACTGCGTCACCCAGGCGCCGACATGTGACCGCGTGTGACCACATTCTGCTTATGTGACCTTTGAATTATATTTAAGGTGGTATGAAGGGTGTTAAATGGTGGTGGTCGTCAGCTTACGTTTTCCCTGTCAGCCGAACACCCTGAGAACGGGCTGCCGCCGCAGCTCACGTTTTTCCTATCAACCGACCCCGCTGAGGGTGAGCAGCCAGTGAACCTGGCGGTGACATGCACAACACCCGACACTCAGGCGGCGTCACTGATGCAACGTCAGCGGTCTGATGTGTCGACGTCAGTGATGATGCCTCGAGCTCCAGACACTCAGGCAGCGTCACTGATGGACGTCAGCGGTCTGATGTGTCAAGTCAGTGATGAGCTCTGGAGGTGCGTCGCCCTGTGCTCTCAGCGTGGCGGCCGCCTGCTGAGACAGGGACCTCCCGCCGAGCCGGCGGCCGGGTCACGCCCTCCGACCTCTGACCCGGCGGCGGGGTGATGACTCCACACGCCACAGTGGAGGTGCCAGACCGGCTCAAGTCTCAACACTAGCCTCTGCCAGAAACGCTTTTTGAAAAGATAGTCTCTTAGAATCGGCGGTGGACCCATTTCGGTAGCTAATAAGAAAATCCTGCCAACATTGTTTTTCTCCATACTATCTAAAACTACCACGGGACTTTCGTTTCAGCACAATTTTTCCACTTTGGGAGGAACTAAGGATGATATTTTGCCCTCGGCCGGCGGGCAATTTTTTCTCTCGGAATGAACAGCCGATTGCATCATCACAACAACAAACTACGAACGAGTAATGAGTTGAATGAGATGGTGGATAGGGGTACCACTTAGCAGTGCCGGATTCAGGTCAATGGTTTGGGGGATGGGCCCCAAGATCGTTAAAAAATGTGGATTTTGAAGAACATCGGCCAAAATCGGGGCATTTGGGAGGAGCAAATGCCTTTCCTGCATCCCCCTGGATCCGCCAGTGAAGCGAAGTAGACAATAGGTACGGTGGAGAAGCGGAGGGGAGGAGTAGCGAAATAAGGTTGTCGCACTGTACCATTCAGTGACACTGCTCCGAGTGCCCCCCGACCCGCCAGATTCACATGCAGATTCGGCGTAGGTCCCCCTCTCGTCAGTTGGGTCCGCTATAGGTGGGATAGAGGGCCCTGTTTGCCCCGTGGGTCCAGCGCACACCTGTAGCTTGTAGTGTGCTTTGACACTAGCCTAACCATTTTTGACAGCTTTTCATCCTGCTCCTGACTCCTCCAGGCTCATTCAATGCGTCTTGGTGAGCTTTAAAATGTATGTTTCTAATTTTGAATTTTCGAGATGACTTCAGGGGCCTCCAGGTTTCACTCCTTCCCCTGTAGTCATTGTTTTACACAACTACGGAAGTCGAGAAGTTAATGTGCAGCCACACCAGACATTTATACGTCCCAATCACCATACTGGGGTTCCGTTCAGGGAACTTCTCATCGCCTTGGATAGTGGAACAACTGAACCAAATTATTCTCCAGATCAGCTTTGTAACGCCATATCCTCAGCACAACATTACTTTCCTGTCACGGCATTTGCACCAATTCGGTGCTTTGACTTTCCTAATGTCCTGGATGAAGCCGTAGAAGGTATGCCACGAGACTCCCAGCTCCTCTATATCTGTACTAATGCAGGTATCAGCGGTGAGGTGGGAGCCAGCTTGGCCGGACAGAGGCATGGGAAGTTGTGCGTAGCCAGAAGGCATACCGCACGGAGTCGGCTGCTGCGATACTACTGTACCGTTGACGAGCCTGATGGCTTTCCTGTCCGACTGGTGACCTATATCGCCAGCGTATACATACGTCAGTGCGGCGATCCTCATCGTGAAATACTTCCCTGACGCTGCGAGCGCGGCACTTAATCGCGTTCGCCTGTGTATACACAAGTGGTGAGGAAAACGAGTTTAAAAACACGTCCCTGAGCCCCTTCCCTGCGCGCCAAAATTCGTGACTAGTTCCCACCCCCCGCCCCCCACAAAAAACAGCGGATGTACCCTGCATGAAACGATTTGAAATGATTTGCTGTTTTGTGCTCACAACATATGGAAATTATTTTATTTCTAGTAAATTTTACAATTAATTTTGGTAGAGACATTGCGTAATTTTGAATGGAAACTGCCCTTTGAGAGTTGAAGACAAAACGGAATTAGATGTTCACAGGATAATGGAAAAGGTTACGAAATGAAAAAAATATGCTGCTGCCGCGCAGTTTTTCAACTGTTGCGGTCCTATCCTGAGTGCGGCTTTATGGCAAATTTTGTATGAAGTGGTACAGATCGAGTCCTTCCTGTTCTACCATTGGGACGGACCATATTAGTACAGACAGAGCAGCTGGTACAGATCGAGTCCAGCTGTTCTACCATGGGGACGGACCATATTAGTACAGACAGAGCAGCTGGTACAGATCCAGTCCAGCTGTTCTACCATGGGGACGGACCATATCAGTACAGACAGAGCAGCTGGTACAGATCCAGTCCAGCTGTTCTACCATTGGGAAGGACCCTATCAGTACAGACAGAGCAGCTGGTACAGATCCAGTCCAGCTGTTCTACCATTGGGACGGACCCTATCAGTGCAGACAGAGCAGCCGTGTGACATTCCATCCACCGGCGCCAGGCAGCTTCCCGTGCAGTGCATTGCTGCCGATGGCAATTGTGTGGCAAGATATAGCAGTTATGTAGTAAGCGGTGAGCGAGTAATGTTAAGCATCGGACGCCCGCTATGAGCCATGGGCTGCGGTTGGGCCGCCATGCCTGTTTTCCCGCCGTTAGTACCTAGAGTTAGGGCCTGAGAACCAAATCGGCGGAAAGTTCGAGACCCGGCTGTGCAGTGCGGGCGAGCCGTTCGACTGCTGCGCCGCGCGCCCGGCTACATTCCATTTCACCCAGGCTATTTAAGAAGTCTCACGGGCAGGCAAATTGGGTCTTATTCATCCAGGATTCTAAGGATGTTTTGTTAAATTCTACGATCTTAGACGTCTTCTCCTGACGAGCAAGAGTGAGTGCGTGCAGCTGGTTTTTATTTATTTACAGTTTAACGGACCATTTCGCTTAGTACGGGATATTCCTTGGTCATTGCCATAAAGGACTCAATAGCAAAATGGATAACAATCTTAAGTCACGCAGTTTGAAGTATCAGCATTGCATTGAAATTGAAGTCAGGACGGACAGCTGAACACGTCAGTCGCCATTAACAGCGTTCCTAGATAACTTTTCAAAAGAAGCATACGTCAGATCGTTCAATTACGTAAGCAAGTACAAGGTTAGAAGAACGGTTAAACACGTTCAGAAACATCACGATTAAAATGAAACTTTTAGGCCAAAATGTTGAACAAATAGGTCAGAGCTCAACCAACCGTGATCAATTACGCCAGATATGTGATCATATTTTCAGCCATGCGATATCACACGTGCAGCGAAGTTCAACGCTTTCGAAAGTTGTCCAGCATTTCAACTCAGGTACCACCATAAGCCGAACACAACACAGGTGGAGAAAAACTAATGGATCAATAACCTAGTCATAATATTACGGAAAAGGTGTCTGGCGTGAAGAAGTCCAATGAGCGTTCCGAAACAGCTATCAGTAACATATTTCACATGAAGGTTTCATGACAGGTAAAATCCATAAGAACGCCTATCACACATAACAAAACGATCACCGCATAAGATAAGACGATCAGCGCATAACAAAAGCTCCATTTTAGATACGTTAATCATCATGCTATGCTCAAGAAACCAGATTGATACAATATCCAACACTTTCTCAAGGGCATGCTCGAGATCAAGCAGGCAGCTGAAATGACCCGGAATTCCAACTTGACAGTCATCTGCGTATCGTACGATGGTAACACGTAATCCATCTATTTCACTTGGGAACGTGACATTTCATGTCATTGGTGGCTATGCTGTGCAAGAGAGACCCAAGACATTTTCTCTGGAATGCCCTATTGATAATATATTTAGCGCAGCCGGCAAACGTCCCGAGTGTCCCTATTGAGATTGGAAGCGATTGGAAATATGAATGAGATTGGAATCTTTTCTCCTGCCTGCACAATTTAGAAGTGCCCATTAAAGTAGCTTTCGAAGCATTCAGTCTAAACTTGCCAAGGTTGTAATTTCTTCAAAAGGAGGCCATGGTCAATTACGTCAAAACAGCGTCTGACGTCAATCAAGGTCAATAAGCTAATTTAAGATATATCCATGGCTCGTAGAATTTCATCAGGGACTGCTAACATTGCTGTGCAGGTGGAATGCTTTTCCATGAAGCCGTCCTGGTCTTCATTAAAACGATGCTGCTCCTTAAGGCATGTCGTGACTTGGTTGTAGATTAATTTTCCAACGATTTTACCGATTACTGGAAAAAGCGTCAAAGGTCTAAAATAAGCTGCTTCAGAAGTGGAATCTCTCTTATGTAGGGACATAACGGCCTTCTTCCAGATAAGGGCACTGTCTCGGTGACAGAACTGGTGTTTATTATTATTAGCAAAGGAGGTCCAATGATCCAAAAATACATTTTTGGGGGATTTTGACAGATGTCGTCATCAGTGAGACGTCTTATTTGGTAGTGAAAAGCACTCGCTTGTGCTGCTCAAGAGTAACAGGCGCAGCATTCAGTGAACCGGCGTTAACGCTCGGGAGACGCACGCCAAGAGGTTGCTTTCTGGCTCGACGATAGTCGGCAACTACTTTGTCTCGGGTTGCAGTTCCAATGGCAGTGAATTATGCATTTAGCTCATCTGCGGTCAATTTTACAGGCTGCGCGTTTTGTACAGATTTACCGCGTTTTGGTGCAGCTATTGACTGGCTTTGTCTAAAAAGAGAAGATGGAGATGAGTTTTGCACTCGGCGCGTGATTGAGGCTCTGGTATCTCTTCCCTAATAGCACGCTTTGTTAGAGTGTTGAGCTACCAATAGGATGGTTCGTTACTGTTTTTGCTATTCTGTGCTGATTCATTTGTTCAACTGTTTCATCAGATACCGGAGGGTGATTAGGGTAACCAACTCCTAATCGTTTGATTGGAGCTTGCTGATCTAAAATATGCTTGTGCCTAAAATGTGGTTTGTGCCGAGAAGGTGTTTCATCATTACTCCTAACAATTTTGGTGTTGATTAACCAATCGTGTCCATTCCACACTGTCAGTATCTCCAAAAAATGTTTCTTCGTTGAGAAGTCTCCAATTACGCCCGGACCGGTGCATGGTTCCATCTTCTACTCACGGTACTCTGATCTCAAGATCAACTCTACGGTAGTGACAGGAGTAATCACCCAGAATAACTGAGCATTTCAAAAGGGATTGGTCTGAATGAGGGGCGTCCGATAACAGTATGGCATCAAGTACGTACAGATTGAACATCGCCACAAAAGAAAGGAGGTTCATGAACAGCACAACGCAGATTAAACCTTTCGAGTTCTTTCAAATGTTCATAAGCAGCAGGGCTGGTTGAAAAGTACGAATTAATGTCGCCAGCAATCAGAACCCGTTTCGAAATAAAGCCAAGAGACACGCTCTGGATTTGCCCTGGAATGTCGTTGCAGTCGGTCTGTATTTGGGTATGGTGCGCTGTCGGTGGTTG
Source organism: Lepas anatifera (assembly GCA_034440635.1). Classification (NCBI taxonomy): domain Eukaryota; kingdom Metazoa; phylum Arthropoda; class Thecostraca; family Lepadidae; genus Lepas; species Lepas anatifera. Next base: position 3,225,753 of record JAOTON010000535.1, on the reverse strand, counting down.
TTCTGCACATCCCAGTACAGCTCCTCTCCGGCCATCAAATTTGATCTCAATCCAGCGTGCTTCAGCATGAAATTTCGATTTTAGTGATGATTCAATGCTAAGTTTTTTCGCCTTGTAAATCCTCTCTTACGTACATGCACACGCCATCGCTGCTCTTCTTTCTTCCAAGGATGTAGTCATGGCGGAAGAGGCAGTATCCCTCGATGTAGAGAAGACGATCCAGAGTTGAACTACTTCAGAGCAGTTTCGGTAAAGCAGAGGGCATCAGGCCTAAGCATGAAGACGTCAGTCCTGATGTCGAGCATTTTTGGAAGTAATGATTGTACATTAAGCAGCTCCATTGTAAGATTAGAGATGGAGGCTCCATTCGGTGCATTTGCCCTAACCGGGTCACCCGACAGTGTCAGCCGAGTTTGAATCTGGTTCAGACGAGGTGGCTGAACGAGCTGGCGAGTGCATGCACAGGCCTGCCTCCAATGCGCGGCGTGATTGTCCAGTGCTCTTCGCTACTCGGGACGCCGGGTCCCCAGCACTGAGATTTGATGATCACTGGCACTGGCAGTCTCAGGTTGGGGGGGGGGCACTGTAATTAGTTGCCGGTCATGCTCGGGTAGTTGCCCGCCCCATCGTCTTTGCTGCAGTCTGGCGCGGCGTAGCTGGATTCGGCGGCCGGCACTCCTCCCCCGACGGTGGCGGTGACCGCCTCTGCTCTGCTCCGACCTGCTATCTACCGGCGGAGCGGCCTGGGTTTGACATGTCTGGGTCACCATCACGTCATCGGTCCGCGGCAAATGATAGTGCGCCCTGATTGGTGTAGAGACCAGTGCACTGATTCTGGAGTCGGTAGAATACGAAATCGTCGAGCGTGATGCGTCACCTTAAGACGTGAGTCTCATACATTTGGCAGATTTCAAAAATTAAAATCACGATCAAGACCAGAAACAGACATCAGTTATCGATGAAACACCATCACAGCCTGGTGTGTAGCAGTTTTCTGGGCTCAAAACCGTTCAGAACACTGGCTTAGGTTCCATGGCCTGATTGCGATCCGTATGGGACTGCCAATCCTCTCCATTAAGGGTTATTTCCGCAGCACTATAGTTCGATCTGTGCCAAAGCGCTGGTGCAATAGCACTTTAAGGAGTCAATGACCCCATTCTTATCCTGATTGGCGGCCCTATCCGGATCGTATTCTGTCCATGGAAGGTAAGCCATTGTAAAAATAGCACAGATATGCAGAGCGTCACGCACCGGCGGCCGCCATATTCAGCCGATCAGCTGAAAAAAGAGAAGAGCTAGAAAAAAATAGAAAAGAGACAGACCTGAATGAATTGAATTTATCTGCCCTTGTAACGTTTAGGTTTGCTTGCGTTGTCTGTTGCTCACCACACACGGGTGCGTTGGCATGTGTACCGTGTTGTGTTCCGTATTGCTGGCGCGGCCGCGTCCGCCAGCGCCGCGGTGCGACCGTCCGTTTTGCCGGCCGCCCATTTACCCAGATTGGGGCCGGGCCCGGGGCGATACCACTTCCGCCGCAGCCGCCGCCTGCAGCACGACGACACAAAGCGACGCGGCGCCGCGCGCTACTGTCGCTGCCGTTCAAACGCGCCGCCAGTGTAGCGCACACCAATCCACTCAGGCCTCTCTTCCGTCCACTTCTCCAACATGCCGTTGCACATGTTGCACTGAACGCCCTGTCAGTGGCGCCCGGGCCCCGCGTACACCGTTGTCCTGGAGCGGGCACCCGTGACCGGGGTACCGGCGGCAGCCTCCACACTGGAGCAACTAGGCTTCAAAGTAGGTCAAAACCTCATACCGCAAAAACACTCGAATTGGAGCACCATTTTTGTACTCATATCAAAGCTGTTGCTCCAGACTAATGTGCTCATCCATCAACACTGATATATCCCGGCCGGATCATGTCGGGTCCATCCATTTTTTCGAGGTTTATAAACACTTGGATTTGGTGCTCGTCCTTGAAGACGATATTTTTATTTTTATACCAATTGACCTAAAGGTCACAATGGGGTCAGTAGCCTTGCTGACTCCTCACTCGTGGTAAACTTGGTCCACATTGTAGATCACGACACAAATGATATGTATTTCACTCACCTATATCAGCAAACAAATTGCATAAGAACTTCCAAGGTCATGCCAATCAAGAAGGACGGAGAAGAGGGGAAAGACGTGTTTTTGGTGGCTCTTAAATATGCCAATTTTTTCCTTGAATAATGGAAGCTGATGGTGCACTTTTATTGCGACAAGAGGCCAGTTAAGATTCCTATCGTGCCGCAATATAATCAGATTAAAAGGACGAGCATTTCGTGGTTGATGACAAGTTGAAAACTTTCGTTTTTGGGGGTTTGAAGATTTTGGCCGTGCCTTGAATTTTGAACTCTCGGCTAGCTAATAGTCCTAACCAAAGCGCACGTAGGTGCACCGCGCTGCAGGGCGCCAACCGGCCGCAACGTCCTGCGTTTCTGGTTAGGATACCCAAACCTACTGTTACATCGTGTCTCAGGCAGAGTTGTGCGACTCGCGAGTCAAAGTCGGAGTTTAACTCAAATTCCGACTCATTCAACTCTGAGTTGAGTTGAGTTGGGTCGAAAAAATTAGACAAGTGAGTTGAGTTGAGTTGAGTCGGTTCACAACACATCAATGAGTTGAGTTGAGTTGAGTTGTGAAGACAGCGAGTCAAATGAGTTGAAGAAGTGAAGACAGCGAGTCAAATGAGTTGACGAAAAAGTTGGCTCAACAGGTAAACATGTTGTCAAGTAAAAGTGTCTGAATTTGCCTACCTTTTTCAAACCTCCTTTAACCTCCTTTAAAACATTTTACCCAGTGTTTCAATTGTTTAAATCAAAGTCTCAATTTGTTTCAGTAAACCAATAATTATATGGTTCAAATGCTTAGTTTAAAGGCCCATCCGGTCTGAAGGAATCCCTAGGCACGAATAATACATACACTCAAAAAATTTAACAGGTTCCTATCACTGGCTTTGAAGTGGTGGAACGCACTACAAAATACATTTCAAAACTCTAAAAACTTCTCATCTTCAATATTTAATATTACTTCTTTACTTTAAACACTCCAACAACCAAGACGCATCGTCGTCGCTGATTGTTGTCGTCAGTGGTGGTTTTCTGAGAATAGTGTGCGCCATTGCTGTCTTTGAAAAACAAATTCAGCCGAGTATGGGTTCAAGCTTAACTAGCCTGAAGGCAAAAGTGTAAATATCACGTGATAGTTAATGAAGTAATGCAAATATTTATATGCCTACATGCTAAATTTAATTCTTTTGTCCTAAATACGCCGTCTGCCGCCACCCTTTTGATTTTACCTATTAATAGCAAATACTGCTATTAGCATTGAAAAATTGGACCTGTGATTCGACAAAAATGTTGAGATATCTTTAGTGCAACAATCAGAGGAATTATTTCCTCCTACTGTTTTTGCCTGATCAGAGACCCTTACTTGGTATCTGTGTATATTTGGATAGCTATAAAACATTAGCAATTTTCTATGAAATCGTTCTCCAACTTTGCTTGAAGAGCGATAGGTATGTATTTTATTAGAGGTTCTGACTGAAGCTGAAAATTTGATTGGGCTAAAATATGAATATATTTAAATCCCACACATCAACGTTGATAGAATTTTCATTGCTATTGTCCTTTGTCATATATGGTATACTTTTCCTGGGGTTTGCTGTAATTCTTATAATTAGCAATTGCAACTAACTAATTATTGCTTAAATTTTGATAAAACTCTTGGGATATTAATTTTAATTTATAAACATTACCTAGTCTCATTCTTTAACAGAAAAAGCAATACCTATACCATCCCTACAAATCAAAATACAGTTTATATCATGTTCTTTTAGCTTGAATCTTTTTTGGCAGTATGGAGGCTCAATTTGTTTTGCCTGTGTTGGTGGAACCTTAGCGCTTTTAGGGTCCTTTCCATTTCATTTACTTAGTTTTATATGCAATGCTCCTTTTAGAAGTAATTGCATGTGGTAGCTTTTTTTGGGCAGTGACAGTCTGGAAGAATTAATAAGTTATTCATGGTTGCTGGGTAATTGTTAACCAATGTTTGAATGCCAATTAATTAATTTTGCTTCCATTAATCTTCTGTTTCATGTCAGACTTTCTGAACAGCTTGATTTTTTGCTGGTTTGTTGATTTATTTTTTATCTTTATATATTTATCATGTATTTATTTCATTTTGCAAATGAGTCGAAGTTTGAGTTGAGTTGAGTCGTGAGTTGAGTCAGAGTTGAGTCAGATGAATTTAGCCGTGAGTCGGAATTGAGTCGACTCACTGAACTCTTGATCATGAGTTGAGTCGGAGTTGAGTCAACTGCTCTCAGCACTTGAGTTGAGTTGAGTCGACTCAAGAAAATTCTGAAACGCACAACTCTGGTCTCAGGACGTTGTAATTTGTAACGTCAGATTTAAAGTTTTGGCCAGTTTCGGAGTCCACTCGCCCCTGTGTGCGGGTTTGTGCCAGCTCGGCATGGGCGCCGTGCGGCGCTGTGTGAATGTAGCCGGCGCGCTGGGACCGCCGACGCCGACGCCGCGCGCTGGTGACTACCGCGTGGGACCCGGCCGGTCTCGGGACGGAGGCGCTGCAGCGGTCTGCTGTCGCTCCACTCACAGTGTACTCGCCAAGTGACTGCCTGCTCCCATAATTAGGCGTATACAACAGAGTGCTGGAAAGCAGGGCTCCAAAAGTCCAGCCTGGCTTCAGCTGTCTCGAGGCACAGGTCACGCAAACGCCTCCAATGGTAGCAGCGCTATACCCCCGAAATTTCTGAAGAGTGCAATATCTAGACTCTACATAATACAAGCCTTAGTTCATAAGCATTGTGTTTAGTTTTCGGTCACCTAGTATGTTCAGTGTTCATGACATTCGTCCTTACTAGTAATACGAAACCATGAAACCATGCTTACGATTGTCGACAAGTGCAGCGATGCATTTATACGTACATATACTCGTCATGCGGAGCAGGGAAAGCCATTCGGCGTGACCGGCAGGCTGGAGGGCCCGTGGCCTGGCTGTTGGGGTCGCGGCCTCGGTGGCACAGCCTGCTCTCTTCAGCTGTGTGACGGCTCGGTCACTCGGTTGATTCAGCTTGCCGGCCTCCGTCACGTTCGCTCAAAATCAAAAGGGAGTGTGCTACTTTATGATGGGTTTCGAACCGAGAGCAATTTTGTAGAGGGTATCGAGAAATTACTATTGGCATATTTCGTTTTTTCACCCAAAGCTCTCTGCATTAAAACACCGGTCACTTTAAATTTTAAAATAAGGGGCGCTACGGCCCATTTAACACCGTAAACGAGTTCCTTTCCATCTGGAAGTGCGTATCACGCGATATATGTTACCAAATGGCATGGTTTTTGCAAGGTTACATGCCGCAAGGAACCAGCTCCGCTAAGCTTCGTAATTACATGCAATGCTTAGGTCAGCCCAGGGTAGAAGGAAAAGAGATGATATTTGTGTTTTGAGTGCTTGAAGGTGGAAACAAAATTCAGTTTCCTGATTTATACTTCTATTTTGTCTGTAAATATTTATTTCAAGAATTGCGACAAAGTGGCCCATTTCCCTTTAAGGAATCGTCGCGTTTCCAGCTGCGACATTTCCACGTGTTTACCACGAGCGTGGCTAAGTGCGGGCGGTGTGTGGGAGGCGTCGCCCCGCCCCTGTTTGCGCTGTTCTGGCCAGGCCGCGTGGGTGTCAGACGTGGGCCCGCCCGACGGCCGAGGCGTGCCGATGAGTGCCCGGCCAGGGAACGGATCCCAGCCTTCAGCTTAGTGAGTGGATCCGCGGCGACGGTCATTGACGAGACCGTCAGGTCAGAGCCTCCGCTGTGCCAGGTGTCGTTATTGACGAGACCGTCAGGTCAGAGCCTCCGCTGTGCTAGGTGTCGATGTTGACGAAACCATCAGGTCAGAGCCTCCACTGTGCCAGGTGTCGTTGTTGACGAGACCGTCAGGTCAGAGCCTCCGCTGTGCTAGGTGTCGTTGTTGACGAGACCGTCAGGTCAGAGCCTCCGCTGTGCCAGGTGTCGTTGTTGACGAGACCGCAGGTTAGAGCCCCACCGCCAGGTGTCGATGTGACGAGACCATCAGGTCAGAGCCTCCACTGTGCCAGGTGTCGTTATTGACGAGACCGTCAGGTCAGAGCCTCCACTGTGCCAGGTGTCGTTGTTGACGAGACCGTCAGGTCAGAGCCTCCGCTGTGCCAGGTGTCGTTGTTGAGACCGTCAGGTCAGAGCCTCCGCTGTGCTAGGTGTCGTTGTTGACGAGACCGTCAGGTCAGAGCCTCCGCTGTGCTAGGTGTCGTTGTTGACGAGACCGTCAGGTCAGAGCCTCCACTGTGCCAGGTGTCGTTGTTGACGAGACCGTCAGGTCAGAGCCTCCGCTGTGCCAGGTGTCGTTGTTGAGACCGTCAGGTCAGAGCCTCCGCTGTGCTAGGTGTCGTTGTTGACGAGACCGTCAGGTCAGAGCCTCCACTGTGCCAGGTGTCGTTGTTGACGAGACCGTCAGGTCAGAGCCTCCGCTGTGCCAGGTGTCGTTGTTGACGAAACCGTCAGGTCAGAGCCTCCACTGTGCCAGGTGTCGATGTTGACGAGACCGTCAGGTCAGAGCCTCCGTGTGCTAGGCGTCGTTGTACGACCGTCAGGTCAGAGCCTCCACTGTGCCAGGTGTCGTTGTTGACGAGACCGTCAGGTCAGAGCCTCCGCTGTGCCAGGTGTCGTTGTTGACGAGACCGTCAGGTCAGAGCCTCCGCTGTGCCAGGTGTCGTTGTTGACGAGACCGTCAGGTCAGAGCCTCCGCTGTGCCAGGTGTCGTTGTTGACGAAACCGTCAGGTCAGAGCCTCCACTGTGCCAGGTGTCGATGTTGACGAGACCGTCAGGTCAGAGCCTCCGCTGTGCTAGGTGTCGTTGTTGACGAGACCGTCAGGTCAGAGCCTCCACTGTGCCAGGTGTCGTTGTTGACGAGACCGTCAGGTCAGAGCCTCCGCTGTGCCAGGTGTCGTTGTTGACGAAACCGTCAGGTCAGAGCCTCCACTGTGCCAGGTGTCGATGTTGACGAGACCGTCAGGTCAGACTCAGGCGTGTGTTATGAACCGTCAGGTCAGAGCCTCCGCTGTGCTAGGCGTCGTAGTTGACGAGACGTTCAGGTCAGAGCCTCTTCTGTGCTAGCCGCTGTTCTTGACGAGACCGTCAGGTCAGGGCCGCCGCCGCCGCACCGGTGTACCGACACCACAGAGCGCGCTGTCTGTGCTGGTGGTACGATGCCCCTACAAATGCTCGGCCAAATCCCGTTTTGTCCGGCCGGTGACGGGATCTCAAGGTGAGCTGCTGGTGGAGGCGGCCGGAACCTGTACGAACGCTGTAGTTGCAGCCCTCTGCACTGTTGCCACCAAGCCGGTAGGTTGAAAACAGAGGCCAGGAACGATGTCAGGCGGTCTGTACAATTGGGAAGCAATTTTAAAAGCCCGATAAATCGTTGTAAAATAAAACAAACCAAATATATCGTTCGGAATACTGTTGACTAGTATTGATGAATAAGATCGCATTGAAACGTGAGAAAAGCGAAGAAAATTACATGGTTAGTGCACGCCGCAGATCATCGTGATTTTGGTAGAAGTTTGTCTTTCAAGAACACTACTTATTTATTTTGGAAATGCTTATGTGCGTTGGACATAAAACTGTATCTGGCCTCTAGCCGACGGTTGTTCGAGTTCGACCGCCGACGCTAACCTTTCCGGCCGCCCCCACCTGTTGATGGGGTGCCTGGGGAAAAGCTAGGCGCAGCGCGGGCAGTGAGTTCCGAGAAGCAGACCGCTAGAACGGCGGTACACCGATATCGTCTGCGGTGAGTGCTGCATGCTGGTGAGTCATGAGTACGCGTTTATTATGACATTTTTCGCTATGAATCTTGTGGCGCACGACCGCTGAGGTGATGTCACACCTTGTCTGAGTATAAGAGGCGATAAGGACCTTATTCGAGAGACCGGCCCAACAATCGAGCCTCTGTCGCCCTGTTGAGAAGTGATCACGCTGTCAGCCCGTGCTTCAGAGCCTTCCGAGTTCACCGTGTGACTGTGTGGTGTTGGCCGGAATTCCTGTACCGTATCCCCCCCAGTCCTGAGTTCCTGCTGCGATACCATCGACGCCAGCCGGATAGGTCTTCGCTAACGAGCCGCTGGCGTGGCCATCGCAGCATCGGCGCCGGCTGCTTGGTAACAATACACTGCCCCGGCGTGTGGCTACCCACCTGGCGACAATAGTTCCGCCCTGGCGGCCCCGCAGGCTTGTACCGGTACCTTTTCACCCGATCCACTCCCGCTTCCCTTTAGGAGGTACACTGTCATGTGAACCCCTCCCCCTCTTCCCGCGGGAGGTGCGCGGTCATGTGACCCCTTTCCTCTTCCCGCGGGAGGTACACTGGCATGTGACTCCTGCCTCTTCCCGCGGGAGGTGCGCTGCCATGTGACTCCTGCCTCTTCCCGCGGGAGGTGCACTGTCCTGTGACCCCCTCGCCCTCTTCCCGTGGGAGGTGCGCTGTCATGTGACCCCTCCCTCTTTCCGCGGGAGGTGCGCTCTCATGTGACCCCCTGCCTCTTCCCGGAGACAGCAGCGTCCGCGTTTGTTGTCAGCGCGGCGGTAGCGGCATGTATTTGCAGTTATACGGACGTCGTTGGACACTTCCATAATACAATGTGGCTATTTTGGCCCAGTGTCAATGAAATGTAGGTTGAAATATCACTTCATCCTCACTTCACATTTATATAAAGCGGCAGAAACAAGTTAAATAGTTAATGCACCCCTTACAGAATAAAAACAGCGCACATCATATCAAAAGCTTACAAGCTAGGCCAATGTTGCAGCAAAAGTACACGGAAAGCGGCCACAGTGGCAGCAACTAGCATGTGACTCGTCAAACACCAGATCACGCCATATGACTCTGCAGAAGTTCCCTAACCTTGCTCTTAAATACGTTCTTAGGAATACCCTTGAGGTCTTGTGGGAAACTATTGTAAAGAAAAGGAGCTCTGTAATCCAGATGCCTCTTTCCAGCGACTGCCTTAGGTATATCTAAATGAATTGATTCACTCTGGTGATCCAAGCTCTGGTCACTATTTGGTATGGAGAGCGCCGCGGTAGACTACGGTGGTTTACAGATTGATTTACCTTGCACATGATCATTTCAACTCATCCACGCAATTTATCATTACAAGCACGGACATTGGCAATGAAGCAGGCACGGCACCGCCAATTTTCTCACAATCCCTACTTTCTGGTCAGTCAGGCTGCTCTGTGGATCCACCATGGGCATCTCTTCGCGTAGTTTAATGCCTGTCTTTATGTACCCATCTTGCCGTGGTTGCGCTTTGGAGGCAACGTAAATTCTGCTTACTGCCAAATGTGATGAGTGCGGTCTTGCCTACATTAACTTCCAGATAATTTTCCCAAACATCTGATTCAGATTGCGCGTTGTAAGAACCTGAGTGCCCTCGGCATATTTGTAAATTGCGGCACCTGCTGAGAACTATGGAACATCATTAGAGAAAAACATAAATGGCAAGAGCCATGGTTTAGAGCTTTAAAATACTCCCACCCCATTTTCGCGGGATCGGGATACAGTTTTGTGTCCCGTAACGTTTGTGAAAGCAACACTTTTTGTGTCATCTTTGAGGCATGCAGAAAACCAAGAAGAATCAATGCCGTAAAACTATCATTCGAGAGTTTTGCGGTCAATCGCATCAAATCATGTGCTGAAATCCGGGAGGTATAAAAGAGAAATTACACCGCAGTCGATAGACCTAAGGATTGCGTCCGGTACCGAAAGAAAGGCTCCGAAATCCGTGTTGGCGGTGGCTCGCGTGCGCTCCCGTCAGAGTGGCGAAGCAGTTGAGCGCACTTCCTTATGCACTCTGCGATCCTGTATTGAGTGTATATTTTTAAACATCATTTACGGTAGACCAAAGAGGGAAAAGGGCACTTGTCGCTCAAAGGAGTGTATTTATGGCCCATTTACGTAAATAAATACAGATACAAAATACAAATAAATACAATTTTTGACAGTCACAGGTGCACTCCTGTTGCGGGCTGCTTTTTCCGGTTGTAGTTTTGTTTTCTGGTTGCTGTGTTTGCTTGCTTTTGGTTCTATTTTTCCCTTTCACCCCGTGTTCTGCATAGTATGGTACACCTCGCTTAAAACTACTTATTTTTCTCCAATAATCATACTCATCAGACACATCATCTCAAGGTCACATCTCACAACCTCGCAAAAACATCATCTTCATGTAGCGTCGAATGTGTATGTGATGTCCGGCTCCGGACCTGGTCTCAGTGGTGATGTCCGGCTCCGGACCTGGTCTCAGTAGAGATGTGCAGCCCCGGACCTGGCCGGGATCTGGTCTCAGTAGTGGTGTCCGGCTCCGGACCTGGCCGGGATCTGGTCTCAGTGCCCGGGTCCGGACCTAGCTAGGATCTGGTCTCAGTGGTGGCCGGTCTCAGGGATTCCGCGGACCGGCCAGGATCGGTCTCGTAGTGGTCCGGGTCCGGACCTGGCTGGGATCTGGTCTCAGTGCCCGGGTCCGGACCTAGCTAGGATCTGGTCTCAGTGGTGGCGCGTGGCTCCGGACCTGGTCTCAGTAGTGATTCCCCGCTCCGGACCTGGCCAGGATCTGGTCTCAGCAGTGATTCTCGGCTCCGGATCTGGTCTCGGTAGTAGTGTCCGGCTCCAGACCTGGCCAGGATCTGGTCTCAGTGGTGATGCCCGGCTCCAGACCTGGCCAGGATCTGGTCTCGGTAGTGGTGTCCGGCTCCAGACCTGGCCAGGATCTGGTCTCAGTGGTGATGTCCGCCTCCAGAGCTGGCCAGGATCTGGTCTCAGTGGCAGTCGTCACAGCTGGGTACCGCCAGCCGTTCCGCCCGCGGCGCGTATTGCCGGGTCGTGGCGATAAAGCGGCAGTCGGCCGGCCGGTCTTTGTCTGTCCACCGCTGTGTTCCGGCCGGTGGCGCCGGCGCCGGAGTGTTCCGCACTCTTACCAGGGAGTGACCCCGGCCCTCCGCAGGTGCAAAACCACTGACTGGAACCGTATTCACCACCCGTGCCTGCGGACAGCTCTTATGGAGACGCTTTCCGTCAGGGGCGACAGTGCCACCTCTCACAGGGGTCTTTCTGGTGACTGTGGCAGCATGACATTGGTTGGGATGGTGACGGGTATAGTATATGTCGGAACCGATGTTACGCTCACTGGCGACCGCTGCAGACTGGTCGGTACCCGGATGACGACCGAAGCAGACCGGTCGGTACCCGGATGACGACCGAAGCAGACCGGTCGGTACCCTGATGACGACTGCAGCAGACTGGTCGGTACCCGGATGAACACCACTGTAAACCGGTCGGTAACCGGATGACGACCGCAGCAGACCGGTCGGTACCCGGATAACGAGCCCTGCAGACCGGTCGGTACCCGGATGAACACCACTGTAAACCGGTCGGTACCCGGATGAACACCACTGTAAACCGGTTGGTAACCGGATGGTGACCGCAGCAGACAGGTTGGTACCCGGAGACCGTGAAGGCAGTCTGCAATCACATCCAACTGACAAATCCCACTCACCCGGCGTACCCCCTCATTAAAATCATACTCCGGACCCCTCTCATGTCGAATCAATAAGCGTGGAAAGACTGGCGACATCGGGACGCGGCAGGGTGTTACTCTCGGTGGGCCGACGTCAGCATGCTGTCCAGACACGCCGTCAACGTGACCTCTGCTGGCGCTGCAATGTGGACAGGGCCCCTTTGATGGCGTGAAGCAATCCTCAGCCGCGATGAGAGCGCCCCCGCGGAATCCCGTCAGATAGGCCCGTCGTCTCTCCGCGCCAGAGCGCTGACGCTCTTTTAAAATGTCAAGGAGAGCGGGCGGCCGTCAGCTGAGTCGCCACAACCACTGCGCTGAAGGGGTGCTCGAGTTGAACGTGAGCAGCTGGGGCTTCGCGACTACTCAGCCAACACGAGTTGCGACTGTTGTTACAGTTTTTTGCCCTCCTTGCAAGGCCTCCTGATATTTGATCTGTTATGCTTTCAACTAAAATTTGATGGATGGAAATTGTCAAAACTAACTAGAGTCCAAATTTCTGATCATCTTTGGTGAGGTTGGCACTTATTGTGATATTTGTTATAGGTGGTAAATGTTTGGTGAAGATGACACTAATTTAAGTGATAATTTGGGCCGCGCTTCGCAAGGAGAATAACTATTGATAACTTGTTGATATTATTCTAGTATAATTGTAAAAAAATATTAACGCCTTGCCTTCCCCAAAAGTCGTTCCTACCGACGGAGGTGGTGGCACGGAACGGCCTGAAAAGTTAATTTAAATTAACTTCTTGAGATAATTGCAGGCTAGTTTCTAGCAAATATTATAACGCGCTGTTAGAATTTCATTCAAATGACATTACCGAGTAGATATATGGTAATTATTCCATGGCATTACCTAGTGCCGCCTTGCATCGAATAGAGCCTGTCTAGACGGGAGTGCTGGACGGTCAAACTCATTAAAACTTTTCACAAGAGGCGATTTTAAGTCCGCTAGCATGCACACTCACAGAGTTGGGAAAATACAAGAAAATTGTGTTTTGAATAGGTCTTGAACTACCAAAAGGATGAAAACCGAAGTTTTGATAAGCCGGTCCATGCCGTGAAGTTTCCATTATAGTTCTCTATCGGCGTTGTATACCTGTGCTTTAGCCACAGGGCATGTTAACACGCGGAGCGTGAGTATCTCACTTTTGGCCTGCCTGATGACTACTTTACGAGTTTGCAGAACGCGGAATGATACAATTTTTAAAAGAAGTAATGGTGATGAGCGATAGCGTATTGATGTCTACGAAAGAGTTGTGTTGTTTATCCTATCTTTCTTTCACACTGTCTTGCTGCACTGAAAGAAGAAACGAAACCCTTTTAAGTGATTAGCTAGCACCGTCCCACTCCCTACTACAGGGGGATCGGCATGACCAACAACGTGGAAACCGGAGGGGGCAATGGGGCAGCTGCCCCCCAACTTCACGGATGCGGGGATGTCACCCCCCCACCCCCCCAGACTCTTGGGAGGAGAAAGTTTTCAAAAAAGCATCCCACGCTGGCCGAGTTTTTATGTTTGAAAACAATTTTCTTTAGAAATAAACTTGCAAGTTTCCGTGGCTAGTGGACTTTTAAATGTCTTTTTCATTCCGTTTTTCTTCTCTTGGCACCTGTTCCCTTGGTCTAAAGTTTAGGTATGGACAATGAGCAGGTGCTTGTGGGTATTTGTTGTGGAAATGCTCCGCAAATAGACTATTCAGTAACGGCGGAACGCCCGAATTTAAGGAGGGGGGGCACTGCGGGTTTTTCAACCCATTTCTTTCCAGTCAACGCCATAGGGTTAGTGTTAAGATTGTTGCTCTGAGGAGGCGCCGTGCCCCGGTGCCCCCCCCCACTTCCGCCGCCAGTGAGACTTCTCAACCTATAGAAATAAATGAGGAAACATCTTGCGAAAAGTAAGGACTGTAAAGTAAATTGATAGATCTGCCACGTAGTTACTCTTACAGCAAAAATTAATGAATTAGGAACATAATCAAAATAAAGTATGGAACAAATGGTCTTGAAATTGTGCATAATTAGTTGCACAAGCCTATACCTTACCATTACTATGTAATTAATGCACTCTGTGTCCCATTAATGCGTGCTATTGTGTGGTGTGAGTGTGCGTGGCGGCTTCTATACCGTGTCTACGGGATTGTATGACGATGGCTTAAGAATAACCCTTTGTAGTGGAAAACCCAGATAATGCGTAAATAAATAAGTAATAAAGGCGGATATGACCGGACAGGGCAGGGCATTGGCTAGTCGTCAGATGCGGCCGGACAGGAAAGATAGGGCAGGGCGCTGGTGGGCAGTCGGGTACGGCCGGACAGGACAGACTTCTAGGGCACTGGTAGGTAGTCTGGTACGGCCGGACAGGACAGACTTCTAGGGTACTGGTAGGTAGTCTGGTACGGCCGGACAGGACCGACTTCTAGGGCACTGGTAGGTAGTCTGGTACGGCCGGACAGGACAGACTTCTAGGGCACTGGTAGGTAGTCTGGTACGGCCGGACAGGACAGACTTCTAGGGCACTGGTAGGTAGTCTGGTACGGCCGGACAGGACAGACTTCTAGGGTACTGGTAGGTAGTCTGGTACGGCCGGACAGGACAGACTTCTAGGGCACTGGTAGGTAGTCTGGTACGGCCGGACAGGACAGACTTCTAGGGCACTGGTAGGTAGTGGGGTACGAGCGGAGAGAAGGGAAGGCAAGGCGCTGGTGAGTAGTTAGGTACGGCCGACAGGGCAGAGAAGAATATATCAGGGCGCGGGTAGGCAGTCAAATACGGCCTGACAGGACAGAGAAGAAGGGGGGGCAGGGCGCTCCTGAGCAGTGAGGTAGAAAAGGGCAACTCAGAGGTTAGGGTGGACTGTAAAGCATGACATTAAATATTTAGAAACTGACGAGTGGAGTACTATGGACGCGGGGAGGGCACGCTTTGGTTCGCAGTTTCTAATGGCTATAATTATGGGCAGAAAACACTGGTGGGCACTGAGCTGTTGTTCACTGGTGGACACAGCATGTGAGGGACTGGTGGGTAAAGTGCCCACCATTGAGTAGCTTCAAATGTGCCCTACATGGTAGCCATTGTTGATGACACCGGATGCCAGCGGCGGTGGCCTAACCTCTCGCACGCACGCGCGCGCTCCGAGCACGCCGCGGTGAAAGGGGCCGCGCCGACCTCTTGAGAGGCTGACCTCCGCCGGAGAAGCCAAGAGGGTGGCCCAGCTCGGGTAAACACGCCCGGCGCGGCGCTGTGGCCTGTCCGAGCGGCCGGCCCGTGGCCTTTCACCAGCGCGCAGCTCCGTGGCTCTGGAGTTGACTGGCACTTACATCGGAGCTGACCTCGGTACTTACATCGGAGCTGACGCTGGTACTTACATCGGAGCTGACGCTGGTACTTACATCGGAGCTGACCCCGGCACTTACAATGGATCTGACGCTGGTACTTACATCGGAGCTGATACCGATACCGACGTCAGAGCTGAAGCCGGTACATACTTCGGAGCTGACTGCTTTATTTACATCAGAACCGACTTGGGCAGTTACATCGGAGACAGCTGCTTTACTTACATCGGAGTCGACTCTGGTACTTTTGCATCGGAGGTGACGCTAGTGCTTACATTCGAGCTGACTCAAGAATTTGCATAAGCTTTGTTTTCCCATGTTTGGGAGATGTTGTTGGTCGGTGTGGACCGGTGCCGATGGGTCGGTGTTGGCCTGCGATGGTGATGGAAGTTGGCCGGTGTTAGTGGATCACTGATCGCCAGTATTGATGGATCACTACCAGCCGGTGTTGATGAGTCGTTGTTGGCCTGACTGGCCAGTGTGGGTAGGTGGATGTTGGCCGGTGGTAGTGGTGGGTCCGTATTGGTTGGTGTTGGCCGAATTTTTGGTGGTTCGGTGTTAGCCGGTATTGGCCAAATGACAATGAAGCACTGGAAAGAAATGCGCTTTGACCGGCCGTCTTAGTGTGAGCCCTCCTAGAAAGAGATAAAACACTAGAAAGAACTGCAGTTTGGTCGCCCCTCTGTGTCGGCCCCTCCCAAAGAAAGCTTAATTAGTGGAAATAACTCACTGAACGGCTGTCTGAGCGTGGGCCCCTCCCGGAGAAAGCTTACGCGCTGGAAATAACTAGACTTTGACGGGCAGAGTTCGGGCCCCTGAGAAAGAAAACTTAGGAACTGTAACAAAATGAAGTTTGACCGGTCGTCCCATTGTGTGCCCCTGCTAGAGGGGAGCCCCTTGTGAAGGGGCCAAGTGTGCTTGTGGGCATTTTTAAAAATCATGGTGCAAAGAGATTAGCTGGCTTCATTTCGATCCAAATCTAGGTTAGATGCTGTATTTCCACTGTGTTCAGTGCGCGAAAAGCGAATGAACCAAGTCATTGAAGCAAACCCAAGCCAGTTTTCATTAGCAATGGACTACTGAACTGGTTTAGGGCCAAAGATCGGATGAAAGTCCACAGTTCGTCTTAGTATCACCGTGCTACTGCTGTCTTCGTCATACACAAAGGATAGGAAATCACAGCCGGGTTGTCTTCCGCTGTTGATGGGAGCAGCGTCTTGCAGTGAGCTGTTTGGAGAAAGTAGTGACTGCTCTGGTGATGATGGGCGGACGTGTGCTCGTCTTTTGAGGACAAGATGGTAACTTTAAACAAAATTCATGAGGTGCCCGCGTTAGGCTTCCCTGATTTTGGTCCGTGACTGAAAAGGCGTCAAAGTTTCTTACTAATTGGTTAGTATTTATCGTTAGATTATTCGTTCGGGTTTGAAGTTGAGTACCAGTGGCGACTGTTATTCTGGAAAGTAGACTTACAAGAGGCAAAAGCAAGAACGTTTGTCTAAAATAAAGTAAAAAGGCATAAGCGCCTCCACCGGGAAAAGGTGAGGGGCCTGTGAATCTTCCACCTCTTACTTACAAGAAACTTACTTTCTAGATACAAAAACTTTTCGGCTTTAGGTCTTTTCTTTCTTCACGGCCTGCTGGTCAAAACAAATTCTGATGCTTTCCTAATTTGGCTGAAATTGGGAAAATGTCTCATGAAAAAGTGGGAGGAGCTAGGTCCCCGTGACCCCATCCCCGCCCTCCCCCTGTACAACGTGTGTGTCCAAAGAAATGAAATTCGGTCAGTTACGAAGGAATGAGTAATTGGCTCGGATTTGGTGCCCGCCATTAAAAAATAAAGCCTTATCAGACTCAGTGGCGGATCTAGCCGGTAGGTTTTGGGAGGGGGAGGAGTACGCTAAAGTCGAAATGTCCAAAAACGTCAAATGGTTTTGCCACATTTTAAGTAGACGGTAAGTTTTGTCGGTAAACGTAGGTTGAAAAGCAAACAAAAGTATACGGTTTTGCTACAATTTAACTAGACGGTAGATTTTGGGGGTAAACCTATGTCGAAAAGCAAAAAAAGGCGCAGAGTGAAAGTTGTGGCCACAAGATGCTTGTTTTTCCTTTCCAAGGCCCAATGTTTACACTGAAGTTGATTGGTTGTGTTTGAAGTAGAGTTGAAGCACCAAAACCTTGCTTATAAATTAAAAAGGAGTCGGGGCAAAATCGAGATCGACAGCTTTTGAGGGGGAGGGAAAATGTAATTTTACCCCAAGCTTTTCCGTTTGGGAGGACTAGTACCTTTTTGCTCCCTCTATCCACCACTGATCAGATAAAATGACTGAATTTGATATCACCAATCGTTCATTCATCCTCAAACTATTCTGGATACAGATGAAATCATCACCACTGCGCGCACTGCGGCAAAAAGTCCAGTGGGAGAAATTGTCTCACGTGTTTGTACCCGCTGTCCATGTCTGGAATGACAAGCAAGTGCTCCCTACAGGAATGTCTGCGTCTGTATATGACCGGGCAGAGGACCGAGGGCTGATAGTATCGCCACTGTGAGAGCACCACGGGCGCCACCAAGGTGCCGGGCCCCTGGCGCATGCCACCATCATCATCCTGCCTTAAATAGAGGTTTTACATAGATTGGAGATGGCGGAATTAACAGTGGAGTCACGACACCACCCCGGAGATCCTGGAGATGCCCTACGCTGCTCACATACTGTACCTACACATAGGCGAGGAACGGCCAGGGCCACTGCCCCCCCCACTTTTCTGTGATGTCCCCCTGCAACTGAGATGATAATATCAACAACTGTAATATCAAGCAAGAAACTCAAACTGGCCCGATAGCTTGCCCCGGAACCCCGTTAAACTTACCTGTACTCCTAAACTAAATTGAGGTCCTATGAGTTGATTTTAAGGTCCCCTGAGCTTCGGGCCCCTGAACTGGCCTTTGATGCCATACGAGCTAATCTGGGCCCTTTGAGCTGAACTGAGCGCCCCTGAGATGGTTTGGGCAGCATGAACTGTTCTAGGATGCCTAAACTGAGCTAGGAGCCGTAACCTTGAACAGGGTCCCGTGAGTTGGCCAGAACCTATATCCACCGACCTGGGGGCCCCTGAGCTGAGCTGGGACCGTAAAGTTAATATTGTTCCTTGAGCTAATCTGGATCCCCTGTGATGCACAGAAAACCCTAAACTTATCTGAGGCCCCTGCACAGGAATAGGGCCCCCTCCTGGAATTGGGTTATAAGCTTCAATTGAAACTCTGAACTGTTCTGAAACCCCAAATATGCCGACAAGTGGCCCCTGGATGATCCGGGCCCTTAAGATTATCTGGTCATCAGAGCTAATATGGGCCTCTGTGTTGAACTGAGGGCCCCTGAGATGGTCTGGTACCCCTATAAGGCTTTACAGCCACTGACCTGGCGGCCGTGAGCTTGAATGGCCCCTTGAGATGTTCGGACAGTGGTTTAGCCAGGGAGGGGGTCCGTGGGGTCCGCGGACCCCGTGGGCTGACCTTATACACTAAAAACACAACAATTGATCTCGGGGCTCCTGAGCTTGGTCGCGGGGGCCTCCCGAGCTTGGTCTCAGGAGGCCCTCCCCGAGCTCGGTCTCACGGGCCTTTCGATCTTGGTCTCACGGGCCTTTAGATTTTGGTCTCAGGGCCCCCGAGCTTGGTGTCTGGGGGCCCTCCAAGCTTGGTCTCAGGGAGCTCCCGAGCTTGGTCTCAGGGGCCCTTCGAGTTTGGTCTCAGGGCCCCGAGCTTGGTCTCAGGGCCCCCGAGCCTGGTGTCAGGGAGCCCTCCGAGCTTGGTCACAGATAACCCCCGAACTTGGTCTCGGGGCCCCCGAGCTTGGTCTCAGGGGACCCCCGAACTTGGTCTCAGGAATGCCCCCAAGCTTGGTCTCAGGCCCCCTCTCCGCGAGCTTAGTGTCAGGAGCCCTCGAGCTTGGTCTCAGGGGGCATTCGAGGGCATCTGATGTATAAGGCTGACCGTATGCACTTGAAAACACGAGCATTGGTCTCGGAGGGGGCCTGATCTTGGTCTCAGGGGGCCACCGAACTTCGTCTCAGCGCCCCCCGAGCTTTGTCTCAGTAGCCCCGAGCTCGGTTTCAGGGGCCCTCCGAGCTTGGTCTCAGGGAACGCCCGAGCTTGGTCTCAGGGGTCCCTGATCATCGGTACCGAGGGCTCCTGAGTACTGAACATTGATCTCGGGGCCCCTGAGCTCGGACTCACGGACCTTTCGATCTTGGTCTCACGGGCCTTTCGATTTTGGTCTCAGGGTGCCCCGAGCGTGGTCTCAGGGGACCCCTGAACTTGGACTCAGGGGCCCCGAGCTTGGTCTCACGAGCCTTCCGAGCTTGGTCTCAGGGGGCCCCCGATCATCGGTATCGAGGGCTCTGGAATACCGAATATTGACCTCCGGGGGCCCATGAGCTTGGTCTCAGGGGCCCCCGAGCTTGGTCTCAGGGGACAACCGAGCTTAGTCTCAGGTGGGCAAGCTTGGTCTCATGGGCCTTTCGATGTTTGGTCTCATGGGCCTTTCGATCTTGGTCTTACAGGGTCTCGAGCTTGGTCTCAAGGAACCCCCGAGCTTGGTGTCAGGGGCCCTCGAGCTTGGTCTCAGGGAGCATCCGAGCTTGGTCTGTGGGTCCCTCGAGCTTGGTATCAGCGGCCCCGAGCTTGGTCTCAGGGGTTCAGGGCCCCCTCGGGGTGCCCCCGACTATTGATATCGAGGGACTCATGAGTGAGGCACGAGCATTGGCCTCATGAGACCCAGAGTTTGGTCCCAGGGGCCCCAGACCTGGGTTCAGGACCTCCGAGCATCGGCATCGAGGGGCTCTAGAGTACAGAGCATTAGTCTCTGGGGGAATCGAAATATTGATCTTGAGGGCCCCGGAACATAGTAGTCGAGTTACTCCTGAGAAAAGCGCGAGCATGGGTCTAAGGTGCCCCTGAGCCTGATCTAAGGGGACCCCGATCTTGGTCTTAGGACCCCCGGGCATCAGTATCAAGGGGTTCCGGAGTATTAGTCTAGGGGAGCAATTATTTTAGGGGCCTCCAAATGGTGATTTCGGAGGGCCCCCGAAAGTGGATGCAGTGGTGTAGCCAAGGGGGCCCTAGGCGTCCGCAGATCCCCACCCCTTGGGCCAATCTGAACCACTGCAAAGGATTCTCTGATCACGGGGCCCCCAGAGTCAGTCTCAGGGACCCCTGAAGATTCGTTCTCAGGGCGTCCCGAGTCGGTCTCACGGCCCCCGCCCTGAGAGTCGGTCTCAAGGCCCCTCAAGTAGATTTCAGGGGCCCCAGAGGGTTGGTCTCAGGGGCCCCAAAAGTCGGTATCATGGCCCCCGAGAGTCTGTCTCAGGGAGGGGGTCCGAGCTAGTCTCAGGGGCCCCCAGAGAGTGTTCTCAGGGCCCTGCAACAGTCTATTTCAGGGGGCCCTGAGAGTCAGTCTCAGAGAACCCCAAGAGTCGGTCAAGGGGACCCCAAGAGTCTGTCTTAGGGGACCCTGAGATTCGGTCTCGGGGTCCCCCTGAGAGTCTGTCTCAGAGAACCCCAAGAGTCAGTCTCAGAGCACCCCAAGAGTCGGTCTCAGGGGGCCCTCATAGTCTCACGGGCTTCTCTCTCAGGAGTAAATATTTAGTTTCAGGTGGCCCCGAGAGTTAATCCGGGGGTCCGAGAGTTAGTCTAATTTGATCCGCAGAGTGCTGGTTTCAGGGGCCCCAGAGGGGTAATTTTGTGAGCCCTCAAGATTTAGCCTCAGGCTCTGCCCCCCCCACCGAGTTTTGGTATAAGCGGCCCCGAAAGTCGATCTCAGGGAGCACCCAAAAGTTAGTCTCAGAGGGCTCCCGGTTGTCAGTCTCAGAGACATCCGATAGTTAATCTCGGGGTTCTGAGAGTAATTTCCAGAGGTGCTCCCGAGTTTTGGTCTCACGGGCCCGGAGTTAGCCTTAGGTCCGCGAGAGCTAACCTGGAGCCTCCGAGAGTCAGTCCCAGGAACGCCAAAGACTCAGTCTCAGAGGTGATTCCACCACCACCCCCCCGGGTGTTTGTCTCAGGGGCGCCCTATAGTAAGTCTCAGAGGGCTGTCGGAAGTCATTCCCAGCCCCCTTCCCCACCCCAAAAACAGCCTCAGGGGACCCCAATAGCTAATCTGGATGGCCACGATAGTCAGTCTCAGCCCCCCTCCAGAGCAAATCTGGGGGCCCAATAATAAGTCTTAGGTGCTGCCGATAACTAATCTCAGGAGCCCCGAGAGATTCTAAGGGGCCCCCAGTTTTGATTAAGAGGCGCCGTGAATCGGTCTCAGAGACCCCCGGAGATCTAATCGGAGAGCGGCCGAAAATTAGCTTTGTGAGTGCCGCCAAGTGTTGGTCTTAGGTGGCCCCAGAGCTCAAATAAAAATTTTCAAAATCATATGCCTTGGAAAAAATGTATCTACCCCTATTGCGTACTAAAAAATGGAAAATTTGAAACACGTCGATCAGGCGCCATTATCGAAGGAAAGGCAAAAATTAATCTAATTTTATCATAAGAGCAAATTGAACAAGGAATTTAGCATTTTAGTCAATTTGTAATATATTAGCTTAACACCAATAACTACATTCCTAAATATTCTGAAATAAACAACTTTCCAATATTTTAGTAGGAAACCAGACAAACAATGGTAGCGACAGAAATTGATGAGCATAATCCCAAAAGAAAAATAGGTATGAAAGGTTGAAAATAACAATAACAGAGTGAGCCAATGCGATAGATATCTTGGGCGCCTTTTGCCTTGGTAATTTGCTCGTTTACAAGATGGCAAGGGTAAGAAAGTAACTGGATCTCAACAGGAGCCGTCGACGGAATAGAGGTTATGTAACGTTCGGGACACACTACTATATCCATTGTATCTTTATTCGTTTTTTTTTCGTTTCTTTGGAAATTTCCTGATTAAAGAGTTCATGGATTCGACACCGGGAAATAATTGCTAATTATTTCCCGTAGAAGATCATTTCTTTGTACTCAAAACGACTGACCTCCAATAACTTCATGTCTGATTACCTGAGTGAATTGAGGTAGACTCAGGTTTAAAATCATGCGTGCATCAACATTGAACTTCCCGAAATATGGCTCAAAGCTGTTATTATAGCCACGCTACCATATAAGGTATGGGCCATCCTTAATATTTGGTGACCTTAGTTTACCTAGTTTACCAACACTTGGTTGGATCGAAGAAACCAAGCTATAAACAAAATAAGAATGAATGCTTAAAAGGCACAACAAAATTTCCTTCATGTGAATGTTATAATGTTAAAATACTATACAAAAGATATAGGAGATGGGCCCGGTTACTAAGGGGACCCCGGCCTGGGGCCCCCGATGGTAGTTGGACCCCTCCTTGGCGGAATCCTGGCTACGCCGCTGTGTTCTGAGACTCTATATCAGCCACCCTGGGACTCCCCTAAGCCTAGCTGCGGCCCTGAGCTAATCTGGGCACCGCTGTACTTAACTGGGGCCTCTGATCTGGTATGGGGGCCCTGAACTCTTCTAGGGTCCCTGAGCTAAGCTGGGGCCGTGAGCTTGAATGGAGCCCCCTGAGCTGGTATGAGAGGGGACCCTATATCAGCCTATCTGGGCCCCTGAGCTGAGCTGGCCTGTACTGAACAAGAGCCCTGAGCTGGTCTGGGGCCCCTGAACTGTTCTAGCGTCATTGAGCTAAGCTGAGATCCGTGAGCTTGAACAAGCCCCTTGAGCTGTTTTGAGACCCTACATAAGTCGACCTGGGGACCTCCGAGCTGAACCGGGTCCCTAAGCTAATCTGGCACCCTGTGCGAATCTGGAGCTCCCCTGTGATGAGCTTCTAGGGGTCCTGTGCTTATGTAGGGTCCCTTGATAAGCTGGTCCCGAGGCTAATGCACTGGTCTGGGCCCTTGAGCTGACTAATCTGGGTTCCTGAGCCATAGTCTGGACCTTGGGGCCCTCCGAGATAATTTGGCGGCCCCTGAGCGGCATGGACATAGGAACCGGGGGTCAGGGGGATACTGCCCCCCTTTGAGGTGGGCCCTCGCAACGAATATACAAATATCAGCAACTGTAATATAGAACAAGACACCCAAACTGGCTCGATAGCTTGTCTGGGAACGTTCAAGTTCGGTAATACGCTGCCTGCAAGCCCCTGGAGGAGGAGCGCTTCGTAAAAAAGCCAAGGCACCTACTACCCGAGTGTTTCCAAAATGAGTCCCGAGAACTGGGCCCAACAAACTCCACATATCAATCCCAGCACAAAATATGAATTGGACACGGACCCCGCACCAAATGCCGAGCAACAGTCGTCCCTGAGCCATCAAAAGGCGCGACGTCTTTCGATGCCAGGGTTATATGGCATCACCAACTCTTTCCCTGTTGAAGGGGTTTCTTGGGAGTCAAATTGCTCTTTGCACAAGGAATCTGCCGTGCCTTAAAACCGAGTTGGTCGCGTGGAAAACAAGGTTGCTAACCACTATAACACCATGCCCACACCTCCTCGGCATCACAAAGCTGGCCATAAAGTACCTACATTGCACTTGCAGTCATGCTGGAACTCTGCATTTTAGGCGTCGAAAAAAATAGCTAGGCGTATTTATTGTGATCAGCCTTTACCGAAATCAATCTCTAATGATGGAAAGAGGGGATCCGTAATAACCTAAATAAATATTCCCATTTTCGTCATTAAATAAGCGAATACAAGTTGATTAGGCATAGCGAAGTGAGGCTATTTGGTATCAAAGCATTGTCTGTAGTTTTCTAAACAGCTCTTAATTTTGTAAATGTGATGAAAAGGGCCTAAATATCTGTAAATATAAAAAACGCGCTCGTAGTAAAAGATTTTTGAAATCCTCCAAAAAAGCTTAAAATGTATTTCGTCTTTGAAAATGGTCTGGGTAAAAAACCAAAAATGTTCATTGCCGTTTTACTATGATTTATTTGACCATAATAGGTACAACTCGAAATCATAGGGCAAAACTTAATTTCTCAATTTTCCATATATTGAGATCCTTGTTTGCATGCGTGCCTTATTGACACCAAACGAGCTAACTATTTTGTTCTTATAATTATGGGCCCCGTGGAGTGGGCCCCCTTGAGGTGGGCCCCCTCTAAGGTTGGTTCCCCCCACTTTTCAAACCGTTCCTACGCCCCTGCCTACAACGCAAGTATGACCTATAGGACATAGTGAACCACCACGGCAGCACGGCTAACGGCCTGCTGGACGAGGGCACAGGTCCACGGACTCAAGGGTAGCTACATGCATTTTCTCTCACTGCACCAATAATGCAAAACGCCGGTTGATCGTGAAAAACGGGGGGTTTTCTCGTGTTCGCCGGCATACGTGAATCAAGCCACGTCGGGCATTTCTACGCCTTTGTACTTACTGTTCTGGGGAAACGAGCCTTCCTGAAAGCCGATATTCTAGTGAAATACAAAAGGTTACAGGCAGCTTCGGTGCGTTCTTACTAGCTGAGGGAGGCCACATTAATGTCCGCGGCCTGCCTGCCTTCGAACACTCCGAACCATCGGAGGGTTCGGCGTGATACCATCGGATTGGTCGGAGTGGTGCCATCGGATTGGTGGGAGTGGTCGTTTTCCAGCGGTCATTTTTTGCAGGGCGGCGCATCGTCGGCGGCGGCGGTCGGGTCGATGTCCCCGGGGGAGTTTGCTGGGTGGTGCTGGGATCGATGGTGTGCCGGGATTGGCACGCTGCCGCTGCCGCTCCCACCCAGCTCACGACAGCGGGCCGCTGATCACTCACTGGGTCGCCCCACTTACTGGTGTCGGCGTCACCGCACGTGCATAATTTGTTAATATTTAAATGTGTGGACCTAGTCTTCCTCCAAGAGCAGGATCGGTCCGTGGTGTGACGAAGCACGCCCCTGCTCCTAAGCTGTATCAGGGGTGTATCAGTTCTATCCAGTATATGTAAAAAAACAACCACATTAAAAAAACAATGTTTTATTTTTACATTTGGAAAGAAATTGAATTCATTGTATTTTCTCGCATTTGCAAGCAAGCACCACAAAATTTGAATATTTTCAGTAGACCCTGCGGTGGAAAATTGCCTGCAGACCTGCAGGACGTCTTTCAGGCGTGAAGGAATCCCTCTTGGACGTACCTTAGAATAAATGTACCTTGACCTGGACCCGCCTTGCTGTGATAATTTGAACAGCGCAGAAAATTAACTTAGTCGGTTTTATTTCCCCAGCATGTACAATACTTCTGAAGTTATCGATAAAACTATAATACCATCAACATTTTCAGAGGTCAGAAAAGTCAGACCTTGCCAAAAAAGCTGAAGACGATCTTAAGGTGCCGAGGAGCCGATACATATTTTTGTGTGTTGACACGACATTTATGGGTGTTCTAACATGACAAATTATGACCAAATGACTTTTCATGTGTTCACTTTTACACTTCTAAAGTTTTGACTATCGATCATATAAAAATGAATTGATTTTTTGAACAGCGGATATTTTTTGAGACAGTCGGATTCTGGTTATTTTCTTGCGGCCAAATCAAAATGTGGGCTTTTTGAACCGTGGACCTCTTTTTTGTAGTTTACGTTCGTTTATTTCATGATGCTGACTGGCGCTAGCACTAGCCATAAAACTTCCCAGTCATTCTATCGAATCACAAGCCGGGAAGAGCCCGAGGAACCTTTGCGACCATAGTCTTAACCTTCGCCCCCCGTGGGGGAGTGTTTGAACACCCCTCGGGTATTTCCGGCGTCACGAAGTGCCACCGTACTCGGCACACTCTATCCTTGATCGCTTCCGCAACTTTCCTAAAAATATTAAGGTTGGGTCATCTCAGGTCAGGTCACCAGTGCAGGTCAAGTGACCTCACCTACAAAAATGTTAAAGGTGGCCTAAGTAAGAAATGGGTGAATCTATCGAATTGAAACTTATACCACTTAATGGGCTCACCCAGTGATAAAACTTTTATTCCGGGATTTTGCATATCGGTGACCTAGGGTCAGGTGCGGATCATGACCTCTCCATTGGAAATAGATAGGGATAACAGGAAATGGGCTGTATTTGTGTAGATACAGCTGAGAATACCTCCGTATTTTCCAATTCGTAGTGTCCTGGGCCCCGTACCAGGTTCATGTCGCAATTTTTGACCTGTGACCTCTGAGAAGACATCTGGCTACCTAAGCAGTTTCAGATTTGGGTCAATAACTTTGCAGGAAATGATGATACAACTTATATTTTGATACCATTACGTTCGAATTGTCATTGTGAGTCGAATCATGTGCATATTGACTATGTTAGGTTGAAAAGTGACGTTGACCTGACCTGAAGTCAGTTCATCTTTGTGTTTTGACCTAGCATAGTCATATTGTACATCATTCGATTCGCCGTGACGAGAGGAAGCGAATGGTGCCTAAACAGTGGTTCTAATGCAACTCTGTCAGACGCTAGAGCCTTAAAACACTACCCTAACATGCAACCTTCACCTGTCATGGACCTCAGTATTGACCTGAGCCAAAAAGTGACCGCAGTAGTTTTTCATAAATTTGTATGAGCTATCCAGCGGGGTTCGCGCTTTTTTCGCTATTCCGCATAGGAGCCGAGTTCGAGGTGGGGTGTTTGAAAACCTCCCACCAGGGCGAAGGTGACTCGGAGGCCCACCGAGGCGCGACTTAATACCCGCCTCAGTGGGTGTTACAAAACCTACGTGCTAAACATTACTTTGGTTCTGTCTATTATAAATGTGCATAACTTGCTTTAATGTCTAGTTTGAAACGTGAAATGTTTTGATATATGAAAAAAATAAAATAAATTGATCAATGTCAGTTTAGATTATAAATGGTAACATACTTTAGCTAAAAACGCTTCATTCGTATTCTCATTCATTTTTGTGCAAATCAAGCAGCTGCAATCTGGCTCAAAGCATTAGCAGCTCATACGCCAATTTGGCATCCTAAAAAATGATTACAAGGCACAAGCTCAAAACAACACTTCATGCTTTTTACTATAGAAAAAAGTTCCACCGTAGTACAATTTGCCAAGGGGAACACCCCTTGTTCTGTCACTAGTATGAAACAGTGTATTTACTTCATCTGACAATCTTACCATGTGCCACAATCATGCGCGACACGTCCGTACCTTGTTCCTGCAGTGCTTTTGCATAGCATTGTATTTACTTCAGGAAAAGACCCTACAAGGCAGCGCGCGGGATTCCCTTCATACAGTGGAAGCTTTTTATTGGGGTGTTTGGAGAGGAGAAATCAACTCACTTTGGAACACCGAAGGCATATTAGATGAATTGGACGCAGTTACTGGCGCAGCGTATTCAACTACGGCCAACAGGGTAACGGCAGTGTTTTGCTACTCGTGAATAAGAGGCGTAATAGTATAAGTCGTCGTTTTAATACAGATACCATGTGAGTCGAAATGAAATAAATTCAAGCTTACCGATTCATTACTATCATGCAATAGAATGATTGATTGATTATTGGGTTTTAGGGGCGCGCCAACCTGCGAGGTCATATAGCGCCCATAACACTTCTCTGCAGTCAAAGCTTATAATTTTGTCTGTCTTTAGGGGAAAGTAAAGTCTCGTCTAAAGCGAACTAATATTTACATTAAAGAGTGATTCTTTCACATCGTAGTTATGATTCTCACTGCACGGATACATGGTCCCAGATTCAAATAGGTTTGCCGCGCCGGCAGGCCGGCGCGGGGCGCCGGGGCATCACTTCCAGCGCCCACCCCGCACCAACGGACCCAGGGGCCCGGGGGCGCGGGGGCAGCCTAGACGCCGGACCTAAGCCCGACGTCTAACGGAGGCCCTCCCCGTCGCTCCGAGACTTGAAAGGCCCCGGAGCGAAAGGGAGGACCCACCAAATCGGCGCCAGGCGCCTATCAGCACGGTTGACTACCACAACACACGCTTTTAACCAGGATCAAATATTATCGTAAAGTCAATGTCTCTCAGATAGGACAGCACCCGTTCAACCATACTGGAGTCACGGCCGATCAATTCTAAAAGTGTGGACTCCTGCCGGTGCACGCCAAAATGCAAAGACCTGTGTCTAGCATATTCCGGGCACGAGACTAGCACGTGTCGGACCGACAGGGGCGCCGCACATCGCTGACATTGTGGTCTTCGCCGCATAACAGATATCGGTGAGTGGCCAGCGTGTGACCAGTCCGCAATCGACACAACGCCACCTCCTCAATGCAATAGAAAAATATCACAAGTTTATAAATGATTTTGTATCTGGAAAACCTAATTGGCCCATAGCTTGGACGCCTGGTTCTCTTGAACACACCTTGCGTTTAAGGTTATTGACTGCAGTGGCGGATCCAGGACGTCGTTTCGGGGGCTACGGGGCTCAGACTTTCCCACAATTGCCTCGGAACAGCCTACTGCTACGCAACTTCTAGAGACGTTCTGACCATCGGATAGATCCCCTCTTATCCTCCACTGATTGACTAGACCTCTCTTTTTAGCTATCAGAAGCATTTGCCGAATTTTAGTCATCGGAAGAAACATATGAGAAAATGACTACCCAGTCCCCTATTTTCTATGTTCTGAAGATGCCATTGATGAAGCAAAATGAGAGAAAAATATAATTAAATGTCAGTTTATGTTTTCGAACCACAAGCAAAAAGATATCGTTTTGCGACAGAAACAGATGGAATTGGTTCTTATACCGCACTGCCAGACGCGAAAGTTTCTATTGATTTGCATTATTTTGGTTCTCCAGGGTGATAGATGGCTGTTTGAAGGATACCCAAAATCTGTGTATGGGTCTCCTATTTGTGGGTATAGTAACAACTTTGGAAGGAAACTTGTCATATCAGAAGTATCTGTACTTTTGGGATCTTGGCTTCTGTTGGTCTCATTGTCAGTCAGAGCCTGACTGTGGGTCGAGTGGAGTCGACAGTGCCCCACCCCGATATGTATCCTTGCCTTTAGGACACATATGGCCTCAGCAGCTGACGTGCTCTATAACCCCAATCATCATCATCCTTGTCCCTCTTTAATCGATACCAATGGACCTGGCCTGCGTACGGACCGGTCTCGTTGGTCATGGCGGCCCCCTGCCGGGGTCGCGTGCACGGTTTGTTCGGTGTTGGTGCGATAGGCGCCAGCGCAGCGCGGTTTCTGACGTCACTATGACAGCTGGTGGCGCGTGACCTTGGCCGTGCCGCCGAGTGTATCAATGCTTCGTCCGTGCGACCAGCCCTCGCGCGGCGGGCTCTCTGACCCCAGTCCTAGCGCGGACGAGCTGAACCCGACAATGTGTACAGGCCACTGCAACAAACGGCGCTATTCCGGCTGTTCTTTATCCCTGCCGATAGCCAGTTTTAAGAGAAAAGGAGCAGGGGCGTAGCCAAGGGAGGGCGGCAGGGACAGCGACGTGTCGCTCGCTGTCAGCATTTATACAGACCCTAAAGCACTTTAACAGATAAATAGAACTTGTCAGCACTTAAACAGACCCTCACCAGATATGAGGAGGTCGAGTTTTTGCTGGGCTACGAGTTATTTGTAGTTAAGCCTATGTCTCAATGTTTGTAGAAGTGATCGAGTAAGCATGGTGATATATTTTTCCTAGAGATAACTGTTCAAAACAAAGTGTTTTTCAGTTTCAGTCGAGTAGCTGCATCAGCAATAGGGAGATTCCGTCAACTGAAATTGATGCTTATTTAGCTGGGGACTCAAACCTTCACAAACTCTAATTTTGTGAAAGTTTGAAATATTTTGGGGCTGATTATTTTGCAAGATGCTCGGAGACAACCCTTTTAATGATGTCAAGTGTCTCTGTCAGAGTTAGTCTAGGAAACTCTTCTAATCGCTGGTAGTTTTGGGTACGAACAAGTTTTTGCACACCAATGTCCTGAATGGTGGTAGAGTAGCGATTTGAGGATTTCGCAATGGCCTACCGGTTTGGGTGTGTCGAATCGCCGGAATAATGGATCTGGTGTATGCTGGAGCATTGGAATTTGGGTTTTGCAGTTTGTGACAGAGGCCGAGTCTGTGGATTTTGCACCCTACAAGCAAAGGGGTCCACCTAGGCTCTTGATGTAACTTCGAGATAGTTGTTAACTTTGTGCCAAAGTTAATACTGTCCGGCCTATTTTGTGCCTTTTCTTGTCCGAGAGCGGCAGTTTTAGTCATGAGTCCGTCAATTACTGTGTCGCAATAGTCTTAGTAGGTTCGTTCGTAAGTAGTGCATATACGGTTAAAAGTGGCTAGCTTACCCAGTATGCCATCAATAGTATGGTGTTGATGTCATTCGCGATTGTCCGTGTTGACCTGACATTAATTAAAGGGAGATACGCGAAAAAATTATTATTGTGGTTTCTTGCTATTTGAAAAATTCTGATTACGAAACTGTCAATTATTTTTGTATCTTCGGCAAAATTTTGGGAAGCCACTCACTTATTATCGAAATAGGTTACCAGTTCCGATAAAATGCTGAAACCTTCACCCATCACTTACTTTTCGAAAACTATGTAAAGTTGAAAAGTAATGTTTTTTTGTAACCAAAAATGTCTGTTCTGCTGTATTTGTATTTGAATTAATTTTACAAAGCCTTTAAAAAATACAAAATGAATTAGTTTGCCCTAGAAACGGAAAAAACATAATAACTCAAGTCTTCAGCCGTTTCGTACCTCGGGTCTTGAGTCGTTTTCTGCTTCAGCCCCAGGATGACGAAACTTTTGCGTCGGAAAGGTCACGTGACCCACCTATGAGGTGGCTGTACGTTCTAATTGGTCAATTGTGATTTCTTAAAAGTCCTATATTTTTGTTTTAATATTATTTTTGGCTGTAGCTTTTTTAAAATAACTTTTCATTTAATAGTTTTAAACTTTCAAGACACTGCTTGGGAAAAATGAGACCGGTCTTTTACAGAATTTGATAGCCTTAGCCGGGGGTAGGTCATTTACATCGATAAGAGGTGTACCGGTAAAGTTGTCTAGAAATGTTGACTTTGAGAGCAATTTTAAGGCATTTGCAGGCCGAATTCGCAAAAAAATGAGAATAGGACTTCTGAAACAACTTTTTGTAGCCTTTTACTCTAGCCAATAAATTTTTTTCGCGTATCTCCCTTTAACCTCCTACTGACCATTGGCCTTACATATGCTTGTGTTGGCCTGACACTGACCCCCTACTGTCCATTGACCTGAAACTGACCCGTGTCGACCTTTGACTTAGGTCAGTGTTAACCCCATTGACCATTGGCCTAATTATGTCTGTGTTGACCTGACACTAACGCCTGCTGACAATTGACCGGGCATATGTTCGTGTTGACCCGTCGCTAACTGAGCGACTCCTCGGCAGGTGAGGATGCGGACGGATCGGGGCCCGGGCCCCAGCACTCCGGATCCGGCACTGACCTCAGACCACAAGGCCGGCTCCCAGGGCAGCTTGGACGAGTCCTCCTCCCAGCCACAGCCTGCGGCCCGCACAGGTGAGCTGTCCCCCGCCACAGCCTGCGGCCCGCACAGGTGAGCTGTCCCCTGCCACAGCCTGCGGCCCGCACAGGTGAACTGTCCCCTGCCACAGCCTGCGGCCCACAGGTGAACTGTCCCCGCCACAGCCTGCGGCCCACAGGTGAGATGTCCCCTCATCACAGCCTGCGGCCCGCACAGGTGAGCTGTCCCCTGCCACAGCCTGCGGCCCGCACAGGTGAACTGTCCCCGCCACAGCCTGCGGCCCGCACAGGTGAGATGTCCCCTCATCACAGCCTGCGGCCCGCACAGGTGAGATGTCCCCTCATCAGTCTGCGGCCCGCACAGGTGAACTGTCCCCGCCACAGCCTGCGGCCCGCACAGGTGAGATGTCCCCTCATCACAGCCTGCGGCCCGCACAGGTGAGATGTCCCCGCCACAGCCTGCGGCCCACACAGGTGAGCTGTCCCCCGCCACAGCCTGCGGTCCGCACAGGTGAGATGTCCCCCGCCACAGCCTGCGGCCCGCACAGGTGAGATGTCCCCGCCACAGCCTGCGGCCCGCACAGGTGAGTTGTCCCCCGCCACAGCCTGCGGTCCACACAGGTGAGCTGTCCCCGCCACAGCCTGCGGCCCTTACAGGTGAGCTGTCCCCCGCCACAGCCTACGGCCCGCACAGGTGAACTGTCCCCCGCCACAGCCTGCGGCCCGCACAGGTGAGCTGTCCCCCACCACAGCCTGCGGCCCGCACAGGTGAACTGTCCCCCGCCACAGCCTGCGGCCCGCACAGGTGAGCTGTCCCCCGCCACAGCCTGCGGCCCGCACAGGTGAGCTGTCCCCCGCCACAGCCTGCGGCCCGCACAGGTGAACTGTCCCCCGCCACAGCCTGCGGCCCGCACAGGTGAGCTGTCCCCCGCCACAGCCTGCGGCCCGCACAGGTGAGCTGTCCCCGCCACAGCCTGCGGCCCGCACAGGTGAACTGTCCCCGCCACAGCCTGCGGCCCGCACAGGTGAGCTGTCCCCCGCCACAGCCTGCGGCCCGACAGGGTGAGCTGTCCCCGCCACAGCCTGCGGCCCACACAGGTGAACTGTCCCCCGCCACAGCCTGCGGCCCGCACAGGTGAGATGTCCCCCGCCACAGCCTGCGGTCCACACAGGTGAGCTGTCCCCCGCCACAGCCTGCGGCCCGCACAGGTGAGATGCATCCCCCGCCCCAAGCGCAGAGTGGAAGCCTGCAGTCTGCCCAGGCGGGTTGCACATTACTTCAGTCGCAGTTGCGTCACGCTCCTCTTTTTGGGTGAATGCAAGTTTTCCTTGCTTCTATTTGCAGCAATGAACGCTCGCACAGGCTCCTAGCTTTTGCAGTATTACGCCGATGAAAACGGACCGGACGAGCTTTTGAACAGTATTTTGTCAGAAACCAGCAGAGCTGTGGATTTATATCTCTTTGGTGGTGCCACAGCACCCCCATTGGAATTGGGCTCCCCCAATGGTGATTTGGACACCCCCAACCAAAAAGTGCAGCCAATGAAATGTTTAAAGATTATGAAATTTTCAACGAATATGTGTTACAATATTATAATGGCATTCTGGGTCTGATTTACAGCCTGATATTTTACTAAGCAAAGGAGATCCTCAGACATCATGGACAGTAATGCTAGCCGGTAAGTTTGGGGGCAAGCCAAAGTCGATAAAAAACGTCACGCAGTGAGAGATGGTATGCCACAATTTAACTAGGCGGTAGGTTTTGGGGGTCAGCCGATAAGCAAAAAAAGTAGCCGATAAGAGTCGATAAGCAAAAAATAAAAACGTCGCGTTGTCAAACATGTGGCCACAAGTAACTTGACTGGTCCTGTTTAAAGTTGAGAGTTGAAACACCAGAACCTTGATTATAAACTAAAAGCTAGTCGGGGCAAAAAGGAGGTCGACAGCTTTGGGGGCAAAAACATACTTTTCCCCAAGCTTTTCCCTTTGGAGGGGGAAAACATGGTTTGCCTCTCCTGGATCC
This sequence comes from Lepas anatifera, assembly GCA_034440635.1. NCBI lineage: Eukaryota > Metazoa > Arthropoda > Thecostraca > Lepadidae > Lepas > Lepas anatifera. The sequence continues at coordinate 3,192,324 of JAOTON010000535.1, read as the reverse complement.
GCCACTGATAATGCACAATTCACAGTGCATTGCATACTCCATACTTGAGCAGTGATGCAGTCCATAAGATACAGCAAAGTAGAAGCTATTCACAATAGCTGAATTATGTGCATATTTTTCACTGCACAATTCGTTCACACATTGAAAAAAGTATTTGAAATCAACAAAAGGCGCAGCACCCTGGGGACCTTTGGTCTGTGGTGCCAGGTGTTTTCAAACATTTGTACAAATTTGTAAACATTTGTATACATTGACATATTACTTACTGTCCAATATTGATAAGCAGCGCCTGTTCCCTTGAGACATGTCATGACGTTACAGTCCGAGGGCTACTATACTTTGTATTGAGATGCAATAGTGTTACCAAAAACGTAACAAGAGAAATAGGTTGCACGATTACTCATTGTACAAATTATCTTACCCTATATTTTTACAAAATATTTTATGCTTTAGGAGTATGTTTCCTAGGTATAAGCTCAGTGCCTAGCCAAATGAAGCTTTGAAACTACCTACAGGGCTGGGATATAAGTTTCTATCTCTGGATGTGGAGTATCTCTTATTTTTCATATTAGGCAGTGCAGCATAGTTTCATGTATTTAAAGGGAATGTGGCACCTTGGTCGAATCCTGTAAGTTAGTGTGATTAGGCGTAGTTTTAGCCGAAAATAATGAAACCACTCATTATTTCTGTGAAAAATGTACAATAAGCTCAATATTTTGATTTTTAAAACACTCCTCGAGGAAAAGAAATAAATATCTGTCTGTGGATGATATCATGATCTGGCAACCACTACCATACTTGAAACGCTTCAAGGGCTTCGATAAGCTAAGGCTCATCGTGACGTCACCATATGTCGTCACACCAATATGGCTGTCAACTGTGGTCTGCTGCTAGGGGTACATGAGGGGTACATTGCAGGTAGGTTTTAACTTTTTTCTACGGAAATCTCGAGTTCCAAGACAAATGATATATTGAGTACCGAGTTTTCCGATTTGCTTTACAACATGGCTATCTCAGTTGAAATCACGTTATGAAGGTGCCACATTCCCTTTAAGGCAGTGTATTGCCCAGTGTTTATAAATCAATGGTTCTCTAACGCTGTTGTAGTTCACAGTTTTCGGATTTGGGCGCCGCCCAATGGTTTTCAAAAATCCACGTTATTATTGTGGATCGATTAAGAGTGCCCTCATTAGACAAAAGAAATCCGTTGCCTGTAACTTTTGGGTTTCACAATAGAATTTTAAATGTCGTGGTATGACTTATGAAAGGAGCAATGCGTTAAAACATCGGAAATGTTTTGAGTGCCAAATTAGATTTAGTGCCTTTTCACCATACAACATGGAAGAAAGCAGCACGTGATTCCCTCTTCTCGTATTATCTGTTTTTACTTCGGCAGCGATCTCATTACTTCACACTCGCTATAACTCGTCCGACGGTTAAGGTTTACTTTTATATACCTACGTATCTCTCCTCTCCTTCTGTCGGTAACCATCGGACAGGCCCACTCCTTTTCGCACAGCAGAAACCCATCTCGCGACTCTCCTGACTTCAGCGAACTCGGCCGCCGGCTAGCCAGTGCTGAATCTGCCGCTATCTCGCCTGTGCGAAAGAGTATCGGATGGTGGCGCAGATAATCAAGCCAATCTAGGACAAAATATGTCTAGTAATGCTTGAAAAGGATATTGCTAATATATCTCTTGGTTTATGGTTTGGGCTTTATCATTCTCATCGACAAATTTCGGCTGAGTATCTCGCTATACAAGTGAACGCACCTCCACCAATCAGCAGCCGACATCCGCTGGATGCCGATTGCCCGCGGGGCACAGAGGTTGGAAAGGTCACGCCGCTGCGTGCCGCCGACGCCGAGTTCAAGCATTGGTGGGGAGGGGTCGAGTGGCAGATTATAAAACGTATGAGCGTTGTGTTGAGAATGGTGGTCGTTCTGCCTGCTGTTGGACTGAGAGAGGACAGGTGTAGGAGACATTCTGGGCACAGGGGTGGATGTATGGGTTAGGTGTTCGTGCACTTGCAGTGTCGATAGCACTGGAAAACATGAGTATGAGTTCTTTAAATGAGTTCGGTATGTGAATAAGCTTGGCGGGTAAAATTGCAAGTTCCGATTTATAATCCTTAGAAATGTTTTTGGGCGCATCAGGATAAATGATCCAGCTCTTCATTTTTTATTGATAAACTCTTATTGGCAATACAACACATACTGTACATGTGACATACACAACTAGCTGACTTTTCATGTGTGCAACACTAGAATTTTAAACTGATAAAATGGCTATTTCAGGCGAAGGGATAGATAGCTCTGACAGTTCAAACAAGGAGGGTCTAAGGCAAATTACAGGATGCACGACTGAGTGACCATGAATTGTCTGAGTGGGTATGAACATTTTAATGACATTAATATACAGTGTATTCCTTTAGCATGGGCCACTTCCCTTTCACATTCTTTCGATGCCCCGCCACCCGGACTACAGGCAGCCAGAAGTCACTGTGCGCTGCCGTCTAACCACGATTGTCCGACTTTCTATTTTGACGCCCAAAAATTGTTTTTATGCTACAATGCTCCACTGTTTATCTCCCGGATGACGGCGCGTTCCTAGTTAGTTACTCTTTATTAGTCCCAGATGTTTTTATTTTATTTTCATTAGACTTAGACGCTCAGCACTCAGCTTTCGAATTATACGGAAGTTGTCGAAACTGGGCAGTGAGTGACCTCGCAAGTCATGTCAAGTATTGCAAATGATGCAAATTTCTGAACACAGTCTTATCTTCTATCGGCGGTGCCAGGAACAGCTTATGCTGGGATTTACATCTCTGAAATCGGTATGTAGGCAATTGCAGTGCATTCGAATTCACACAAAGACGGCAGTGCGTTGTTCGGGCCAGAGGGGCTAAATAGAAAATACCTATTTTTGGTACATTTTTATTTTTCTGTCCCGAAATTTCGTATTAAGCAAAACAATACAGCACGCGGAAATTTTGGTACGAGGATTGGAGACGTCACATATGAACATCAAACAATATTAGATAAATTATTTTGAGTGGCGGTAGCTTTGGAACGGCTAGTTTTTAAATATGTTCAAAACGCTTAAAATTCGAATTGTGAAATCTTGTTAGAACGGTACATGTCAGAGGAAACGATAGCTGAATGGTCTGGAATAGTGACGGGTTGCTGATTGCACCTTACCCATCACCGCCACGGGGTCGGGTCTGATCCCCGCTCGTTTTTTCGCAAATTATTCTGGGTCGATTCAGATGAGACCCGCGTCGATTTGCTGGCCTTCTGGGGATATCAATTCGGAAACGAATTGATAACAAATGAACGAATGATTGAAAATTGACATCAGGGAGGTCAGGCCAACGAGTTGTGACAGCATTGCTAGGCCCGTGTAAGGCAATTCCGTTGTTTCTAAAATGAGGCTGACAAAACCAGGGTATGACTCGGCTTCTACAAGCGTTAGATAAAGTTTCTAAACATTGTTCGAAAATTCTTGAAAAAATATTCATGCTGTCATCCATTCTGAGGTCAGATCGATACCAAGGTCGCCAGAGACCACCAAGGTCATGGTTTGCGAAGTTGTTTGTACCTATAACTTTTGAACCAAACAAGAAGCAATATTAAATTTGGTATCATAGTAATGAACATGGCCCAAGGATTCAAATAGTATGTAACATGACCTTGAAAAGTTATTATTTAACCTTGACCTAAGGGCAAGTTCATAATATGACCTTACAATGTCATGCTATAAAGCATTCGAATCATTAGGTCAATCAGAACACCCTGATGACTTTTGTATTCTAGGTCTCTGGCTCCCCAGGTGTAAGAAATTTTCTAAATGAGTCTAAATTTAACCCTTTTTGGTCCACTGTAACGCCACTTGTCAACGGATACGCTTCGAACTCGGATCCAAAATGGAAGAGCGTAAGGTGCTTACAGCGCCGTTTTAATTGTTCCGTATCACCTCCGGTTCCCGAGACCCCAGGCGGAAGTGTGTATGAAAAGGTCCTAGGCGGTGCCGGGTCAATGAACAGTACCATACAAGGGTGTGAATTTATATCCCTTATTTGGAGCCCGGGCACCTGTAATGAAATATTCATTTAGCGTTAAAATATTCTTTAAATCTTATTGTTAATCATTTTCAAAATTCAAAAGAACTGTGTGATGGCTAAAATAAAAATAAAATTATACTTTATCCTTTCAGGTGTGGCGCTCATTTACTTTTTTTAAATTTGGGCACCCCTAATGTTTTTTGGAAATCCACACCCCTGGAAAACAGGATGGTTGCAGTTTGCAAAAGCTCGTAATTTTGGAATTGCCAAAATAAAGTTTTGTTTTGCCATTTTGTGCGAAAGATTAGCAGAAGCTGGCATTTGATGTTCTCTTCTTGTCTACCCGAGTTCCGTTGGCTTCAGGTGGACAGAAGGACGTGAGGTTTTCTACCGCAAGGTGTACCCTTTTTCCCTCGTATTGTGTTTTTGAACCTGAAGGTAACTTCATATGCAGTCCATCCATGACTTTCTTGTTTTCAGGGAACGTTATGAAAACTTAAATATTTTTTTCTTTGCCGAATATTGCCAATGGAATGTCATATGTAGACATACAGATGTGGGATACATTGGAATACCCCTCTCTCATTTACTAGTGTCGAAACTGCGAGAATTCAATGATATAAGTTTGTATTTGTTAGTGTAATTTGTTGAGTGAAAGTTCGTTTTTTCTGGTCAAAACAGCGCAAGCATCCGGAAAAACATAGATCTACCAAATACCGGAACCGCTTTATTCATGCGAACTCCTAACGTTGGTGGCAGTAGCGTTCGCCCAGCGCTGTCTGGGAGCTGTCCCCAGTCTCCGTCCGTTCGGCGGCTGCAGCGTTCGCCCAGTGCTGTCTGAGGAGCTGTCCCCCAGTCTCCGTCCGTTCGAACATGTCTAGCTGCTTCGCTCCAACTGATCCCGAGAGAATTTCATGGAAAGTGCTAAGACCAGACCAGAATACCAAAGACCAGACCAGGAGGCGTTCTCTCTTTTCACTCTCTGTCTCAGTGGGCACGTCGTGGCAGCCCGCTGGAATTCTCAGATCGCCACGAACGCGCCCGCTGTTTTGAGAAAGTCCACCGTTGCTGCCGGGCCGGGGCACGAGTGCTCCTTTTCTATTCCTGCCCTAGCACGTGTTGGACTGAATTTCTAAGCCCGCGAGCACCTGAGGGCTGGCACGACCGACGGCAATGTAGCAGGTTAGTAGCAGAGAGCGGCAGCCCAGCGGCGGGCGTGGTGGATCGTCTGGAGTAGGTGATGAGGAAGAGGAGGTGCGTCCGGCTCCAGTCATGGTTCCCAGTACGTGGCCGTACCAGACTGATAACATTCTCAGAGGTCAAAACGATCGAAAGCTGAGCCAAAACTTTCCAATTTTGAAATTTTTATTCTTCTTATAATTCCAGAAGCGTGGCATCTAAAGTCTGTAATTCACATTTGATGCCTGATGCCTTGGGAAAAGTTTGCCTCAGGCTTCTAGCCACCTCCGCCTTGCACTCCTCGCCTGGCGATGGTCAAGGACCGAAACGTTGCCTTTACCTCATCCCACGCCTTTTTTATATTCACCTTGTATTAGCCTTTTGGGCTTTTCAAGGTTTAGACGTTTTAGGTTTGTGGACTTTGGTTTTTCGGTTGCATTCGTCTTAGGATTTTGGATTTTAGCTATTCAGTCTTTTGCGTTTTTACTGTTCCTGTTTTATCATATTTTTAGTGTCTGGGGTCATTCCCACAGCACTCGGCGGTTTATGGCACCCTATCTACAGCAGGCCTTCCAAGAACTTATTATAATTAATTCGATCTCATCACTGATTACAACGACATTTACAAAACTGGTCTTCTCCATGGCACCATGGTCTTCTCGCCAAGCGTAAACAAAGTTTTGGGGATGTAGGGTGATTTTTAAAAATGGATAAACTAATACTTGCCAGGACGGAACTAGGGGTAATACTTGAAAATATCTTATTACCAACGCTCTCAACATCATCAACACCATCCCCAACCTTATCTCCAGCATCATTATTAGTATCATCAGATAAAAAGACATAAAATCAGAATGTCCACAGCGATTCGTGCTCGGGTTATTATTCACAATCATTTTACATACCTTGACGGTATGTTTACTAAATCCCTAAATCCCCTCTCTCAAAGCACCTCACATACCTGACGACATACTGGCGACTCAGCATTGCTGCAGAAAGTCATGGTCGACATTTATGGATAAGTTCAGGTGTTGGCTATAACCCACAATTCTGTCGAAACAATAAAGGCGAAGTTTTATTGAAACGTGAAACAGTCGACCCCCGTTTACAATTTGGCGCAGACATTTTCAAACGTGATAAATAGAAACACTTGAGCTTAGTTGTCCAAGGATCTGATGTTCCTCGAGCATATCAACAGGTCAAAAAGTGGACAGGTGAACCGAGAGCTTAGTGGCCCCGGAAGAGGATGAGTTTGTAAAAATTTCTAGAAGACCTGAGTTTCTAGAAGACCCTGCCTGTGATTACACTCACAGGCTTGCCGATTGAGTGACAGATCTACGTAAGGGCAAAATGGGCAATTGCCCCCTAAACTAAAAATGGGTGGGCTGTAAAGATGCAGATACATCTACTGACATGCAAAGACATTACAGAAATAGCTTTAAGATTGGTACAAAACCGCAGTGGGCTTAAGTTTTGGCGCCGCTCTCTCGAGATTTTTAATAAAGCCATAGATTCATTCATATACACTCAAAAGAAACAAATCAACCAATCTTGCATTCAAAATATACCTTCAATATAAAATGGTTTCGGACCAGCTGATTTCATGGCGCTCCTCCGATGGCGACAGCCATGGGCAGAAGCCTGCCGGACGCGCCCATCAACTGGCCGTCGCCCGAGACCGAGCCAGCCGGCGTCCTGTTACCGCTCTGAAAGTCTCAAGAGAATCGTCTCTAATAATAATAATTGTTGGGGTTTAACGACGCTCCAACTGCCAGGGTCATACGGCGTCGCCAACTCTCACCCTGTTGGAAGGGATTTTGGGGATCAGATCGACTTATTCAGAAGCTCCGCCGGGACTTGAACCCGGGACCGGTGGCTTAGAAGACAAGGGCGCTATCCACAAAGCCACCTCATCCCCAAGAGAATCGTCTCGTTTTGCTAAGAAGGTTATGGAGTACTTTGACCACAGCTCGTGTGAGCCGGTGAGATAGGCTTCCAGAATAGGCGAGAATGTTAAGTAGACATTTTTCTTGAATTCTCGACGTCTCAGTGCTGGGATCTGACGCTAGTCTAGGCCAAGGCAGGCAACTAGGTTTATCACGATAACTCTGAGACACGCAACAGACGCCATTCAGACGCCTTCCCCATTCAAAATTCAGTCTGTGCTCGCTTGAATACTTGTATTTTTCTTAAGGATCAGTGTCAAGACGAAGGTAAATTTTTCCGGGGCCAATCTAACCTGCCGGTGCCTGAGTCAAAATTTTGGAAAACGGTAGAGCTTTCTCTCCATTTCCCTTTTCAGGCACTTTGGAAATGAGTAGCGTGTCGCTGGAAATCACCCAAGTGAACACATGTAAAATAATCACAAATATATGCCAGGGTAGCCCCAATCTTTGAAAAATCGCAGGCAATTCAATTGATGGTTGAGAATAAGCTCTGAAGTTTCATAACATTTTCATCAATTCTCAAAATGCAGCCATGGCCCTGCATTTCATGATCCTTCGTAGGTAACTGAGCTCGTGAAGGAGCGAAAGGAAAGCACAGACGAGTGCACTTTCAGGGCATACAACGGGGGTGGAGGGCAGATACGAAGAGAGGGCAGGTGAGGGGGGATCCCAGGGTGGATGAATGCAGGACGGGGCAAATAAAAAGTCCAGGACGAACAAAGTCCAGAAAAACAAACAGACAAAGCGAGTTTAGGTCAAACGAGGGTGATTGTAGGGAAGACTAATGAGGGCAGGTTTGGCAAGAAGGGCAGGACAAACGTTGAAAGCGTGTAGTGAAGGAGGAGGCAGAGCAGAGGAGACGCAGGGGCAGGCGAGGCGCATGACAGGGTGGAAGAGAAGAGAGTCTAACAGATTGGAAGAGGAAGGGCGGGATAGACGGGATGATAGAAGGGGTCAGGAGGAAATGTCAGGGCAGGATATAAGCATTTTAGGACAAGACAATGGGAGGAAGCGGCTCGAGCTTCGTTCGTAAACTGAGCTGGGTGCCATCAAAGGAAAGCATTAGTTGACACACACAGTTGTCACAGAAACCAGAACTCTACGACAAGAAGCTTTTGTCTGAAATTAAATGTATTCAATTTTGTTCGAAAAATAAAAATGAATGAACCCCACATTTTCATGCAAGAATTATTCAAAAGATAAAGTTCACAAGCGATTGCGGCTTATTTTTTACTAGAAAAAGCCAGGTTCCAGCCTCAATTGGTCACGTCACAACTTGTGTACAGGCAGTTCCCCTTTAGTAGTAATATTTAGTCTTTATGGTACGCTGCATCCCCGACGTTATCGCAATGATTTTTTCTGTGTTTCTATCTAGTGACAATTTCACAAATAAAACGTCAGAAGACAGAACCATATTTCTTAAGGTCATTTACATGATTCACTAAAGGTATGTGTTTAACGCCAATAACGATGTGTTCTATTCTCAATGTTGGGATATGCTCCACAATGCGAGAACATGTCAAGAAACGCCAGACGTCTTTCCAAAATTGATTGACTTTGGGACAATGCCATAGCTTATGCGTTAGGCCGTCGATTGAATCCGAGCAATCATTGATGAAGTAGTTTTGAGTCTTTTCCATGAAATATAAGGTCTTATTTGTGGCTACGATCCTTGTTATAATCTTGTATGCTATGGCTTGGCATACAAGAGTACGCTGTAGACGAGGTAGCTTCCCTGCTCAGTTTATGAAATTACCGGCCACTCCGTTTCACCAAACTCCACTTCCCACGCCCTCTCCCGTGGATGTTGAGCCTCACCATTGATCCTCGCGTTGAGTTGGCGGGCAGCGTTCTCGCGCATACACCACGTCGAAGAGCTGACGCAGCGTTACGGCGTTATATTTGTAGCTTTAACTAGAAGGCCCATCTTCGCAATCTCCGCTGCATAACGGCAAATTGTGCGATGATGTGCGCTGTTGGCCCACTGCGTCATCCCAGAGGACGCTCTGAGTGCGACACGCCCGTCACTCTTAATAATGCTATGGCTAAATTGGATGGGCTCCATGACGAAATGGGGTAACTTCAGGGGCGTGTATTTACATCTATTTCGTGGTGCCCGGGCACCCCAATGGAACGCTGCATTAGGGTCAAAATATCCTTAAATGTTTTTGATTTTTATTTCAAGGATTTTGAATTGGTTTTGTGCTCTTCAACAGGCCGTGAAAAGGCTAAAACACGCCTTATATTAAGCTCTCATTTTTCATTCCATTTGATGTATTTATTTACTCAAAATGATTGCCAACGGATAATATACACTCAAAGGCGAAGTCAGAACATTACAAAAGGCTATTTCCATTACAAGAACCGAGACAGTGTGCATCCTAAAAATAGGAAAATATTGAAAGTTAAAATGTATAAATATAAAATATGTAACGAGGCTGAGAATAAAGAAAGAAAATAGCTAAAAGGATCAGTTGCTACCGAGCATTTAAATATCTTACCACAAATTTCTTGAAAGTATAAAAATCATCACAAAAGAAGTCAGCCCCAGAAGTTGCCAGAAATACATTCATGCTTCATGTGGCACCCGGACAAAGAAGCCCCCCCCGCTGACAGTGCTGACACGACCGCGGCGCTCAGCGAAGAGTCGCAAGGAGCGAGTGAGCCGGGATGGACTATGTAAGGGGAAACAATTTAGCAAGTCAATGAAGTTAAGCTTGCCTGAAAAGCTACTTTTTAGGAAAATAAGATTGAACTGGAACTTGTGTGCAGTAGGTGACGGGATGCCGCAATGGTTCAAAAGCGGGTCATAAGATATAGACTCAGTGTTGAGTAGAGGTATTATTCAACTAAATGAGAAATTTATGTTGCAATCCGCCCACTCGGTCAGCGTGGGATTTGGCTACTCCCGCCCAGACAACACTTTCATACTCAAGTATATATCTTACATTTGCGAAGAAAGCTACCAATAGGATTTTTTAATCGAATGTAGCTTCCTTGGATGCTGTTTGAAACGAGCGCAGAAGGTCAAGGGCTCTGTCGGCCTGACTGACAGTTTTGGATATATGTGGAGCAAAAGCCAATTTAGTGTCTTGGGTAACACCCAGGTCACGTATTTCGTCTACTGCTTCCATGGGTATATCGCCGATGTGGTATATTGTACCTGAGGGTCATTGTAAAAAAATTTACATTTAGAGAGATTCAGTGTGAGGGCCCATCGGGTGGACCACTGCTGAAGACGATCGAGGTCCTCCTGCAGCATTAGTCCATCAGACGGTGCCGCCTCATTTTGCATAATTTTTTATATCGTCAGCGAACAATGAACAACCAGACTTTATTTTCCTAGGGAGATCGTTAACGAAGAGGGCAACGATGAGAGGAGAGACCAGTGACCCTTCCGGGACCCCAGAGAGAACTGGCTTCCAATCAGACGTTTTGCCATTCACTATGATTCTCTGGAGCCTATCGGAGAGATATGAGACAAACTATTTTAGTGCGAAACCTTGTAAGTGATAAGATTTCTCAGGTTTGTGAATGCTAAGACCGTGACTGACACTCTGAAAGGCAGCCGAATAATCCGCATAAATTGCCTGTCTGATATGCCCTCTGATATAGCCTCCTACGCCGAACTAAGGAATGTGGCAAGGTTAGTGGAGCAGGAGCGTTTCGGAATTAAACCGTGCTGTTCTGAACATAGCGAAGGTGAAACATGCTGGAAAAGTTGGCTATAAACGACACGTTCCAGAATTTTGGCAAATGGAAGGAGAAGACTGACAGAGCGTTACTTAGTAGGTCTTTTCTATCACACTTTTGTAGATAGGAATAATGTTTTTTTAATTTTCATCGTGCCGGGAAGATTCCAGTCTGAACAGATTCGTTATACATTTTTTTGTCAGAGGTACGACTAATTCATTGGCACATTCTAGTGTGATTTTGGCGCTAATATTATCTGCTTCACAGGCTTTGTTCGGCTTTAGGGTTTTCAACGCGGTCAAAATCGTCCCTTCAGAAACATGAAACTTGGAGAGGGGGTTGATCTGATAATTTGGTGCATCAGGAAGGACTGAAACGGTATGGTTTTTTAATTTCGCACTAAATGTGTCGTTGAGAAGGGTTGCTTATTCAGCGTACTCGGATGTCAGAGATCCGCCATCCTTGCGCAATACATTAGATATGGTCGATTTCTTGCTGACAATGGTCGATTTCTTACGGACGATTCCACCTTTCTGGTGGGTATTGACATTGCTTCAAATTTGGGCACCCCTCAATTATCTTCAAACATCCAAGCCCCTGGTTAGCTTAAAGGTGGTGTTTCTGGCAGCATGAAGAGTGTAGTTTTGATGTCGGCCTTCAATGGTGCGTGTTTAGAGATTAGTGTGAAAATCGCCGTCTGGGTTTGAGAGAGTCCAGACGTGTGGCCGCCGAGCAAACAGTGAGCAGGAGATGCTAGTTGTCAGTGTCCTGCTGATGGCGACTAACCACTCTAGAACCTGCACACTTTTGACATGTAGGCTGATAACCATTTGCACCTTGTGCTGCTGACCTGGCACCGACGTTCCCCAATTGGCCCCAAGTTGGGTAATGTATCGGACGAAAAGTGAGGTGGACGCAGATACCTGGCAGGGGCCGTCATGTGGCAGCGCATGCCATCACCAGTGCTACAAACCCACGATCTTCTCCTGGCAATGCGTTTACCATGGCTTCTGAGCATTGCCTGCTTTTAATCTGAAGTATTTTCCTCCCAGGGGTCTCTGTTGCTGAGGGCAGCTTTACCAGCGACCCTGAGGAGGACACCATCACATTCAAGTCGGCGCTGTCATCTTCGGAGGCTATCCGCAAGAAAGGTGACTAGCTTGTATATCATTTCTAAGAAACGTACCCAGATGATGTGTTTTGCCGAGAAAGGTGACCAGCTAGTGTATTGTTGCCAAGCACTGCGTGGCTAGGGAAACTGTGAATTCAGGTCTGCGTCCGGTTTTCCGTTCGGCCTATTTCAGTACATACATTTTACCGGGCAGGGCGGTTCTGTTTTATGTATATCCCAACATCAGCGAGAAAAAGCTGCTAATCCGGACTTAGGGATAGTTCAGTAGTGTCCAAATGAAAGACGTGGGCTGCAAATACGCTGCACGGCTCTAGTGTGTATCAATCTACCAATGATATTTTGCTTGTTGATAAGCTGGCTACGCTAGTGGTCACGTTTATTTCGTCGGGTACGAAAATAAAATTTCAAATCCAGACATGTGAAATCCATGATGGGCTAGGGGTGCCATCTAGGGACCAAAGTGTACACTTTTGACCATATTTGGCCAGTTTTGGATGCCCCGTAGAAATTGTCTCCTATTATATTAGGATCAAGGTTTGATTAACATTTGTCGCACTATTCCCCAAGCACCCGCATGTACCAATTCCGTGCATTTAGACATCATCTAGGGGTGCAACCTAACGGCCAAAATTTTATGTTTCGTCCGTTATAAAAGCGGTCGTTTTTCTAACTTTCTTGAATTTTTAGATTTCGGGGTTGGGGGTACTTTGGGACCCCCTCTCCACTGCGTGTGTTAATTTGACACGGTTGCACGTTACCAGATGCTACGAAGACATGTCACGGTCGTAAATGGCAGGTTCGGTTTCAAATATATTATATAAGAATTCAAGAACCATTTCTTGCTAAGTGCATCAACATTTTCATAATTTCCGTGATGATGGCTGAAACTCGGATAATTTTTTGAAATGAACGTCTTACCATTGTAACAATTTTAATTTTGTGTCCCTTTTATTGTTTTTCTTTAGTTTAGCAAAGCTCTCAGGCAAAGCAAAGTGCCCTTTTGGACCGCGAGTTGTCATTTTGGGGAAGTAGACCCGCAGTGAAACGTCATTACCAAAGGCCTGGGTGACCGTAGAACAGGCATGGCATATGAAGTTTTGATTGTATCTAAGCTGAAACTGTGCCAGAGATGGACAATCATTCGAATTCAGGCCTGTTCATGCATAATTCAAATGTTGTCATCATTTCCAATTGTTTGGAGGAAAAAATAGCATGGTCATACTTAGTCATAAAAAGATGCTGTGATTCTTAACATGGCAATATATATTTTAGCACGTTCAAAACATGGGAAAAAATACGACAACGTGTTTCTATAAATAGATGATCATCTGATAATCTGTCCTGGCGGTAATCTATTGATAGAACGCGTTGTCGTATTTTGGCCCATGTTTTAAATGTTCTAAAAACTATATTCGCATGTTAAGGTTCAGCAACATTTTCGTCACGATTGTTAATATAGCTATGGAAAACCGAATAGGCTGCAGGTACTTTAGCCGCCAGCTGCCACCCGTGACTTTTTTCTAAAAAAAAACAATTTTTGCTTCGTTGGCACTTACGGACTGATAATCACAATTGAGCCTAATTCCAAAGGTGATTGCTACGACCAATGCAAAGTATTCCTAGAAAGGACCGAAATTGGAAACTCGGGTTGCTGTGTGGTGCCCCTAGAACGTGTTGAAAATACATAAAATGTACCACGGGGTGCGTTGGGTTACATGCCAGATATATTCATCACATTTGTGCCTAATTACAAAACCAGTTCATTCTCACGATAAAGAACGTCAAAAACGCTGAATTGCTAACTTCGGCCATGAGATTGCACCAGGTGATTTCTTCTCAAAACCATGACACTCGTCATTGGCATGTTTTGGGGCCAATCCAGGGCATATTTTAAGCTACAATGTGGTGGGCATTTTGTCCGCCAGTCCCTCGTGCTATGTCCACCAGAGAACGGCTCGGAACGGTCCACTGCCCACCAGTTACCAGTCACTTGATGCTCTAAGGGTGCCCTTTTTATGGGAATGCTCGCCCTTTTTAGCCAGATGCCCACCAGCCCCAATTCCTTAAAATATGCCCTGGGCCAATCACAACTCAAGCAAATAAAAAAGACGGCGATTTCTGCATCAATCCAAAATACATCCAAAAATGTCCAACAGTGGGAAACTTTTGCCGTTAGGTGGTATACCTAGCCCCTCTTCAATTGTCAAAATATTTCATATCTGGGCTAACTGGGTCCAAGGTAGCAAAATGTGACTACAAGCGCAGCCGATTTCATAAGCTGGGGCGTTTGACGCGCCCCAACCAGCACTGATCTTTTAACCTTGTACCATCATGATACATTTGTGGTTGCCGCTGCATGGCATGTGAGCAGTTGGCAGTCTTTTTTTGCTGCACGCGCCCGCTGAAGGCTTTTGTGGCGCTTGCCTGTGTGTGCTGAAGTGTGTGTCTGTAGCGCTGCCTGTGCTCGATGTTGCCCGCGCAGTGATGTTTTTCTTTTTCTGTAACACTTTCGGTCCGCCAGAAGACTGCATCGGCGTACAAGGATCTGCTCATCCGAGCGCTGTTGACGCTGGCAGGATGGAGCCTCCTGTAGCAACCAACACGCCGAGAGCGCCGCACGGTGGCGACCCGGCGAAGCTGTGGCGAGTGGGCGATGGTAGATCTGTGCAGGAAGTGGCAGAGAGCAGACTGGGCAGCAGCGGTCCACGCTCGCGGCCCGGCGCCGCTGAAAGCCAGAGCCCGGAGTCGGCCAGCCAGCAGCTGGGCAACGACCCGGAGTCGATCAGCTACGTCGCCAGCGGCCCCGAGTCGCTCAGCCTCACCGAGGACGACTACTACGAGGACTTCACGCTGCCGGGCACGCACGAGCCGGTGATGTCGCGCCAGATGAGCTTCCGGCGGCGGGTGCGCGCGGCGCCTGTGGCCGTTCCGGACGCCGACCGCATAGAGGGCGTGGTCAGGGCCGGCGAGCTGGAGCGACACGGCAGCATCAGACGCCGCCTGGTGGCGCCACCAGCGCAGCTGGCCGCCGCCAGCAACGGCAGCCCCGTATGCTTCGTACAGGACCTTCGAGAGATAGAGGAGCTGATGGCGGAAGATGGGGAGCAGGTGCTAGTGGACGAGCTCCCGAGCCTGGGTCCGGTGTTGGGGACGTCCACGCCGAAGGGAGCGGACGACCCGACGTCTCTGGCCTCGCTGAGCGAGGAACCGCTCAGCATGGAGATCAGCACGGTGATGAAGGTGAAGGAGTGTCTGGACAGAGAGAAAGTACGCGATATCTACAAGATCAGTGGTCGGCTGCAGGATATCCTGACACAAGAGGATATTCAAGAGATTATGGAGCACCCAGAGATATACGCCGAGCTGCTGGGAGGGGAGATCTTGATGGAATTGAAGAACTCGATGTCACAGTCGGTGCAAAGCACGCCGCCGTGCGCCGTGTCAAGCGTAGTCACTGAGCCATCGGTGGACAGCGCCTCCCCAGCTGCTTCCCCGGTCCCGGCTCCCAACATGGTCGAAGCAGAGCGTCCGGACCCCGCCCCAGTACCGCACCACACCCACCCGGACTCCTCTCCAGACGTCACGCCCACCGCCTCCCCGCCCAACAGCATCACCGTCCGCGTGGAGATCAACAACGTGGCCGACTCTGGCTGGCCGCAGCCCTCGCCACGACACCGCATCCAAGTGGGAGCTGACCTGTCTTCCGACCCGGAGCTGCCTCATTGCGAGGACGCCGCCAGCTCGGCCGGTGCTCCGTCCCCGCTACCGACGGGCCGGCCAACGCCCGCAGCCACGCCCGAGGGCACGCTCTGGAGGAGTGGTTCCCTCAGGCAACTCAGCAGCCAGGGCCGCTCCATAGAGGCGTTGTTCGCCGAGAGTGAGGCGCCGCCCGCCGGCTGTCAGCGCCGCTTGGTGGCGCCGGGCTTTGATGTCGGTCTGGAGGAGGGTGAGCGGCGAACGTGCACGCCCGGAGCCGACTCGCTGGAGGGGGAGGAGATGATGCTGACGCGGCAGCGGTTGACGCCGCACTCCAAGCCGACGGACGCCGATAGTGGTGTCAGCGATGGCACACTGGCAGAACACAGCGGGGATGATGCAGGCGGCGAGACGCTGACGCCTGCCCAGAGCGCAGGTGAGCTCCCGAGCTCAGGTGAACCACTGAGCCTAGGTGAGCCCTCAGAGGCTAGTCCAGCACCAGACAGCAGGTGAGACCCACAACGCTGTGGAGCTTTCGATTTCAGGTGAACCACAGAGTTTAAGTGAGCCCCAAAAGCGAAGTAAGCACCAAAGTGCAGGTGAGCCCCACAGCGCTTGAGCCCGCGAGCTCAGGCGATCGGCTATCGAGTTGGACCCAGGAGTACCAGTTGCCGTGGCTGCATATTTTTTGTCTTAGACAAAACTTACCATTCATCATTGTGGCGGCTTAGTTTCACTGGCTATTTTGCGCCTGCTTTCCCGAAAATGCACATATCTTTGCTTTATTTTGTTGGGCCACACGAGCTGTGTTGTCGTATTGTCAGTAGTATTTTATGAGATATGCATGTGTGTTCTATTAGCGCTTTGTCTTATTCTGCAATGATGCGCGAAACGATCTGATTTGAGCAAATTGATATATTTTCTCAGCATGCTAAGGTATCACTCGCTCCCTCAGCTTTTCATCTGATCGAAGCAATCAGTGCCCAAATGTTTTATTCCGGAGGTTCCGTGACATGACCTCGTGGCGCGATCAGGGAGGGTGCTCAGCGTGTGCTCGGCGTCTGCTCCAGAGCGACCCGCCAGCTTGCTGCCGGCGCGCCGCAAGATCAGTGTCTCGGCCGACGTTCTGGGGGTAACAGCGGCGATGGCGACTCTCTGTCGCTGTCGCGGCTGGACAGCGAACAGGCGACGCCCACCGAGACGCTGGCCACCTCGGACCTGCTGGACACTCTCACTCCGGACGACATCCCGACTCCAGATGAACTGGAGGAGAGCATCCTGGAGCGTGAGTATCGATAGCCTCCTCTTCCTCGGGGTCTGTAGTAGTGACGGCGGAGTAATGGAGGGGTGGGGAGGGGCAAGGGGGCGGTCCTCCCCCATTTTTGAGGGGACCCCATGGGTGCTGCACACAAAGCTGCTTCAAGGCTCTCCAGCAAATGGTTTGTAAATTGGAGCTCTTATCTGGCACTGGCTAGCTGGTATCCCGGCTGGCTGATACGGTCTGTCGAATGGGACTTGTTCACCGTGGGGCCTCACCATCTTCTCGGCCGGGCTCCAGAAGCTCCTGGCTGGGATCCCACCAGTTTTCCGGTTCGAGGCCCCACAAGTTTTCTGTCTTCTGTTTTCTGTCCCACCTGTTTGTCGTTTAGGGGCCCACCAGCTTACCGGCTGTGGAGCTTATCAAAGTTCATTTTAAGGCCCCCACTAACTTTACCACCGTAGCCCCCCAGCTGTTCCCTGGCTCGGGGGTGGGCTCCACCAGCTCCCCAACTTCGGCCCCCAGCCTCCCAGCCGGGGCCCCATCAATTTATAGCTGAGACCACACCAGCTTCGTGGTTGGACACCCCATTTACTTTCTGGCAAGGGCCCTATCGGCTCCGGCTCTCGGACTGAGGACCCCCACTAGTTTCCCAGCACGGGCGTCCATCACCTTCCGGCTGGCGAGATACCAGCCTTCTTGCTAGGGACCCACCAGCTTCTCGACTGGGGCCTCCCATCAGTTACCCACTGGGGCCCACTTGATGTAATTGCCTCTGGCTGCTGTAATACTTCAGGATCCTAACCGACCTGACCAGAGTGGGCAACTAGGAGGTATGAGACATGCAGATTAAGGGAAAGGCTAGTTAATTCTTTGGCACCCAAATATGCCAAAGAATTAACACCCAGAGCCGTGAAAATGTATTCCGTCTTTTGTCACTTTACCTTCATTTTCACCCTCCTTTAGTGACAGTTACGAGACATTAGTAAACACAATTTTGAAATGCAATGAGTAGTAATTTGTCTAGCACAAAAGAAGGGTCGGGTGAGGTGAAAAACAAGGCTAGCATAGTTAGATATAGTTTGCTGGGGCACCGCTCCCAACTATCCACCGACGTAATCCACTTTTAGTAAATTGGCTAACGCTGTATTTGCCGGATTGCTGCTGTCAGCGACGCGACGGATCGGTTCCGGCCAGTTCTGTGCTCTTTAACAGACATTTGGGATGGGGTATGAGGAATGAAAGCCTGGTATTGTTCGCAAAGACTATCTGCCAGGAAAATGATATGTAACTGCTCCACGGTCCCGATTCAAACTGTCCCACAGCCTCGGGTGTAATTTTCCCACAGCCTCGGGTGTAATTTTCGCACGGACCCCGGGTGTAATTGTTGCACGGACCCCGGGTGCAATAGTCCCATGGCCGCTGGGTGTAATTTTCCCACGGTTCCGGGTGTAACTGTCACAGGGACCCCGGTTGCAACTGCCTCACAGTCCCTGGGTGCAACTGCCCATTGATCACATGGTGCAACTGCCCCACGGTCCCTGTTTGTAACTGCCGCACGGTCCCAGTTTACCATGGTCCCTGGGTGTAACTGTCTCACGATCCCTGGCTGTAACTGTCCCGCGGACCCCGGTGTTACTGTCCCACGGCCCCGAGTGTAACTGCCCTTTGGTCCCTGGGTGTAACTCCCCCGCGATCCCTGGGTGTAACTTTCCCACGGTCCCTGGGTGTAACTCCCCCGCGGTCCCAGGGTGTAACTTTCCCATGGTCCCTGGGTGTAACTCCCCCGCGGTCCCTGGGTGTAACTCCCCCACGATCCCTGGGTGTAACTCCACCACAGTCCCTGGGTGTAACTCCACCACGGTCCCTGGGTGTAACTCCACCACGGTCCCTGAGTGTAACTCCATCACAATCCCTGCTTCGCACGGTCCTCTGGTGTAACTGTCGCACGGAGTTCGAGTGTGAGTATCCCACGGACGCCGGGTGTAAGTGTTCTATGGTTCTTGGGTGTAACTCCCACGGGCTCTGGGTCTAACTGTCGCCTGGTGTAACTGTCACACTGTCCCCGGGTGTAGCTATCGCTTTGTTCCCAGGAATAACTGTCGCTCTGTGCCGGCAGGTCTGCCGCCTGCAGAGCCCATTCCCGAGTACAGCGCTCGGGAGGAGCTGCAGAACGAGCGGGGCTGGAGGACCTGCGTGGTGGCCGGCCTGGAAAGGCGC
Source organism: Lepas anatifera (assembly GCA_034440635.1). Taxonomy (NCBI): domain Eukaryota; kingdom Metazoa; phylum Arthropoda; class Thecostraca; family Lepadidae; genus Lepas; species Lepas anatifera. The sequence continues at coordinate 3,173,138 of JAOTON010000535.1, read as the reverse complement.
ATCGATATGAAGGTCATCGAGCCCTACAAAAAGGCGAGCCACACTTACCAATTCGTCCTGGTGGCTCAAACACGCAAGAGCCGGAAAATAGTTATCCTATTGGTCATACCGATAAAATCATCAATGAACACATTTATTCATCTTGGGTTTTTCTTTCCATCTGGGTCTTGGTTTTGAGTTGACTGGTTTGCTATCCCAAACCATTCCATGCATTTCGGTTGTATGCTCTTCCCTTTTCCGTGCTATGTAAGCTAGCCGCCACTGGCTGAAAATCTAGCTATTTCGATTCTGGTCACTCCTGACTGAACCCGTTCTATTGGACGCGAGCTTCGATATACCACGCTAGCGCTGAAACCTGGTGGCCTGCGCTATAAGCTGTAGTAGCGCCGCCCTCCGTGGTTCCCTACGGTGGCGCTGTGTGGGCAGGTTCTCTCCCACGGCGGCTACTTGGGTCGGGAGGCCGAACAGGCCATCATCGTCTTCTCAGCCTGCTACCTGCCAGACCGTGGTCGCCGCGACTACTCCTACGTGATGGACAACCTCTTCCTGTGAGTCGTCGGCTGTAGCTGCCACTTTTAGGCGTTAACATGATCAGTGGGAAGATTCGCCGTGATCAGACGCCTAGTCGACCGAATCTGTCTCTGCCAGAGGGCACGGGGCGGCTGTGCAGTGACTGTCCAGATTGAACATTTAATGTCGAAAGTTCAATTTTCGTTTCTATTCTTGCAAATTGTTTCCTTTTTAATGTGTTTTTCGTAAAACAAACATATTTATTCAATCAGTATGATCCCACAGACTGCCGCAACACTGGTCCGGACCTGGCGCAAGTTCAGCACGGGCCACCCATTCCTGTGTCCTGCACGGTGTGACTCGGCTATTGACTATTGCTCGCCAGTGGTACGATAGCGAGTGCCCGGCAGGTACGTGATGAGGTGTCCCGTACCCGGCAGGTACGTGCTGAGATGTCCCATGCCCGGCAGGTACCTGCTGAGGTGTACCGTGTCCGGCAGGTACGTGCTGAGGTGTCCCGTGCCCGGCAGTGCTGAGGTGTTCCGTGCCCGTCAGTGCTGAGGTGTCCCGTACCCGGCAGTGCTGAGGTGGCATGTGCCCGGCAGGTACGTGCTGAGGTGTCCCATGCCCGACAGTTACGTGCTGAGGTGTCCCATGCCCGGCAGGTACCTGCTGAGGTGTACCGTGTCCGGGAGGTACGTGCTGAGGTGTCCCGTGTCCGGCAGGTACGTGCCGAGGTGTCCCGTACCCGGCAGGTACGTGCCGAGGTGTCCCGTACCCGGCAGGTACGTGCTGAGGTGTCCCGTGTCCGGCAGGTACGTGCCGAGGTGTCCCGTACCCGGCAGGTACGTGCCGAGGTGTCCCGTACCCGGCAGGTACGTGCTGAGGTGTCCCGTGCCCGGCAGGTACGTGTTGAGGTGTCCCGTGTCCGGCAGGTACGTGCCGAGGTGTCCCGTACCCGGCAGGTACGTGCCGAGGTGTCCCGTGCCCGGCAGGTACGTGCCGAGGTGTCCCGTACCCGGCAGGTACGTGCTGAGGTGTCCCGTGCCCGGCAGGTACGTACTGACGACGCTGGACGCGCTGATTGCCGATGACTACGTGTTGGTGTATCTGCACGGCGCCACACAGCGGTCTTGCATGCCTGCCTTTGGCTGGCTGAAGCGTTGTTACCAAATGGTGGACAGGCGCCTGCGCAAGAACCTGAAGGGCCTGTACCTGGTGCACCCAAGCTTTTGGGTGAAGACCATCGTGGCGCTCACCCGACCCTTCATCAGGTGTGTGGGTTGAGAGAGAGAGAGAGAGAGAGAGAGAGAGAGAGAGAGAGAGAGCGAGAGCGAGAGCGAGAGAGAGAGAGAGAGAGAGAGAGAGAGAGAGCGAGAGCGAGAGAGAGAGAGAGAGAGAGAGAGAGAGAGAGAGCGAGCGAGCGAGCGAGCGAGAGAGCGAGCGAGAGAAAGAAAGAAAGCGAGAGAGAGGGGGAGGGGGAGGGAGAGAAAACTGGTGTTGGCTTCTGCGATAGAGGGACTCAATAGTTGTAATCAGCTGGAGTGTTACGAGGGGCATTCCAGGACAAAACGACCAAAAATATCTCAATTTGACACCACCATGTCTAGAAAAATCTGAAACTTTGTCTCCGGGGTAGTTTTGAGCCAGAAACACGCCTGTGAGAATCTTAGTCCCCTCCGACCAACGGTGACCGAGTTATCGCCCGAGGCATTTTCGGGAGGTCACCTTATAGACTCATTTTTGATGCTTCATAACTCAAAAACGCATAGCCTGATTAACAAGTTTTGTATATCATTGAACTCGTCTTGAACTATACTTTATTTTGAAAAAGAAAATTTTAAAATTTAGAAATTTTTGACTTAACTTGTTTGACCTTTTCTTTTTGACCTAGCTTGACCTTTTCGCAGTTTAAATTGCCATTTTAGACACCTAAAAATTTTGATTAATAAAATATCTTTCGATAGAAAAATAAAAAAATGCGTTCTTGCTATAAGTTCCAAATATTTAGCACCTAAGGTAGGTATGTAGACGGTTTTTGACCACTGCAGTAGTACAGCCTTATGTTTAACGCCACAAACATAGTGATTGTTTTTGTAATCGGTTGCTGGCAATCATATTGCTTTGTCTTTACGAAATTTTCATCGTGCAAGTGTCAGAATTTATGACAATTAACACGCGCCCACCCGAGGGGGTGGGCAACCGGCCTCCTCAGGTCTCTACAGGTAGTAAAAAAAAAACGTTAGCGCAGCGCCACCGTACTCCATCTATCTCTAACACAACATATTACAACTTCTGGAAAAATAATTTAGGTCAACTGGGAGGTGGTAGGTACCGTAAATACTGAGGGCCAGCTGGCAACTGACTGGTGAGGGGGTGACCTGAGGTAGACGGTCGTCGTTATGCCTTGTGGGACTTTCAAATTTGGTTCATTGATTAACACTTCATCGTGGGAGTTTCTCGTTTGGGTGGTGGGGTCGAGGTCTCCGTAAAAAGTCCCGTGATGACTCTAGTGAGACACCTACTCCTAAAACTGAACTGGAAACAACTTGGACAATATTTATAAAAATAAAATTGCAGCCATTAAAAGTGATAGAACGGGATCCATTGTTTCGAGGGAGACGAGGGCAAATGAACTTATTAATAACGGACCTTTCAGCCTTAAACGAAAATTTACAAAGATGTCGCGAGTTCATCCATAATTGAAACAAGTATAACTTATCCTCTGAGCACCACTAACTCACACAATTACATTGTCCCCCGAGATGGAAAAATAATATCGATGCAAGGTGACCCAGTGCAGCACAGCATACGTTTGAGAGGATTCATGCAATGTAAACAAACGTGTCTGAATGAATTTCATTCCCAAAAAGTAATTTGAATCTGCCCATATATGCGAAAAAGTGTCCTGAAATTGTAACACATTCGACTTGGTCACTTGAACAGGTTGCCTCATGATATTTTTACAAGGTGATCATTTCATAGCTGATACGGATCCCAGAATCCCAGATGAATAATTACACTGTGCACTGGGAGTGATGCCGCTAAACAGCCAGTTTTAATCACTACCGAATATGTTACACACAATCGTTTGGTCGTGTCGTCTGTGAGGTTGCTCGAGGTCACAGTATTTCTTACAGGAACAAAGTGGAAACCTAAATTTTGTAGCATAATAGGTGACAGAGGAGAGCCGTTGAAAGAAATGTTCAGCGCCATTGGAACACTCTTGTAGAGCCCAAACGGATTATGTATCTTATAATATTGCCTAGTCAAATGCCAAAATTAACCTGCTTTGACCTAGAGCCAGGCTTAGGTCTGTATGGTAAAAAGAATATTAATTAAACTGCAGTGGCAAGCCAGACACGACAACGTAAAAGCAAAACCTCCATGGCAATTCTCGACAATTCTCAATTTTCGCAAGTTATCAAAATTTACCAATTGCCCCATGCATTTCTAATGGAAAGACCATGACCTTGACCCTGCTCCCGGTTATCGACATAGAAATCCTGCTACGAAAAATTATCTTGCTCGGCGACCTTACTATGCAATGTGAATCAAACCACGATAGGCTAAATTTGATATTATTGATGCACTTCCCAAAGTTTTTTTCGAGGTTAGGTCTCTTGACCTGGGTTGGCGGTTTGACCTGGTATGACCCAGACCTAAAATTTTGCCCAGAAGCTGCAAAAATTTTGAGTTAGAGGTACATGACGTACGGTGGCGCTGCGCGAAGGTGTTTTTTTTACTACCTGTGGAAACCTGAAGAGGCCGGTTGCCACCCCCTTGTGTAGACGCGTGTTAATTCTCATATATTTTGCCACTTGAACGATGAAAATTTCGTAAAAACATGTCATATGATTGCAAGCAACCGATTACAAAAGCAATCGCTTTGTTTGCGGTGTTAAACATAAGGCTGTACTACCGCGGTGGTCAAAAACCGTCTGCATACCTGCTTTAGGTGCTAAATATGTGGAACTTATAGCAAGAACGCATTTTTTTATTTTTGTATCGGAAGATATTTTATTAATCAAAATTTTTGAGGTCTCTAAAAGGCCAATTTCAACTGCGAAAAGGTCAAGCTAGGTCAAAAAGAAAAGGTCAAACAAATTAAAAGTCAAAAATTTTCAAATTTTGAAATTTTCTTTTTTCAAAATAAAGTATAGTTCAAGACGAGTTCAATGATATACAAAACTTGTTAATCAGGCTATGCGTTTTTGAGTTATCAAGCATCAAAGATGAGTCTACGGGGTGACCTCCCGAAAATGCCTCGGGCTATAACTCGGTCGCCGTTGATCGGAGGGGGCTAAGATTCTCACAGGCGTGTTTCTGGCCCAAAACTACCCCGGAGACAAAGTTTCAGATTTTTTCTAGATATGGTGGTGTCAAGCCTTGGTCGATCTGTCCTGGAATGCCCCACGAGTCTTATTCGAGCATGCAAATTCCGGCGCTGTCAGTTATAAATCCACTCCAAACTGATGCCAGTGTACTAACACTGACCACGCGCACGAGACTCAGGCGTCCTGGTTGCGTCGATTTTGAAATTTGGATAAACATTACATACAAATATACATTACCTACATACAGGGCGTAAATTGCCTCCGTTAATTTTTAAATGAAACCTAGAAGTTTAGGCAATTTAGTTTGTCGTCCAACTGATCGCCTATTTATTTAAAAAATCTCATTGTTGTGCATGCAAAACAAGTAACCTCCGCGCCATAAAGTTTAGACGCCAGTTTTTGTACCCATCTCGCAAATCAGTGCATAGTGCATATCAGTTTCCTTTTTCCTCTTCTTCGTTGACCCACTTCCACTTGTCCCGTCCCTCGGCGGACTTCGGAACAACTGGTCCCGTCCCTGTGGTAGTCATCTGAACCACCTGGTCCCGTCCCTGCCGGACATCTGAATACTGACCCCGCCCCTGGTGGACATCTGAACACTGGTCCCGTTCCTGGCGGACATCTAAACATTGTTCCCGTCCCTGGCGGACATCGGAACACTGTTCCCGTCCGCGGCGGACATCTGAGCCACTGGTCCCGTCCCCGGCGGACATCTGAGCCACTGGTCCCGTCCCCGGCGGACAACCGAACGATGATTGGACGGTGCTTGTCAGGCCGCTCACTTTTGCGCCCATTGAAATGGGCGGCGTCAATTCGGTCGGGACGTAAACTGATGTCCAGTATTTTGGTGAGCTTCATGACGAGGCTGATAGCTAATTCGTCAGCATGTTCTGGCCCACCATTCACAGTCACGCTATTTTTTCGGCCGTATTGTTCAAGCGCGTTTAGCTTTAGAGACTGTTCCTCAACAGGCGGAACAACAAACTGTGGGTGAATGGCTTTAGCTATTTCTTGGTCGTTCATACCCTCAATGATTGCCTTGATCACTTCTTGTTATCCATGGTAGGTACCACCCGTCACTTTTCACGCTTTTCACTGTTCCTGGTTCGTTATCACTGTCAAGGTCACCGGCGTACGGCACCACGCCGGCCCGACAGCGTGTAGCGGAGAGGGCTGAGCTGCTACCAACCCGGTGGCGACCGGTCAGCCACCTACTCCAGTGTTCGCAGTGTTTTTGTGCGTTGTTTGCAGCTCAAAGTTCAGCCGGAAGCTGCGGTTCGTGGCCGGGCTGCGGGAGCTGGGACAACTGGTGCCAATGGACCACGTGTGTATCCCCGACCGCGTCAAACAGTGAGTCACCGAGGTCACGCCACACCTGGGCCTACAGTTGCCGATAAGGCAGGTGGAACACGGGTTGGAGGGGGGCACGCGAGCTATGCGATTGTAGCGTCAGTATGTCTGGGAATGGGTCGAGAGTGATAGATGGACTTGTCTGTGTAAATTTTAGCCATAACATGATTGAATGCGCTATTTTTCTACTAATCGTCATTTCCAGACTAAACATATAAAAGCTCCTAAAAAGATGCTGAAATAAGTCTAATGCGCCTTGAATTCATATCAGTCCAATAATGCACGCTTTAATGTCGTTTTACTGACCGGTATTTCAAGCGTAGAAGCTAAAATGTCGTTGGCCTGGTGCCGCGAAGTGTTCGTCACTCCTAATTTGAACATAACTGGGCTCACCAGTCAACGGAAGACTTTAGTGTAATATAAAGCTTTCTGAGCTGTCCTGTGAGCCAGAAGCCAGTATTTTCTAAAATAATACGGAAAGTTTGTCCTTGGGCTGTAACGGCGTTTACAGAATAGTATTGAGTGATCATGCATGGGCTTTAGGCTGTTTCACTTGTGAATTGATTTCTTCAGCGTTTTCTCCCATTATTTGGCTTATTCCTGGTCGATTGACACCCGTTTTTCCCTAGGTTGGTGAAAAATAAGGTTTTCAAAACTTGTATAAATATGTGATGATTCCCGTTGCACTAGTGGTACTATTTGAATATCGGTATTGCTGTCACCAGTGCAATTAACACTGCATTCTGCTAGTGTAGGCGCTTTCAGATGCTTAAAACTCATAGACTCCGATGACTTGCGGTTCATAATACATTGCTCGCAAATCCTAGTTTTCCCCCGATGGGGAGGAGGGTCGTGAAATCCACTCAGCCCTCTTTTTGTAATGGGTGATGTTGGGACCCGTGGAGTGACACGAAATTTAAGGCTTAGACTTCACTGATCGGGCCAAATATAGGGTACGGCTCGCCAGGAGTGGGTCTAGGGTTAAGCTGGACACAACTTGTTCCAGTCTACCCCTGCTGTAAGACTCCGGGGGCCGAAAGCACTTGACGTGGTCTCATGCAGTATAAACAGTGCGGTACAGGCTGTGCCTCAAAGTTGACTCTTGAAGGTGATCCGGGCAATCGTGTACTGTTTTTCCAGCCACTTCATGAGTACCAGGAACATTCACTACGTATAGAGCTTTTGGGTGAATCTGACGGCCCTCGTCCCCTTTTCCGGCCTCAGAACTGGAAATTTCAGACAATGGATTTAGAACTGTTGGTCGCCCAAGCGTTCAAACTTCAGCACCTGAAATTGCACACACTAGCGGAATGCAACGTCAATTGCACTGGTGCAATGCCGGCATAGAAATAGCACCACTGGTGCACCAGAAAAAAACGGAACCTTTAAACAGCCTTTGGAAACCTTATCCATAAACGACCAAGAGGGAAATGGGTGTAAATGGGCTACGAACAAACCAAAATGACGGAAAAAACGCTGAAAGAAACAAATCTTGGAAGATTTTCCAAAAGTGAAACGGAGTAAAAGCAGGTAAAACTGTACACTCCTCTCACGAATTAAAAGCCCCAAAAAGCGTAAAATAAATCATTTGCATTGTCCAAAGATGTAAAGTTGGATGCTATACTGAGAATTCCGAGCAGAACAGCTGGATGGTCGCGTTCCTGTCGCACTCGTTGGCTGGCGGTGTAGTGTGTCCTTTTCTCCTAGCTGGCATCGCTGTAGCTGTGTGTAGTCTTCTTCGTTGCCTTTCGGAGCTCACCCCGCCAACGTCTGAAATAGGCCCTCTGACTGGCACTGTGTCTTCTCTTACAGCTACGATTCCCGCTTAGACAACTAACCGTTCTCTCTGGTTTCACGCTAAGATATGACGCGATCAAAGAGAGTCTCCAGGTAAAGGCCGCCTCCAGTCGAGGTAATTGCGACTGTGGCATGCGCTATCTGTTTCGTGCAGCACGGGCCTCGGTGGCCGGACAGGGTGCTGGTGCCAGAGTTCCTTCTGCACGGCCCGCCTGGCACCAACCTCTAGCATGCAGTCTGCTGACCCCAGCTGAATGGACGGTGGCAGTGGGATACATTTTAGACCGATTGAATCTGGCTTTGCGTTCGAGGATTGATAGTTCGGTCCAGAGCGCGCTGTCTAGCGAGTTGAAAGGCTTTGGTGGACAGAGCCGGTGCAGAGGCGCCTGCTACCGTGTTATATATGCCTGTCGGATGATTATTGTATCTGAGCCCCCCCTCGCCTCCGCTGGCCTGTGTCCTGCCGTGGAGGCCCCAGCCCCTCCCTCTGCTGGCCTGTGTCCTGCCGTGGAGGTCCCAGCCCTCCCTCCCGTGGCCTGTGCCCGGCCGTGGAGGTCCCAGCCCTCCCCTTTCCCTGACCTGTGTCCGACCGTGGAGATCCCAGCCCTCTCTCCACTGACCTGTGTCCTACCGTGGAGGTCCCATCCCCCTCCCCCTCCTGTGGCCTGTGCCCGGCCGTGGAGGTCCCATCCCCCCTCCCCTGGCCTGTGGCCGGCCGTGGAGCATCCCTCCCTCCCCTGGCCTGTGGCCGGCCGTGGAGGTCCCATCCCCCCTCCCCTGGCCTGTGGCCGGCCGTGGAGGTCCCATCCCTCCCTCCTCTGACATGTGTCCTACCGTGGAGGTCCCAGCTACTGCACAGTGTCTGGTCAGGCCGCAGCGGTCGGCGCCGGCTGTCGGAATTGTCGCCCGCGGTTTAATATTGTTTATTTTGCAATCCTAACTCTCAAAGTAATTTTTTACAGTTTAGGGCAATCCCTCGATTTCAGGTTGAGAGTACCGTGTGTTTTTATAGATATTTGAGAGATGGAGAATGTATGGATGTGCGGTGCGGGTTTAAAGCTGCCTGAAGCATGAGCGGTATCGAAATGTGCATGTCCTGATTAAAATGGCTGATTTGTGCTTAGGCTGTCTTTTTGGGAGATAAGACCCTTTGTTTCCCTCCTGGTTCCATGATTGTATGAGTTTTTAGGGCGAAAGAAAGGTCTTAATGAACTGCTGACAACGGATTTGGAAATGCTAGTCATGCGGGCCCACCAGTGATCAGCACTTGCACGCGCTCGTCAGCAGAATGCCGCCCCGGCAGCACAGTTGGTAGAGCGTTGGGCTATGGTCCGCTGCTCAGGAACATGCAGTGGCAGTGCATGTGCGGGATTGGGATCGATTCCCCTGCGAGTTCCGGCGCTAGGTATTTTCCCGACGATGGTCGGCTGGAAAATGAAGGGTGAGAGGGTGACCTGGGTGGGGTGGCCGTCCATGTGGGACGCTAAACTTTGTGGGAGTTCCTCGTTCGTATGGTGGGTCGGGGTCTCCGTGACAAGTGCCATGCGACCCTTGATGACGTTAGTGAGGCGCCAACTCCAAAAACCGAACTTGCAAGAAATTGAAGAAAATAAAATACATGGTTAATTATACTGGGGACTGAAATCCCAACATTGAAATAACATTGTTGTTGCACCAGAATAATGTATCATTTTTAATAGGTTACGGCAATTTTATTTACCAGAAAACTTGGGAAAATGGGTATCAGTCCACCTATGCCCATTATTCCAACATGGCGATTGTGAAATATGAAAATTCCTCACATATACATATGGGGCGAGACGGGCATTGCATGAAAAATTGTGCTGTTTTAAAATAATAACCGCAATTGAGGTGTTAGTAGGAAACTGGGATCACTTGAAATATTTGTTTTTCCCGATGAATTTGCGGAGCCAACCATTTAAGACGCAAGCAAAGTGTACATTCTCTCGGTATACCATGGGTGGAGATGGGGGGGAGGGGGGTCGAGTGGTCAGGATCCCTAGGCTTTTGTGTCTCCCATAGGCTTATATGGGACATGTGATCGAGACGAGATCTCCAGTCCTGCGGTATACCTTCGTTCTGGTCTTCTAGAAACCAAAAAACGTGTTATGTTCCGTTCTTAATGTCATAGTTGCGAGTTCCGAAACTTCTCTGCACGTGTTACTACTGACCTCAGACGCAGGTCAACGGTAACAGAGTATGTCAATTGTTCCATTGCAGTACTAATGCATGCCTATTATGAAGACATTTGATAACGCGATATAAGCTCTAATTCGACCAAGCGAATTAATCCTTTCCTACACACAACACTTCTGACCATGATGTTTGCGTGCTGCTGAACGTAAAATACTAATTCTGGTTACGTCATATACAAATATGAATAACTGCGATGTAAAACACGTGCTAAAAATCTTTTATTATTAAAGAAGTTAGTGTTCCATTAGACTCCGGTCCAATTGCCCAGTGATCCTGCACTATCGTGAAAGCGAAATATTTGTTCAACAAAAAGGCACAGGAAGAGTAGATCGGTCTCAAACCGTAAACAATTGTTATGGCTTCAAGCCTGAATTATTTTAGTTCACAGTCCCCAAGACAGTTAGAACGATGAGCTTTGCAAGTTATTTAGCTTACAGAACCCCCTAAACATTATAATGGGGAATATAATGGAGCCCTGTCCTGTTCATGTTCAAATTTTGTTCATGAAGGCAGTATCTGATTGCGCATGCATGGTTTGGAAGCTGGTGTGATTATTAAAAACGTTTAGCAAAGAAAGCCACTGTTAGAATTGCCCTATTTCATTGGACTCCAATCTATCCTACCATCCACCGTCTCCTGTCTCAGTTTATCACAGCAGGGTTAAAAATTATAAAGGTATAATTTCTCATTTCCAATATAAAATAACGTAATCGGAAGATTGAATATCAAATAAAGATACCTAATACTCCCTCGGAAACTTTTCGAAACAGTACATTATTGTATGTTTCAAATATCATTTTTGTCCAATGCACCTATATATATATATATATATATATATATATATATATATATATATATGCATATGCTTCTGGATAATCCACTGCTGCATACGACGCCTATAGCACATGCCTCACATATTGGGGCAAGATTGGTTTTCGCAGCCTTCTAGGTTTGCCAAATTGCACTGTTCCGAGAAATGAACACGCTGCCTTATGTGTCTCGAGCACTCGGACACATGTTCACAGAATCTTCAAACAAATATCACCGTCACGCTAAAAGCAAGATAATGATCCTGAAGCACAACTATGCACGCCTTGCCTGTCTTCCACTTACCGTGGTCAGCAAGGGCACTGATGAATTCCATTTATTTTTCAGACTAGACTTTCAGCTGATGATTGCTGAGCGGAAGAAGCAGCTCGGCATCCGCTAGCCACGGTTTAAAGCTGGCGGAGCAGGAAGCCCTCTAGCGGTTTGTTGCGTATACTTCACTTCCCAGAAGCGACGCCACCGGCGGCGGCGCTGTCGGGTCGAAACGATACTCTAGTCGTCGATGGAGGAGGCAGAAGTGGCGCTATGTGTGGGGCGACATACAAATGGATAGAGAGTTGGCAGACGCGATCCGCGGACTTAGTGCCGTCAATTTCAGGCGTGTTAGTGCCGAAATGTGCCCGAAATAACGACGTGGAGCAATGCTGTCCGAGTCTTGCTGGGCACCGCAATGGTGAAGCCGGTGCTGTGCTCGTTATTGACATCCGTGAGACTTGAGCGCTAGTGTGTGATCCGTGCATGTCAAGTTTACGATGTCAAAAACATTTTCGTTAACTTATTTCCGGACGCTCTCGGCGTGATCATGTGAAGTGTTTTTTTTTGTTTATTGTCAAGGTGTAGTTGGCACATGCGTGCAACGGAAAGGGTAAGTGTTTTCCGCTTGTACGCCTTAATGCTTAATTGTACTTAACACCAAGAATGTGTAAAAACAATCATTTAGGGCTCGTAAGAATACGTGGCATTTTTTATATAATAAATGATAAGTATGAATGCTGGCGTTGTATTCCTGAGCTCAGGGTGCAGGATTTGTCAGAGTGCATATAGTATAGAATAGTTTCAAAACATTGTGTAGATCACTTCTGGAAAACAATACATTTATTTCAGATCTTCAGAGTGCTCCGCAATATTCCAATAACTATTCATGGCTTGCAACATACGTGCAAATACGATAATTCACTAGACGGGCGGCATCAAAATGAACCAACGTGAGCAGTCACACGTACGTATAGAGGGAGCCGCTCAGTGAAAGCTCTGTTCTATCATTTTGTCCTACGCACACGTACAGTTGCAAACACACTGGAGGTATTTATTCAAGCATAGGTCACTGCTGAGCAGCAGGCTAATGCGCTCCCAGTTACAACCCATCCCGTTTTGTCGCGTAGCTCAACAAACAAGTACATGGTACAGCACATAGGTACCTAAATTGCCTTCATAGTTCTAGTTCAATCATAGTTCTCTAATCGTCATCATAGTTCTGCTCATCATAGTTCTATAACCTGGGAGTTAAAATGGAAGGAAAATGCTGAAATGTGTCAGATTGAGACTGAGAGTGAAAAAAATATGTTTGTGTTTGTCAAAGTTCGACAAAACAACCCGCGTTTTACTGTTCCAGCCCTCGCCAATTGAACGTCAAACAAGTAATTTACGGATGCTTTCATATTCATATTTGAATTCATATTGGAGTTAGCAATGTGTAAAAGAAAACGCCCGGAAAGATGGGCGCAGTCTGCATTTTCAGTTAAAACTGTGTGAACGAATAGCAACAATTGAATGCGTCTACTCGCCAGGCTCGAGACCTTGAAGTGAGCTAGAAGAGCCTGGACAGAGGTCGTGAAAGTTGAGAGGAGTGTGCGTGAGAGGCTAGGCAGATGGAAAACTTCTGTTGAATTCTATTTAGTCTTTCTAGCTGAATGTTTGAGGCACCACTGCAAATAACATGTCTATATCGTAAGAGGGACCCAATGTTTCCAAAATAAACTGCACGTATTGGTTCGCATTTAAGTCGAGCTTGAACTTTGGTTCGAAAACGTTATTTTATTAGCGTCTGTTTGGTTTAACAACGAAATTTATAGGATAAACGGCTTTGGTCAAGCGAGCGGTCTTATCGTTGTGCTGTCTAAAGGCGCTTATAAGGTCGTGACACATTAATAAGCAAGTACAGTGGTTCTTACAATAAAAGAGTGCCGAAGTCTCCCTGAAGCTGGTTTGAGCCTTCTGGGGGTCCCGCCGCGGGGAGGGGGACGGAGGAGCGCGTCCCCCGCCCTTTTTTAGGGTGGGGGCGGATTGTTTTATCCCCCCCCCACTTTTCACGCAGAGACCCATCGCGTCTCGAATACTGAAGTCGCGATACCGAATAACGATGGGCGGTCCTCACGCATGGCACCAAAATTTCTCACCAACGGCAGCCAAAATTTATTTGCCAGACCTGACCGTGAATACAAATACCCAGTTTAGTCTTCACCAGATCAGGGGCCCCGAGATACCAGTTGAACGGGCTCAATACCAACTCACGGGGCCCTCGCCGCTTCCAGGGACACAAATCCAGCTAGGGGCCCAAGGAGTTAGTTAGAAACCCCTTACATAATTCATCCAGGGGCTCAAGACTAGCTCAGGGCTTCCTCTGCCTCTGTTATTCCACCCTAGGGTCCGTTCCAGCTCAAGGGGTACCAAACCAGCTTGAACCCCAAGACCAGGCCAGTAATCTCACATGTGATACCCTCTCGAGACCCAGAAAATCCCGGATCCCTTCTGCAAAACTCCCTCTCGGGAGGTCCAAAGCCAGCTCAGGGGGCCCAGGCCAACTCAGGGGTCTCAAGATCAGCTGAGGGGTCCTGTACCAGTTAGGGGGTCCAGACCAGAAAAGGGCCCAGCAAGATTATGGGGCCTCAGTGCCAACACAGGGGTTTCAAGGTCAGTGTGGGGGCCTAACTATCTAAACTAGTCTTAAATAAGATCTGAGGGTGGGGGCAACAGTAACTCAGCGGGCCCAGACACGCTGAAGGGGTCAAAAGCAGTTCCTAGGCCCATACAAACTAAGAAGGCCTGACGAGCTGGGTACCTTAAGGAACTCACGGGGCTCTAGATATGCAAAGGTTGCCCAAACAAGCTAAAGGGGCCCTTACCAGTTAAACGGAGCCGATGCCAATCCAGAGGACCCTTGCCAGCTCAGGGGACAAAAATTCAGCTAGGGACCGTTGGACTAAAAAACAAAATCGGGCCCTAAGTCGGTCAGTACGCTACTGTATACTCTCCCAGGGTCCCGGATCAGCCCAGGAACACCTTGCAAAACTCGCTCTCAGGAGGCCTAAACCAAATTTATGGGGCCCAAGTTCAGTTCAAGGGGCCCATGCCAGTTAAGAGGTCCCAGACCAGACAAGAGGCCCCTGACGGCTCAGGGAGCCCCAATGCCAACACCGGGGTTTCAAGATCAGCGCTGGGGCCCTAGCCATCTAAAAAGGGCCCCAGATCGCTCAGGGGGCCAGAACCAGCTCATGGGGTGCACGCCTGCTGCAAGGGACCCAAATCAGCTCAGAAAGCTCAGAAAAACTCAAGGGGCCAGACCAGCTAGGCCCCTAACGAGCTGAAGGGTCCTAGATCAGTACAAAAGGACCCGGGCAGCCGGTGTGGTACCCTCTCACGGCCCCAGAACAGCCCAGGGGCTACCTGCCAAACTCCCTTTTAGGAGGCTCAAAACCAAATCAGGGGTTCCAAGATCAGTTAAAGGGCCCCGACAAACTCAGGGGGCTCCAGTGCCAACACAGGGCTTTCAAGATCAATGTGTGGGCCTGGCTATCTAAAGGGGCCCCAGATCAGCTGAGGGGACTGAATATCAGCTCAGAGGACCAACCAGCAACTCAGGGGGCCAGGCCCGCTGAGGGATCCCAAAGCAGCTCAGGAGGTCCAGAAAAACTCAGGGGGTCATACCGACTGGGGGCCTCGAAGAGTTCAGGGAGACCCAGAGCGGCACAAGGGAGCTTAGTAAGTTAACCCTATTTCCGTCAGGCTCCCGGCTACCCCTATTTCCGGCAGGGGGCAATATCGGCCCCCCTAAGATCTCGTAATCTAACCGGCCGATTTTGAAAATTCAAAGTGCCATAGATTCCTCTACTGCTAAACTTTATTTTGAAAAAACGAAAATTTCAATTTTTTTTAGTTCAGATTTACAAATAATTGACTCAAAATTTTCATATACTCGAGTTACGCAAAAATTCGAAATTCAATGGCAGTTCCAGGACCAGGACTATGAGGGGAAATATATACAACCTAAAAAGTTTTTGTTACGCGGATTAGAAGCCGTCATATACTGATTGGCATCTTTGACACATAAATAAATGAGAAAAAAGTGAAAAACTCATCAGGGGCGGATGCAGTAAGGTAAAACAGTGGGGTAAAATACATACCAACAATATGCGAATGGTATGCATGAGTATATTAGTCCCTCGACTAGTTGAAATTTAATTTCTGATAATTTTTACCCTCCCATGGCAGCTCTGGGAAAGGGGGTGACATAGGCGGATCAAGGACTCGTCGTGGGGGGAGTGGGGGTGATTGGAAACACATTTTCAATATACAACGATATTGAGTCGCGGCGGTGATACTGGCTGGGAATATACATTTTGAAAATGTGTAGTGACTGGACACGCCTCTGGTAATCTAGAATTGGGTTATAACTATTTTGAATTTTCATATACCCAATTGTATTCGCCCTGACACGGCGGTAAGCAGTCTTCTCACTTGCTAACGTTTAGTCCTTCTTGATAACATTCCCCCATTTTGAACTGCTGTAACCGCCCCTGATGAATACAAATAGTGACAATTGTGAATGCACTATCATCTCACATAAAAAATGATATAATAAAACCATATAACTGGTATCAGGATCAGCAGAGACGGCTTCCTTTTACAAAAACCCATCGCATACGATAATACTTGGTTTGTGGATAGAACCTCCCCAAAAACCCAGCCATAGCTCCGCCCCTGGTAAATATATAATCTTGAAAATTTCAGAAAACCTGCCTGTACTAGTTTTAGGAAAAGTCAGGAAGTTTCAAAGTTCTATCGCAAGCCGTTTCGGAGATATTCTCGAAAAACCTGAAGGGGGCAATATTAGCCCCCTGCCGGAAATAGGGTTAACGGAGCCCATACCAGTTTGAGGGGCCCAGAAGCTGCACTGGGGTCCTTTCCAGTTTAGGGGCCTAAGCCAGCTTGGGGACCCAAGTTTGGAACCTCCTGTGCAAGTCTCTCAGGGGCCCCAGAACAGCTCATGGGTCCCTAGTAAAGGTCCCTGTTAGTAGACCTAAAACCAGCTCAGGGGCCCAGAACATCTCAGGGTTCCGAAACCATCTGAGGAAGGCCCCATACCAATTCAGCAGACTCGGGCCAGATAAAGAGCCCCTGAAGAGTTAAGGGGTCCCAGTGTCAACTCTTAGGGGTCCAGATTAGTCCGGGGGTCTAAAGATCAGAGTAGGGACCCGACCGTGTAAAGGGCCCAGACCAGCCCAAGGGCCCACACCGGCCCATGGGCTGAAACCAGCTGAAGACTCCAGTCTACTTCAGGGGTCGCAGATCAGCTCAACTTCAAGGGATCCCAAAACTGCTAAAGGAGCCAGCACAGGGGACCCTACGCCAACGCGGTGGTTTCTACAAGTCGGCGCTCACAGGGGAGGACGTGTTTTTCAGTGCTCAAGAAATTGACGGAATTCATCCTGTTCTAACTTACGCTCGAAGTTGATATTGCAATGGCGCATTGTTATTTTTCTTGGCTACATCGCGAACTGATTTTCATTCGCCTCAGACATCTGTGGGATAAGACAAAGCAAGACAAAATATGAAATATGGAATGTGGTTTTGTCCTCCATGCTATTTTGCGGCCTATTTTTACGCTTGATTTTTCGCTTCGACGCACGTGATTTTGGACGCCGCTTGGGACAAGAAGAGTCTGGAGCAAAGTGTTTAAAAATTCCATCCACTTTCAAGGCTTTCTAGTGGTGATGGCCTTGGCCAAGTTATCTTATTTCAAAAAATAAAGTTACGGAGTCAAGATCAAAATTATAACATGAAGACAAGATTCATAGAAGAATAAAGAAGTGACTTATTTTGAACTGGATGTGGATACGAAAATGAAACGAATACGAAGTCGAGCATCGTCGATTTCACCTGCATCTTCCTCAGTTTTGTTTTTAGTGCATATGTGTGTGTGTGTGTGCGTATGCGTTTGGCTGTCTGTGAATTGTGTGTGTGTGTGTGTATGTGTGTGTAGAAGCCGGAAATCCTTATCCTTATTTGCCTCCTCATCCTTAAACTACCTGGAGGCAGCGGGCGCATGCGCCTTGGGCAGCAGCGACCCCTCCAGGTAGTATTCCACCTTACTTTACCCTCATCTATCCTTATCCTTACCGTCTCCTTCCATAGTTTGCATCACTTCATGTCCATTACGACGGTGCTTGAAAAGCCACCTCATGTGTGGAAGTGTCCGCAGCTGATAAATAAAAAAAAAATAAGTTTCACGCCAAAATAGCAGTTTTGGGTGTCCTCGCTGACGTAGAAATGGCGTCGTGCAGTGATGGCGTGAAGTGGTGCTGCCGGCGCTTCCCCGCCCGAGGCGTCGCCGCAGCTTGTGTTTTGTGGTTTTGGGACACTTCAGCGTCTAGGCTATATCGCGCGCGTCGCCGTAGTTGGGTTCTGTGGAACCATACCAGTGTTTTCTTGAGGTTGACTATGGGTCGACCACGTCTGTGCCAGGGCAGATCCAAGGGGGGGTGGTGGTGTGGGCAACCGCCCCTCCCGCTTGGAATGAGCTAAAGCACTGCAAAGGAACCCGCAGGGAGGCCCCACTGATATCTGATGGGCGTTCGAGGAAGCCCAAACGCCACCTGAATGTTGGTTTAGGGTCTCCCAAGAATTGGTCTGGGGAAGAGTTGTTCTCAGGATGCGTCCAAGCGTTGGTCTCAGGGGCACCTCAGAGTTGGTCTCAGCAAGGGTCACCAAAATTTGGTTTTGGGCCCCCAAGAAATTGTTTCGGGGCCACAAGTGTTGGTCCTGGAGGCCCAAGCCTTGGTCTCAGGGCACCAGAGCTGGCCTCGAGGGCTCCAAAGAGTTGGTCTTGGCCTCCCTGAAAATATTAAACTTTTTTATAAATTTCGTTCAAGTCGTTTCTAGTACGGCTGCTGGAGTCTGAGTCTCACTAAAGTCTTCAAGGGACTTGTCACGGAGACCCCGACCCCACCACCCGAACGAGCAACTCCCACAATGGAGGGTTAATTTAGAGGCCAAAGTTTAACGTCCCATAAAGCAACGTGACGACCGCCCCGCTCAGGTGACCCTCTCACCAGTCAGCTGCCAGCCGACCGACGTCGGGTAAATTATTGAGCACCGGAGCGTCTCAGGGGAACCGATCCCGAGCCTGAATATGCACTGCCACTGCATGCTTCTGAGCAGCGGGCCGGAGCCCAACGCTCTACCAACTGAGCTACCGGGGCGGCACTTTAGAACTTTAGAACTTTAAACACGTTAGAAAAAGATGCCTCACAAATTATTCAGTTTGCTCGTATTTCACGTTCAAGAAATGAAACATTGCAACCACCCCCCCAAGCAGCGGCCCCGTGACTTACGCCCCCTACCCACTTCTTGAGGAAATTCGAAATCCGCCCCTGGTCTGTGGAGATGGCATTATTGATATAAATTACTTTTGTCATAATGCGTGTGTTTTTACTGTTTGTAGTGTTTTAAGCTATCTACGCCTTGTGTTGCTCCGTTCTTTTAGCTGTTTCTCGGCATAAATTAGGGGCCCCGTGTCAAGGGTGTACGATTGTGCGACCAGCCTGCTAAGTGGGCATTGCAGGCTGTATATCAATGCATATGATATGTAACGTGTTATAACAATACACCTACGTGCATGGATAGAGGAGCAAACATACAGCGTCGACAGTCTCCGCGTACTTAACCAAGATTGGATCCGTCCGATGGAAATATTTTTAGGGAAACAGGAACGGTATTTCTTATTTTACCTCGCATCTTGTGCCATCCTATTTCCACCATCAGACCTGTCGTCGATGCACCAAGGCCCACTGCCAGCAGCAGAAATGCGCCACCAAGGTCTACAATCGTGAGGCCATTCTCCTCCACTCTTTCAGCCTTCCGCTCGGCTAATTTCGTCACTTGCTTCATCCAATGATCTACCAGCCCGGCTTGCAAAAGGCGTCCGTGTGCTTTGTTGAAGACCTCAGAGAAGCAGGCGCCGCGTCTTAGAGGCCAGGCTAGTCCTGACGGGAAGAAGCGAGCCCGCGACACATACAGGCGACTCTGGTCGGGTCTATTGGCCACTAACTGACGAATCGAAGTCAGCTCGTCAATGTAAATAGTGCGTGGTTGGATGACATGGTCGAGATCGTTGTAGAACATGGCGTAGTAGCTGATGCGGTCCGGCAGTCGGCTTAGTATCGAGCTGGTTCCCCGGAAGCTGAAGAGATAGTCGTTCACCGCCACCTGGAGACAGGCAAGCCAGGAGTTGGCAGATATAATACGATGCTTGCTACATGACTACCTGTGTGGAAATTCGATGTTATGCGAGTGGGGAGTTCTGCGAGTTCGAGAGGTAGGAGGGGGAGGGGATTTTCATCAATTTTTTGCATGCGTGTTAGGCAAACCATTTTTTTTAATGTTAACTTGCGGGCATTTCTGCCACTTGCCCCCCATGCCAGTCGGCAGAAATGCCCCCCCCCAGTGCCTGGCAATTGGCCCCCATTGAAAAAGACTAGAGACGACCACAAATTGAACAAACGCAAGCCCACGTAACGAAAATAAGACAGAATGCTACCCCGATAATGATTATTTTGTTTTATTGCTCGTCCCAAATTGGTAATCCACAAAAATTGTGTTATAAAATTTCCACCAGTGCAGTGGCTGTCTAGTCCGTCGTGCGAAGACGAAACGAGGCGCGTAGTTGTGGGAAATCCCGGCAAAGCAGCCTCAGCATCAACTAATCACAGCGCTGGACCTACAATTAATCAAACATCGTGTTCTATCCCACCGGAAGCCCCACCCCAGCCAGTACCATAGGATTGCAAGATGCTCTCATCCACGTGGTCAGTTGTGAGCGATCAGAGTTCGTTCTTGGATTAGGCGGGGCACGGTGTGGTCAAAGCGCGTTGTAATTGTTGCTGGTGTGGCGGTGTTAAGTGAAGTGAAGCCCATTATATGTTTAGCCTATTTCTTTATTATTGTGGTGGCAGCGTGCGTGAAATTTATAGTGAGATCACTGCATCAAACTTTTTCTGTAAAGTTGTTAAATTGTTAGTTCGCCTTTCTCATCGAGTCCTTGATATTGAAAATTGGCAGATATTATATATTCAGCCACAGCCACAGTCCTTCGTTAGACTCATCACACTGACTCCTGAGAAAATCTTGCAACAGAGATATGGTTGGCGACGCCATATGACCCTGACAGTTGGTGCCTCGATAAGCCCCAAAAATTATTAACTGGTTTTTGCACTACATTCCCACATCATATGGTTTTCACACAGCAACAGCCACACATTATAATAGGCATGTACATAAAACTTGTATCGAGTTAGCTTACAGGGGCGCAGCCAGGGGGGGCACAGGGGGCACGTGCCCCCCCATCGGTGCCGGGGTGCCCTTTTGATTGTCAGGTGGTGTGCCCTCTTTGGGCCGTGCCGCTCGAAATTTAGTACCCTACGTCGTTGAGCCTAGATGGAACTAAACTGCATTTAGTGATTTAAGCTATTGTTTGACAATTAAGTGCCTTTTTGGTCAGTTAGGGCATTCTGTCGCCTTTCCAAGCACCCGGGAAGAGTATAGGCACGTAATCCGTTTCCAGATAATGCCTCTTCGTCGCCAATAATCGTATGGGCAGAGCTAATCTGGTGCCCCTTGAGCTCATCTGGTGCCCCCTGAGCGCTGGTCCTGAACCCTGGAGCTTAGCATGTGCCCTCTGAGCTGTTCTGATGCCCTCGTAGTCAGTCTGGTGCCCCCCTCCCCTGAATAAATAATTGTGCCTTCTGAACCTATATAATGCTCTCTAAGTTAGTCTGATGCCTCCGAGCTTGCCTGCTGCCCTATTAGCTGTTTTAGTGCCCCTTGAACTGATCCGGGCCCCCTGAACTTATTTAATGCCTCCCGTAGTTTATCTAATGTCCAGGGCCGCAGCCAGGGGATACAGGGGGCACGTGCCCCCATCGGTGCCGGGTGCCCTTTTAATTGCCAGGTGGTGTACCCCCTTTGGGCCGTGCCGCAGGAAATTTAGTGCCCTATGCCGTTGAACCTAGATGGAACTAGGCTACATTTAGCGATTTCAACTATTGTTTGACAATTAAGTGCCTTTTTGGTCACCTAAAACATTCTGTCGCCTTTCCAAGCACCCGGGAATAGTATAGGCACGTAATCTGTTTCCAGATAATGCCTCATCGTCGCCAATAATCGTACGTGTGGAGCTCATCTGGTGCCCCCTGGAGGTGATCATGTGCCTTCTGAGTTGATCTGATGCCCTCGTAGTCAATCTGGTGCCCCCCTCTCCCTGAATAAATAATTGTGCCTTCTGAACCTATATAATGCTCTCTAAGTTAGTCTGATGCCTCCGAGCTTGCCTGCTGCCCTATTAGCTGTTTTAGTGCCCCTTGAGCTGACCCGGGCCCCCTGAACTTATTTAATGCCTCCCGGAGTTTATCTACTGTCCAGGGGGGCACAGGGGCACGTGCACCCATCGGTGCCGGGTGCCCTTTTGATTGCCAGGTGGTGTACCTACCCTCTTTGGGCCGTGCCGCTCGAAATTTAGTGCCCTGCGCCGTTGAACCTAGATGTAACTAGACTGCATTTAGCGATTTCAACTATAGTTTAACAATTAAGTGCCTTTTTGGTCAGTTAGGGCATTCTGTCGCCTTTCCAAGCACCCGGGAAGAGCAAAGGCACGTAATCCGTTTCCAGATAATGCCTCTTCGTCGCCAATAATCGTACGGGTGGAGCTCATCTGGTGCCCCCTGGAGCTGATCATGTGCCCTCTGAGCTGATCTGGTGCCCTCGTAGTCAATCTGGTGCCCTCCTGAGAAAATAAGTGTGCCTTCTGAGCCTATAAAATACTCTCTGAGTTAGTTTGATGCCTCCCAGCTTGCCTGGAGTCCTTTTAGCTGTTTTAGTGCCCCTTGAGCTGATCCGGGCCCCTGAGCTTATTCAATGCCTCCCGGAGTTGATCTACTGTCCAGGGGTGCAGCCAGGAAGGCACAGAGGGCACGTGCCCCCATCACTGCCGGGGTGCCCTTTTGAATGCCAGGTGGTGTACCCAATTTGGGCCGTGCCGCTCGAAATTTAGTGCCCTACGCCGTTGAACCTAGATGTAACTGGACCGCATGTAGCGATTGAAACTATTGTTGGACAACTTAATACATTTCTCGGTCAGCTAGGGCATTCTGTCACCTTTCCAAGCACCCGAGAAGAGTATGGGCACCTAGTATGTGCCCACCTAATGCCTCATTGTCGCCAATAATCGTACGGGTAAAGTCAATCTGGTGCTCCTTGAGCTCATCTTGTGGCCTCTCAGCTGGTCTTGGCCCCTTGAGCTGATTACTTGCCCTCTAAGCTGATCTGGTGCCCCTGAGTCAATAGAGTGCCCCATTGAGCAAATAATTGTGCCTCCTGAACCTATATAATGCTCTCTGAGTTAGTCTAATGCTCCCGAGCTTGTTTGGTGCCCTAATAGCTGATTTAGTGCCCCTTGAGCTGATTCGGGCCCCCGAACTGATCTCATGCCTCCCCAAGTTGATTCTGTCTCCTAAGTCAATATGGTGCCTCTTCAGCTGATTAGGTGCCCCCTCAACTGATTATTGATATCTCCTTAGATGGTCTGGTCCCCCCCCTGAGCTGGTTTGGTGGGCCCTGAGCCCACCTTGTGTCCTCTGAGCTGTTACGTTGCCCCCTGAGCTGATTTAGGCTCCTGCCATAGTCTGGGAGGCTGGGAGCTGATCTGGACCCCGAGCGGATAGATCTGGTGCCACCTGAGCTGCACTAATGCCCCTTAGTCGATCTGGTGCCTGCTGAGTCATCAGTGTGTCTCCTGAGCCCATCTTATTCCCTCTGAGCTAGTCTGGTGCCCCATGGCTAATATGGTGCCCTTTAAGCTGACTCGGGCCTCCTGGGCTGATTACGTGATTTCCTGAGCAGCTCCCAGGCCCTGAGCTGAACTGGGCCCACAGGGGCTGGTGAGGGCCCCTGAGATGGTATGGGGCTCCTGAGCTGATTAAGTGCCTCCTGACTTGATCTGGTATTCCCGAGCTGATCTGAGCCCCGAGCTGGTCGGGGACCACTGATCTGATTATTTGTCCCCGAGGCTGATCTGGTGTCCTATGGGCCGATCTGGTGTTCCCTGAGCAGCTCTGGGGCTTTTGAACTGCTTGGGCCCCAAGCTGGTGAGGGATTCCTGAGCTGATTTAGTGGCCCTGTCTTGAACCTGCCCCCTGACCTGACTTGAGGCCCCTGAACTGATCTGGGGCCCCAAGAGCTGATCTGGGGCCCAAGAGCGGGTCTAAGTTCTGAGGTACGAGCTGGTTAATGGGGTGAGCTGTGAGAGCCCCTTAAGTTGGCTTAGGCGCTGAGGTGATCTGGCCCTAAACTGTTCTGGGGCTTGAACTGGTTTAAGGCCCTAGAGCCTATCGTGGCCCGAGCTAGTCTGATGACTCATCTCTGGGACCAATGACAGTTAGTCCCTGGGTGAAACAAGCTGCTCGTGGCGATCATCGGGGCCCCGAGGTGTCGAATAGACAGATAATAATAACCAAGGCCAACTCCCATCATTTCGGGGCGGGGTCACTGAGCTAGTCTAGTCCCTCCTGGAGGCACAACTGGGGTGGGGAAGCTGCTCTGGGGGCCTCTGATCCACATTTGGGGGCCCCAGAGCTGGTCTTGAATAGATGGGGAATAAGAACACAATGGAAACTCCCCTTGTAAAACGGAGCTAACGAGGAATGAGGAATCTTTAAAACGGCTTGTGAACGGCACAGGTTATAAATCTTATTATATGGTGGTTGGGGGGATATAAACATGTGCCCCTGAGCTCAGAGCACAGTCCCCTAAACCAGGATTTCTACTAATTAATTTAAATGAAGAACTAGTTATTACAATTTTCAGCCCTGTCACACCATCCCCATCTAAACCACCGGCATGTTCACCTTTTATTTACTCTTAACTGGGACCGATCCTTGAGAATATGGAACTTAATAAACGAGTTCAAAAGGTATCTCCCAAATTTTTCCGGCAGCAAAAATATGTTCTTTCAAAGACACTATGCCACTCCTCGTCCCACGGCGATTGTGGGAGGCAAGGAACTTAATCCGCGTTCAGCCAGGGCTCACTCGTCACGACAAAACCAGTGGGCATAACAAAAAAATTTCGACTCCAATATGCATTAACCTGCACATTTTAACAGATATCACATGCTCCGCTGATGTTAAGTACTTGCATGAGTTGGCTGTCCTTAAATCTATCCCAAAAAAGTAGTGTTTTGGCTACTTCCATGGCATTTTGGCGATATTTAGTTCCTTTTTTCGGTTTTAATCGAGTTTTCCTTCTCCGTCAATGAGTTCTCTGCATTTTTGTTGAACCAAAGATGCCCAAAAAATGATATAAACAAAGGTATAGTAAGTCTTTTTAGGTTACGTTAAAAGTGCCCTTTTTTCCCCGGGGTGCCCCTCAAAGTTGGTGTGGCCCCCCCATTCGAAAGCTCTGGCTGCGCCCCTGTTAGCTTATAAACCACACGTGTTCGGTAGTTTAGGAATTTACTTACCTTGTCACACTCACAAAGAAAAACAATAAAACAGTTTATTCATTTGGAATACATTGCAGCGGCATCTATAATCTCTAGGATAAGGAATAATACAGAGATTGCAAAATGATTTAACACCAGCGCGTTTAAGTTGTATTCGCCTCCACGCGTATAAGTCCCACCTCCCCTCCATGTGCGATCTTGATTCCCTGAAGACACCATAATTGCCAGCAAAATAAACCCCCCAATTGATTTTTCCTTAAAAAAACGTCCTGGTGGTAGGGGGAGCCCACTGCTTCAGGCAATGTGTGACAAAACGAGAAAACCATCTAATCGGGCTTTTCTTGTTTCTGAGCCGCCCCGGTAGCTCAGTTGGTAGAGCGTTGGGCTCCGGCCCGCTGCTCAGAAACATGCAGTGGCAGTGCATGTTCAGGCTCGGGATCGGTTCCCCTGAGACGCTCCGGCGCTCAATAATTTACCCGACGTCGGTCGGCTGGCAGCTGACTGGTGAGAGGGTGACCTGAGCGGGGCGGTCGTCACTATGCTTTATGGGACGTTAAACTTTGGCCTCTAAATTAACCCTTCATTGTGGGAGTTGCTCGTTCGGGTGGTGGGGTTGGGGTCTCCGTGACGAGTCCCTTGAGGACTTAAGTGAGACTCCGATTCCAACAGCCGTACTGGGAACAACTTGGACAAAATTTATTTTAAAGGAATACAGTTTCATGCGTAGATTCCAAATATATAATCCACAAAATCCTTGTTTAGTGCCGTTTTTTACCATTTGAAATTCTCCGTTACGCTTTTACTGTATCTGCAAGAATCCAGAGCCCATTATTTAAAATTTTTCTGAAAGTAATTTGATATCTTTCAAAAATGTTTTTAGTGAGCAATGCATTTTTTTCATTTGACAAACTCTGGAACAGTTACAATTCCCAAAATTCGAGCGGTGAAGTTTGCAAATATCTTCGCCTACAGTCAGTAACGAGGACACAGCCAGGTTTCAGTCAGAATAAAGAGTCCTCACTGCGATGCAACCTTGAACGCTGCATTTGTGTGGTAAGCATTTGTGTGGTTTTCACAATCTTCGAAGATTGTTTTACTCCATGTTGTGCTGGACATATTCCGAGAGTCTCCGAATGCACGTATTTTTATGACAATTACTATTGATTCAAGCCGTTTTTCGACAATTCACTAGTCTTTTAAGGAAACCAGAATCAGAGGCTGTACCTGGTACAGTGTACCCATTACCGGCTTGGTAACCGGGGCGGACCCGGCGAACAAAACAGACTGTTACTAACCAGGTGCAAATGCTGCGCAACTTGGAGGATGGCCCGTCAATTCAAGAGCGGGTATAGCTGCATATTTTTGGCATGAATAAACAGTAATAGTATGCCTTACGAGAAAGGCCACGGAACAAATTAAAAAAATACAGAGGTAAAAAATGTACAATGTGAAAATAGCTTCAAGAAGCGGAAATATTAAATCAGTCGATAACATAGCAGAGCCGAGATATGTTTTGCATTCCCAATAAGCGTGTGTCAATCAGAAAGTCTTGAAAAACTGATCATGTACCCTGATACCGAAAAATACTAAGCATTTGAAATCGGTGCCTACCCAAGCATATTGACAAACCAAACACACTTAATGAACTCATTTTTTTCAGTGCTATTGACACCGCACACTGCACAAATACCTAAACAATATATCCACCCACGTGCACAGAATGTCTATTACGCCTAAAACTCTCCCTCAGTCTAACAGCAGGTACAACCACTACCATTCTCCACACCGCATATGTAGGTTTTATAATCCGACACCTGACCCCTCCCCACCGAGGCTTGAACTCGGTGTTAGCGGCGCCCAGCGTGACCTCTCTAACCCCTGTGCCCGCAGGCAGTAGGCAGTCAGCGGATGGCGACCTCTGATTGGTGGAGGTGCGTTCACTTGTATTGCACGAAATTCAGCCGAAATTTCTACATGAAAGCGATTGAGCTTTAAACCATGAACCAGGATATGTATTAGCGTTACCTTGTTCAAACGTTTCCAGCCATACATTGCTCTCTACTGGCTTGATTATCTACTCCACCATCCCAGGCTGCTCTCTACCCGAGGTACAGGCGAGACGGCGGCAGTCAGCATGGACTGGCCGGCGGTCTAGATCGCTGAAGTCAGAAGTGTTGCGAGATGGGCTTCTGCTGAGTGGAGAGGAGCGGGATCCGGTCCGAAGGTAACCGAGGGAAGGAGGGCGAGGCGTACATAAAGCTAAACTTAACACGCGCATTGACGGGGGCCGGGTACCCACCCCCTCGGGTTTTTTCGGAGATAGCAGAAAAACGGCGGCACGTAGCGCCACCGTACTTGGTATACCTTTTTCCTCATTATTTTTACAACTTCTGTGAAAATTTTAAGGTTAGGTCATGTAAGGTCAGGTCACCAGTACAGGCCAAGTGACCCGACCTCAAAAAAAGTTTAAGATAGCATAAGTCGGAGCAGGGTGAACTTATCCGATTGTAACTCATATCACATAATGGCCCCACCGAGTTCTCTAAAATATGTTCCTGTATTTTTTATATCGATGACCTAAGGTCAGGTACGAGGCATGACCTCTCCGTTGGAAATACATGGGAAAAATGGTTTTTACGGAATAACTCAGTAAACGGATGATGATAGAGCATTGATTTTAGGTGCATTAGACTCGCCTGGGCTTTGCGGTTCTAATGATATGCCTTTTTATATAATTTGATCCTGACCTGACCTCAGGCCAGGTCAAATCCTTGATTTGACCTAGCAAGGTCAAATTATATATCATTCGATTCGGCTTGCTGAGAGGATTCATATGGTTGAAGTCGTTTTGCTCTATCTTTAATTTTTCAGATGTAATGGCCGAAAAACTGAATTTACATGTTATCCCTATGACGGCATGTTTTGACCTCTCGCGACCTTAAATGTGACCTGACAAAAAAATGGTCCAAATGTTTTCGATGGAGAAGTGGATGGGCAACCCAACACCGTTTACCGTTTTTTGCTACCTACCGTGGTTCTCGAGATCTTAGGGGGCGGGTACCCGCCCCCCCGTCAATGCGAAGGTGGCCCAGACCCCCGCCAATGCGCGTGTTAACCGTCGGACGAATTGCAGAGAATGAAGAATAATAGACAGCGCTGCCGGAATACAACCAGATAACATACCATAAGAGGGAAGCACGTGCTGCTTTGTTCCGTGCTGGATGGCAAAAATGCAAAAAACTTAAATCAGAATTCAAAACACTGTCGATGTCTGGCCCATTTCACCTATCTGACGTCATACCGCAAAAAAACTAAAACTCTATAGCAAGACCCAAACCACTGGGGGCGCCCAATACAAAAACCTGTTAATGACGACAGCGTTAAGATAACAATTGTATAACAAAAACTGTTTAAGAACACTACACTCCCCTAAACACATGAAAATAAGCAATACTGCCTAATAGGGAAAAATAGTGGGTTACTGGGCACCCCACATCCAGGGGTAGAAAAATTAAACGTCCCAGCCCTGTAGGTAAATTCATCTAATTGGGCACTGAGCATGTACCAAGGAAACATACTCCTACAGCATAACATATTTTGAAAAAGGACGTAGAACTATTGACAGGGGAGAAATGATATACCCACCAGTCAGTCAGAGCTTCCTGCCCTATCCAAAGACTCATACTGTGGCATGGGCGCCAATTAACAAGGTGCTCAGCATCTTAAACTATCTTTATTATGATAATGAGGTTCCTGGGCATTTTAAAGTCAGCGCCAAACAGTTTTCCTAATCGTATGATACAAACTGTGAAGTCGACCGTTCCGGCTCGTTCACAAATAGTATTTCTCCAGGTGTGCTCCACTGAAAATTTTATCAATAAATGTGGGTTGATGTTTTCTATGAGCCGTCATAAATTAATAGGGAATTTTCTAGGGAAAAATCAGTGCGGGCATTTCTTGGGCAGGCCATTATAGTGTCTTAAGGGGATTAAGACCCCATTTGGAGGGGGGGGGCGATAAAACTTGAACGCGTTAGTGCTCAAAAAAATTTTCCCAATGTTTGCCTTATTCCTTGTTCTAGAGATTATAGATGCTGGCGCAATGTATTCCAAATGAATAGCTTGTCATATTTTCCTTTCTGAGTGTGGCAAGGCAAGCGAACTCCTAAAGTATCGAACACATGCGGTTAATAGGCTAAGTCGAGACCAAGTTTTTATTTACATACATACCAGGGGTGTCGATTTCCCAAAATCATTGGGGTTGCCCAAATTTGAAGACAAAGGTAGTTGGCCGCCATATGAAAGGAGAGAGCATAATTTTATTTTTATTTTAGCCATGACGCATTTCTTTGGAATTCTGAAAATGATTAACAATACAATTTCAAGGGTACTTTAACACTAAATGAATATTTCATTGCACGTGCCCGAGCATTCTCAAAAGGGTATAAATTCACACCCTAATGTGGTACAGCTCATTAAACCAGCACCGCCTGGGCTCTTTTCATACACACTGCCGCCTACGGTGTGATGGAAACCCCACGAGCTCGGGAACCGGAGGTGATACGGACAAATTAAAACCGCGCTAGAAGCGCCTTACTCTCGTCTACTCTGGATCCCAGTTTGAAGCGTATCCGAGGACCCGTGGCGTTACAGTGAGCCAAAATGAGTCGAATTTAGACCCATTTAGAAAATCTCTTCCACCTCGGGAGCCAGAGGCCTAGAAGAAAAAAATATCATCAATGTGTTCATCTTGACCTCAGGATTGAAATGCTATGCGGCATGACCTTGTAAGATCACATTATGACATCGATCTTAGGTCAAGGTTGAATAATAACCTTCCAAGGCCATTTTACATATCATGTGAATCCTTGGGTCACGCTCATTACTATGTTACCAGATTTAGGACTGTATCTTGTTTGGTTCAAGGGTTATAGACACAAACAACTTCGCAAGCCGTGACCTTTGTGACCTCTGGCGGCCTTAGTATTGATCTGACCTCAAAATGGATGACAGAATGCAGATTTTCCAAGGGTTTTCGAACGACGTTTAGAAACTATCCACCCTTGTAAAAGCCGGGTTACACCCTGGTTTTGTCAGCCTCATCTTACAGGAACAGAATCGCCTTACACACCAATGACATCATGACTCGTTGACCTGATCTACCTTATGTCCATTTTTGGTCATAATTTGTCGAAATGATCTCCCTAGAGGCCTGCAAAGCGACGCTGGCCTCATCTGAATCGGCTCAGAACCATTTGCGGAAACCACTGGGGGTCCGGTCAGACCCCCAGGCGGTGATGCGTTAAGGTCCAAGTAACAACCGATCACTATTCGATACCGTTCAGCTATCTTTTTTTTACCCATTTATTTCTTCTTTTGCAGAACAAGAACATCATTAAATGTGCAACCCCAATTGGTGCAAAAGTGCCGAAGCGCTTAGATCGTGGCACCGCTCGGGTGTCATAGCTACAATCATGGTAGCGCCGCCGTAGGTCTCACCGCCCACGCCCCGCCCCCGCACGGGCCACGCACTCCGCCGGGCCGGCTGAACGGTCGGCCGCGCACGACTGCCAGTTGCCAGTTCAGGCAAACCTCCGGCTGCTGCTTATAAAGCGGAAAACCTCCCGAGCTACTGCGCGCTCATTGTCCGGGTGAAGAAAAAAAGCCAGAAAGAATAACGTCGATTTTAAGCTTACGGTGTAGGTTTTCAAATGGTCCGTTAATTATTGAGCTAATTTTGTTCATCATAGTTTGTCTCTGTATAATAAACTTTGGACATTGTAGAAAAAAATGTTCCGTTCCTTCCCAGCTATAACCGCAGTCGCAGCAAGGTGATTCAGTGATTTGGACTTGGTACAAATGACAAGTGTAATTTGGACACGCCTACTCTTAGCCGAGCTAAATGACAATTCTCGATTTTGGAGCCAAAATTAAAGTACTTCGGTGGATCGTATTGTTTGATGCGCTTTTCTAGTTGTTGTTTGAATGTGTTATGAGACTGTAATTCTGAAAGGTGTCTAGGTAGCTTGTTAATAAGTTTTATTGTGCTGGGTAGGAATGAAGACTTATAGTGTGATGTTCTAAATGATTTTTCCGTCCTGTTTCTGGCGTTTCGAAGTGAAAGGTAAGCTGTATTTGCCCGTATGTCTGGCAGGATTCTTTGGATATAGTTGGGGGCCATGAGCAAGTCGGTGGAAAAACTTCAATTTGTGCTGCTCACGCCTGATTTTCAATGGGGACCACCCAAGCTCGTGTCTAGATTGTCTGTAGAAGTTCTTTGTAGAGTCGATGTCACTAATCTGGCAGCCCGGTTCTGAATTCGCTCGAGTCGCTGTGCGTCGTCCACTGTCAGGAGTCCGTCGTATATTATGTCGGCATAGTCAAAGTGGGGCAGCACGTATGTCTTGTAAATTTGAGCAAGAACCTCTCTGGGTAGGTATGGGGCTATCGGGTAAAGTGGACCAAGTGTAGTAATTACTTTTTTGACAATGTGGTTAACGTGGTCGTGGAATCTTAGGTCAGTTGAAAAGACTAATCCCAGGTGTTTGTGCTGGCTGGCCACAGGGATAGCCTGGGAGTCAAAGAGTTTTGAACTACTTTATTTCTTCGGTATGAAAATGACTGCTGGATTGTTTTTAATGCGTTAAATTTAATTGGCCACTCGTTTCCGTAGTTTTGAATTTCGGTGATGTCGTTTTGGAGAGATTTTTGTACATGTTGGATATTTTCTGGCTTGTAATTAGGCAAGCGTCATCTGCGAAAAACATCATTTCGTTTTCAGTTTTGCCAGACAAGGCATTTAGGTACAGTAAGGCAAGCAAAGGGCCCAGGACGGATCTGTGGACAGCCGGTGTTCAATGGAAGCAGGGAGGATTTAACATTATTGATTTGAACTGTCTGTTGTCTGTCAGTCAAGTATGAGTGTAACCAGGGTAAAATGCCAGTCAGTCCGAACTCGTGCCTGCATTTTTCTAAAAGTCCTTTGTGCCATATCTTCTCAAAGTAGCGAGATATGTCGAAGAAGAGCACAGTTACGTCAATTCATTCGTTTCCACTGGCATGCGTCGTACTAACAAGATTTCACAATAAAACTTTAAACCTTTTGAACATATAAATATATTGACATAAACATATTGAACACCTATCCGTTAAAAAGTTACCGCCGCTCGAAATAATTTATATAAAATTGCTTGATGGTCAGAAGTGTCCTCTCCCATCCTGGTACCAAAATTTCCGTATGCTGTACTGTTTCGGTCAATAAGCAATTCCTGGACTGAAAAATCAAAATTGTTAAAATTCACCATTTGCAATACTTGACATGACTTGTGAGGTCACTCACTGCCTCAGTTCCAACCAATTAGGTACGTTTCGAAAGTTGAGTGCTGAACGTCTTAATATGATAACGGTGTAACAAAAAACATTGATGAACAATAACTAGGAACGCGACGTCATCCGGGAGATAAGCAGCGCAGTATTGTAGCATACAAACTAATTTGAGTGACTCAAAATAGAATGTCAGACAATCATGGTTAGACGGCAGTGCACAGTGACTTCTGGCTGCCTGTAGGCCGGGTGGCGTCGGTTTCGAAAGAATGTTATAGGAAAGTGGCCCATGGTAAAGGAATACAGTGATGTTAACCGGGAATGGCCTAAGGTTTTGGAATAGCAGAAAAAGACAGGCAGCACCGCGTTGAGGCTCACCTCACGCATCATTTTCCCATCATCCCTGAAATTTTTTCCGGGTCACCCAAGGTCAGGCACCAGACGAGGTCAACCAAGGTCACCTCACTTCACCTTTAGAGCTCGTAAGAGCTACATTTCAAAGTCGATCGATTGAAACTTCCACACTTCAGACCCGTCCAGGGTCTACAAGGTATATCCGGGATTTTCGATTTCGTGCGAGGTCAGGTCACGGGTGACCTCTCCCATTGAAAAGCATGGGGAAAAGCTATTTCATGATAAAAGCCACAAAAATGATTGCAAATACTCAGACTGCTCAGAACAACGTTTTGGACACCCCACGGATCCCAGGGGTCATATTGCCCTTTGACGTTTCCAAGGTCATCCAAGGTCACCAGAGGTCAAAAACAGTATTTTGCCAATAACTTTACCTAATTGACTAGAGCGATGAAACAAACACCATCGTGTTTGTCTTGTCACTGCTTTCATTGATATACGGCAAGGTCACTTTTGACCTTTCGTGACCTCAGGTCATGTTAGGTCACGAGGTGACCTCGGCGGTCAAACCACGGCGGGAGGTCTTAACGTTCCACATAGCGGAAAAGTGCTGGCAATTTGCTATCAAATGTACTTTACCAGGCCTCAATAGCCTAATGACAAAGAGTTATGCCCAGTTTGCTTAATCATTGCATATTCAGTGAAAATAGCCGATCTTGACCAATTTGACCTCTGGAGGTCAAACCATTGACCTGAGCACTAAAACATGCAAGTAATTCTACTAATTCACGCGAGCTTTCTATGCACTTGCAGATTTGCGCTAACGCCCATATTTCGGAGTTAGAGGGGGCCATCGATGGCCCGTGGGGGAAGGTGGCGCCGGACCCCGGTGGGGCGCGGGTTAATGCCATTTAAATATGCCTCGAGCATCCTGTGATTTACCTTGGACCCTCCTTGTTTGAACGGTCAGAGCTACTTATCCCTCCGCCTCAAATAGCCATTTTAACAGTTTAAACTTTTAATGTTGCACACACACATGAAAAATCAGCTGGTCGTGTATGTCACATGTACCGTGTGTATTGTATTGTCAATAAGGGTTTGTCAATGAAAAATGAGAAGCTGCCTCATTTACCATGATGCCAAAAATACCAAGGATTCGAAATCGGTTCCGATTCAAACCGAACCCATTTAATGAGCTCATAAGCATGTTTTTAAGTAATATCGACACCGCACACGGCACAAACACCTCACCCGCACATCCACCCATGTGCACAGAATGTTTCCAACATATGTCCCACTCCCTCAGTCCAACAGCAGGTAGAACGACCACCATTCTCAACACCACACGCGTACGTTTTATAATCTGCCACGCGACTCCTCCCCACCGAGGCTTGAACTCGGCGCCAGCGGCGTGACCTTTCTAACCCCTGTGCCTCGCGGACAATCTGCATCCAGCGGATGGCGGCTGCTTATTGGTGGAGGCGCGTTCACTTGTATAGCGAGAACTTTTTCCATGAAAATTCTGTAGCTTAAACTATAAACCAGGCGATGTGTTAGCATGATCTTTTTCAAGCATCACTAGCCATATGTTGCACTATATTGGCTTGATTACACTGGTCAACAGCCAAAATGGATCTGGCACGTGAACACCTGTTTCTGCCTATTTCGATACCGCTGATTTCAAATTTGGTAACCGTTTTTTGCCATCGGACCTGGTTTCTTCTCCAGAGCATACCTGTTGTATAGCCCCTACACTTTCCACACACTGTCATCAGCCTAGCCTTTTGTGGAAAAATATAGATCAAGGATGCCGAGAATCCGGATTATCTGCACCCAGACAATGCAGCTTATCAATATTCATGTGAATTTATTGCAACGAAAGACTACCTCGCATTCAAGTGCATGAACATTGTACATTGAACAAGGTTTGCGCTCGGTCGCACAAGCTCGCCGGTATTGTAGACCGAGAGGTGACGTCGCAACATTATATGATGAGAATTGTATGTTAGAGTCACCTCCCTTGAAGGCAGTGTTCCAAAACTGGTTTCCCGCTAGAGTGTTGAGTGTGAAATTCATGTTAGAAAATATAGTCGACGAGTGGCAAATTCACGGTATGACATACCTAGTGTTGTCTTCTAAGCCACCGGTCCCGGGTTCAAGTCCCGGCGGAGCCTCTGAATAAGTCGATCTGATTCCCAAAATCCCTTCCAACAGGGTGAGAGTTGGCGACGCTGTATGACCCTGGCAGTTGGTGCGTCTTTAAACCCCAACAATTATTATTATTACATACCTAGTGAGAGTCGATTGAAATCCTCTATTTACGCTTAATAATTGTTAGAAATGTATTTTTCATCAGAACTTTCTTGTTACCATAGTTTTTAAGAGTTCATATACACCAGGATTGTTTAATTGTGCTAAAAGGCTCCACTTGAAGTGTGAGTGAAAAATTTAGAGAAAATAAGACAGATTCAGCTTGCCAAGGTGTCACTTTCCACCCAGCACCCTGGGATTTAGGGCACTGCTTGAAGGTCGAGTCTAAGTAAAAGTCACAGGTCAAGGTCATACCACCATTTCAAGGCCATTGACCGTAGTGTCTTTGGTCGGATGATGCCGCCTAATATGACGTATGTCATGCTGTGACGTCATACGCTAGGTCACACAATCTTGAGCTCAAAGTCTCAGGTTCAAGACAAAGGTCATGGGTCAAGGTCAAACCTTATTTTCCGCCCGACGGTTACCATAGTGCTAGTTGCAGTACACGTTATAGGCAAAATGTAATATTTTGACGTCAAAGGCCAATGACCTTGAACGACCTTGGCCTAAAAGTTTCAGAGAGCATTGCCTCAAACCTTCCTCTGTTACTTTAGGCCACTTTCTCTCCATATCCGGCTTCTCATCGCATAATCACGGCATATCCCAATGGCTACCCTGCACATACAGAATTTGACCTATATGGCCTCGTTTTACCTTGAATATACTGACCTAGGTCTATAAAAATCGGGTCCAAGGTAAAATACCCTAGCCTCCACAAACACATAAACTTTCATTTTCCTAGACCTCTTGGGTTTTGCACTGTCAATGTCACTGATGCCAAGAAGGCTTGCACAAAGACGACACACAGACATACTGGATCTCAAAATTCTGATCTGATACATCATTTCTAATGCCAGATTCGTGTTCAGCGCCACAAAAAAACCTAGAAACGGACTATTTTATATTGGATCCACGACAAAAGTTAAATTTTGTTGACCAGTGTTATCTGCGCTACCATCCGATACTCTTTGGTACAGGCGAGGCAGCGTCAGAGTCAGCACTGGCTGGCTGGCGGCCGAGTTCGCTGAAGTCAGAAGAGTCGGGAGATGGGTTTCTGGGGAGTGAAAAGGAGTGGGTCCCGGCCCGATGGTAACCGACAAAAGGAGAGGAGACGTAGCTACATAAAAAACGTCGAACGAGTTATAGAGTATGAACTAAAGAGAGAGCTGCCGAAGTAGGGAGAGGGGAAGATGCCCCATTGGGAAAACCCCCACCCCCTTGGCAACCGGCCACCATGGTAAATAATATGCTGGTCGAAAGCAGAGGCATGATTGTTTCTTGCCAAAATTCAGTTCCCTCCGTGATTGCTTGAAGCGGTGGGTAAGTCTTTATTTCGATGCTTTCAAGAAAAATGCCCACACAGGTTGCAGATATCTCGAAGAGTATTGGATGCGTGCTTGTTTGATTTCCCATTACGAATGATGGCACATTCAACCATTAACGAGCATTTCCATTGAGTGTATTAATTGTGGGATTTTGCCCTTTAGGTTTCATCTAATTTGTACGATGGGAAAGATGCCCCTCAAGAATGGAAAGATGCCCCATGGGCAACTTTCCCGATGGAAAGGGGCGTCTTTACCCAGAGCAATAACCACCATTGTTAGAGTTAACAACGTGGTAAAGTTGGGGTTAGTCCAAACCACCCACGGGCAGCGCCAGAAATTACTGGGGGTACGGACCCTATTTGGAGATGGGGGAGGGGGACGTGAACTTTAAATGACCGTCTTGAAAAAGCAATGCCAGAAGCCAAGAACAAATTTACGTAGGTCAAACAGATAGGTAAAGAGAAGCAAAAAAACCAGGTCGATTCCCAAAACTTCGGGAGACGTCCTCCCGCAGATTACGAGTCAGGGATCCGCCCCCGTTCCTGTCCTATGCTTTACGCGCAACCGCACAAAAAACACACTTCAATCGTCGCTTCTTGACTAACCTTCCAATTGAAGGCCTCCACCTGAACCCAGGCTAAACGCAAGGAATCCCAAACAGCCAAACTTGTGGTTGGAGCTCACGACAAAACGGATCCCAGCTCAATCATAAAAACCTGAGACAATGTTTCGAAGTTCACCGGACCGGCCGATGTCCCAACCGAGATGACCCAACGGGTTCAGATCAAACGCTGGGAGGCAAAACAATGAAATTAAAATAACAAAACCGTAAAACATATTTAAACCAAAATTGGCCAAAATCGGTCAATTTTGGCCAATAGAAAGGGGCAGGCTGAACTGTTTACCATGGATTCGCCTAGAATAGCAGACCTGAAATATTTCACATGGTTAATCCTGCAAAGCTCCGTACCCAATCTCTTATGTCGCCCCTACAGTTGCCATCCCGGTAGCCCAGTTGGTAGAGCTTGGGCTCCCGCCCGCTGCTCAGGAACGTCAGTGACAGTGCATGTCCAGGCTGAGATCGATTCCCCGAGACGCTCCGGCGCTCAATAGTTAACCCGACGTAGGTCGGCTGGCAACTGACTGGTGAGAGGGTGACCTGAGCGGGGCGGCCATCCCTGTGGTTTGTGGGATGTTTAACTTTGACTTAAATTAAATCTTCATTACAGGAGTTGCTCGCTCCAATGGTAGGGCTAGGGTCTCCGCGACAAGACCATTGATGACTTTAGTGAGACTCCGACTCCAAAAGCCGAACTGCAACAACACGGATATAAAAAAGGCTCTGGAAGATAGGCTAGTAAAAGGGGTTACGAAAGCAAATGTATCTAAAAGACGTGGACGATGCAGGCAAAAGCGGTATAAGGAAAGAAAGACAATGGTCATGACGATACCAGATACCTTATCTGCAGAGTGAGTTTTGTTCTCTCGTGCAAAGATTAGATCGAGTATACTGTCTGGGAAGGCTGGGCCTGTGTGCCTTGACGAGAATGCTAAGGTGGCCGTGCGCCATAAATGATAAACTGGGAGCCTGTAACGGTTAGTGGGAGGAAGCTTCGAGTCACCACAATCCATTTTTACTCTCTGAAGGGAATGTTCGTGTACTTAACAACTTCTGGCCCATATTTCTTATAAAATGGGGACTTGAAATAAAGAGAACTTAGAAAAGACAAGGTAGGCGATTTAGGAGGTTCTCAGAAACCTCGTACCAGTTTACCTACTTCGTTTTGTACTTCGTTGTTTGTGAGTGTGTGTGATTTTATATTACTTTTATGGTATGCTTTTATCCTTTGTTTTTATCGTTCGTTTTACGTAACTTTGTTTTATAATTTTACGTGGAAACATGAAAAATATTTCTGAATAATACTTAAATGATAACCAATGAAGCTAAGAACTACAAAAAGCTGCTTCATCAACGATATACAAAATGGGGTAAGATGCCCAGGGTGGGGCATCTTACCAAGTCCCGGGGCGTCTTACCCACCCGATGGGCAAGACGCCCTTTGCAAGCCTCTAGTAAAATCATAATAGTTAGAACATATGATAATTATCAGCAATTTCATCGACTCTATAAGGAAGATAAATGATCATACTACGACATGGCATCTAAAGCAGCGCTGTTGGTACCGCGGTTATTCTATAATCCGGATTTCCTAAACCCCGGGCATCTTACCCCACTCTCCCCTAAAACCAGATAATATACCAAAAGAGGGAAGCACGTGCTGCTTTGTTCCATGTTGGATGGTTAAAAGGCACTAAACTTAATTTGGAACTTAATTTGGAAGTGGCAAAATGGACTAATGCTGTAAAATGGTCTTTGATGGTCCGGTAAACCCAATCACTTTAGGATAATATGCTATGTAGTTTGTTATTGTTGTAAGGTAAAAAAAACAGTGAGAAAAACTAGGCAAGGGCGGGTCCAGGTTGGGGGGCAGTCTTGTGCCAAAAATGAAAGCAGGTTAAAATTTTCACTGAGTTGATAGATGTAGACGCTTTAACGAGAATATGATGTTTTTTCGCCATATTACCCAGGCTGCCAGGGATGTGAATTTATATATTTTTGGGGGTGCACGGGCAAAGTCAAATGACAGCATGTAATTCTGTCCGTTTTGCCCCTTTCCGAAAATCATTATGCCCCAGGGTTAGGGCAAAAGGGACAAAAATTAGCCTATATATTTTATTACCATGTTTTTCCAGCTGAATTTAAGTTGATGTTAACATTAGATACAAAATTCATTAGGCTACGTCAGGGTGTATAGCTCAAAATTTTCGGCCTACTATTGAGCTTGCTATGTAGGAAAAAACACTTAGGGTGTCCGTTTTACCAAGGTCTCCCCTACATACATATAATGCCAATTGTCCATTATCAGTGGCGGATCCAGGAGGGGCGAAAAAGGCACTTGCCCCTCCCCAAACATAAAAGCTCGTTGAAGAACTATGTTTTGGATGCCCCCCACAGCTGTCGACCTCCTTTTTGTCCCGACTCCTTTTTACTTAATAAGCAATGCTTTGGTGCTTCAACTCTTAACTTCAAACAGAACCAGTCAACTTCAGTGGAAATGTTGGGCCTTGGATAGCAAAACAAGCATCTTGTGGCCACATGTTTGACGCGAATTTTTTTGGCTTATCGACTGTTGGGTTTATCAATTGTGGCATGCTCTCACCTCGTGCCGTTTTTTATCGACTTTGGCTTGCCGCCAAACCTACCGGCTAGATCCGCCACTGTCCATTATGCCTGAGGATTTCCGTTGCTTGGTAAAATATTAGATTTTAGATCAGATGCAGAATGTCATTATAACACTGTAACACGTATTTGTTGAAAACTACCTCTTCCTTAAGCACTTCATTGGTACTTTGCAGCACATTTTGGTTGGGGGTGCCCAAATCACCATTGGGGGTACCAAGTTAATCATTGGGGGTGCCGGGCGCTGCAAAGAAATTTCGCCCTGATCTGTACCATCCTTAGTTCGTAAATACTGCCCCCAACTCACTATTCCCGTGCTCGGCTATCACCTTTGTCCTGATCCGTGCCGCCCCGGGCTCATCACTTCCGCCCCCGGTGATCACTTCCGACCTCAGCTTATCACTTGCCCCCTGATCAGTGCCGCCCCTAGCCCATAACTTCAGCCCCCGGGTCCTCACTACCGCCCTCACCTTATCACTTCTACCGTGATTTGTGCCGGCCCTAGTTCATAGGTATTGTCCCGCGGTTCATCGCTGCCATCCTCGACTTATGACTTCTGCCCTGTTTCTTGCCGCCCCGGCCAATCACTGACAGTATAGTACACCGTCGTTAGTCCCCGCTCATCACAGCCGCCTTCGGGTTATCTCTTCTGTCCTGATTCGTGCCACCTCTGACTCAGCTCTGCTGCCCTGATTCTTGCCGCCGCTGTGTTAGGACAAAAATAAAAATCATAAGGGCAAAAATAAAGGGCATGTACGCTAAAGTCAACTTGTGAAATTTATAGATGTTTACAGGACAATATACACGTTGTTTGGAGAGCTTTCGGCGAGCTTTCATGAAGTGAGGAACTCATTGGCTTTCGTTCACTTTTCGTCCACTCTGCCATTCCGAAGGTAACATCTAACAAGCAAACAAGAAACAAATACTTCAAACGTGGATAAATTTACAACTCAAACTGGAATCATTTAAGACCTGTATGCAGCTGTGGGATGTGGCCTAGAAAGCGAACATGCTTGGAAAACGCTGTGGAATACCTGCCCAACATTAAAATAAAACATCCTCTGTGCTGTAAAGGGCGCAAAAACCCGATGACTAGCAAAATTTTGGGCAAAGAGGGGTGACGCCCCCACATCGTAGCCGCCCCTATAGGATGCTATGCTTCCCCCACCCACTGAGCACGACCAAAGATCTTAGAAAAATTACACCCCTGTCCAATTCCATTGGCTATATTTTCTCCCTGACGCATTTAAGGCCATCAGAGGTATTAGAGGTTCACGTTCATGTATTAACCAGCATAGCTTGCACAAATATACCTAAAGTTCACTGACCTCTGGAGGTTGATGTGAGGAGTTCTTGTTTCAAATATTGAGAGAGTATCGACATTTCCACATAAAAAGCCTTTCTTCCAAACCTCAACAGCTATCATATCATGGGAGCCATACCCAGTTCTTTCAAGCATTACATGTTTTAATGGAATTTGACTCGACTTAACTTGACCCCTAGAGGTTAACCAGTTGACATGGGCGTTTAAATGTTTAAGTAAACAGATACCAAATTTAGATGGAATTTTTTTAACAAATTCGCGCTTGCGATCATACTTTCGGAGTTAGATGGGGGCATCGATGTCCCTGCGGGATGAAGTTGACAGCGGGCCCCGGCGGGGCGCCGGTTAAGGGGGCTACAAAAAGGGATGAAAATTGAGATAAGTGAATTTCCCATGAGAAGCACAAAGGATTTAAACGAGTAATTTTGTTGTGGGAATTCCTTTTCTTTATGTGTCAAAACCATGAATATCTAATAGAAGGATGTGTGTGTGCAAGTATCTCACATCCATCAGCCCAGTGGTGGATAAAAGGGGGGCTAGGGGGTTCAAGACCCCCCCCCATTTCTCCCATCCATGTGCCTAGGGCAGCACCCAAATCAACAAAGGGCTGATCAATGGCCGTACCTGCGGAATGGACTTGATCCTGAGGTCAGAGCGGGCAACTTGCTCCAGGCTGTCGACAGCTGGCGGGTACAGCGGAACGGACAGGCGTGACGTCATCAGGGTAGTATAGGTGATGATGATGGTGAGGCAGAAGGCCCACCAGGCTAAAACTATTCCTCGGGAGGCGGCCCTTCGCGGGTTCAGATGAACAGACTGATTCACAAGTGAACCGAAGAGGAACAGAATGCTAGCAACCAGACGCTGAGACGACCAAGATTCCCAAATGCTCAAGGTATTCCATCGCTCGTCAGTCTGTTCTTCTGAGAAACCTGTCTTCCCTAGCTCGTCTCCCCATTCCAGCACTTCTCTTTTATCCACCGGTGTCCGACAGCTCCCTGTGCGACCTTGGGACTCTTGTTCGGGAACTGCCCATCGTTCATTCGAACCCAAATCTGTTATTCGTCCACATCTTCGTTTCCTAGTGGTATCCGCATGAGCACTGTCTAGCAGATCGGAAAACAGCGGCAAGGTTACAAGAGCCACACAGAAAGCCGCCAGGATCAGCAGCCAAATGGAGGCATCGAATGGCGAAATGATCACGCGCCAGCGTGGTAGAGGCGGGGGGTCGGATCATGAAAAACGAAGAGGGTTCTATCTGGAAGGGATAGGTGTAATCTACCACAGTGCTGCGCTCCAAGGTGACTGATATGTCTCCGATGGCGACGTCCGCCTCACCCCTGACCACCATGCCGATGACGCCTGTCCATGAACCGTTCTCCAAGCGGCTTCCGAACAACCCCTCAGTGTCTGCCGGCTGAACAAAGCTGACATTGAAGCCGTAGACGCTGGCGATGGCGCGCACCATCTCCGGCTCAATGCCTTCCATGCGACAGAGGTGGTCTGACGACAAGGTAGAGCACGAGCTGCTGAGGAAGGCGTAGTATGTTTCGGCAGCTGCTGTGGTGGTCACGCGAAGGGGGTGGCCTGTAAGGTTCACGCGCCGTGGCAGTAGCAAGGCTTCGCTGTTTTGCCGACGTCGCGAGTCAAACAGGAGACGAGGTTTCGTTTTCCCGCGAATACAGTCTATTTCAAAACCAACCACTTTAAAGTCATTGCTTTCTCCTTTTCTAATCATGACTGACGTCGCAGCCTTCGTATAGTCAAAGTTGATTACTTGCAACACTAATGAATTTTCCATGTCTTTCTCACGTTCTACTGCGACGATAGAGCCACACAGACGATTCCAGGCATGAAGGCGGTAGTTGCGGTCCAACGCATGCTCACGTGCTGTGGTTATATTTCCATTGAACAAAATCATGCACATTTTTCCAGAGGCTGAAATCCGGTCTTCATCCAAATTTTCTTCCTCATCCGTGCGTGAGGATAAGTCCATGTTTAGAACAGACCGTCCGCGAGCGTGCAAGGATTTCCAAACACCTTTTGAAATAATGGTCCCAGTAGCGTCAGG
This sequence comes from Lepas anatifera, assembly GCA_034440635.1. Lineage (NCBI taxonomy): Eukaryota > Metazoa > Arthropoda > Thecostraca > Lepadidae > Lepas > Lepas anatifera. The sequence goes on along the minus strand of JAOTON010000535.1, from coordinate 3,130,378 downwards.
TGGGCTTTCTAGACTGGATTCATCCGTGATTAGTAGATCATTGCCGATCACCATATTAGCAAGTAATTGTATCGCATGGCTAGAATACCTTCCCGTGTCGAATTCTTGAAAGGATGACACCTTGCTCGTTGTTAGAGTTACGACCAGGATGTAGGATAACCACAGCATTTCCACTCGAGTTCGCCAGCTATATTACAAGAATACTGATACCATGCCGCAGTTAATGCTGCTTCGACGAAGGCCTAGGCTCGACTGACGCGTCCCCACAACTCATCTAAAATTCCCTTTTACCCTTAAGTAGTCATCCAGAAAGATGCCTATGCGCAGTGGCGGATACGGGGTTAGGGATTTGACCCCTAAATGTCTTAAGCTTCCCGAAAAATGAGTGACTATAGTAAATGCACAGCCGGAGGCTGTTCTGAGACAATGGTCGGGGAGTCTTAAGCCCCTAGTCCCCCTCGAAATGTTATCCTGGATCCGCCAATGCCTGAGTGTATTTAGTACATGGTCATAAGCAGAGAATCGCTTATGACAGCTCAATGCGCTGAGAAAGGTGTGTCCGGCGAGTATTGACAACACTAAAAGTTGTTAACATGCGACCACGCTAAAAGTCGTTTATTTTGACATCGACTGATCGCTCATCAGAATTTATTGGCTCCGAAGTTGGCTGGCGGGTAATAGGCGAATTTCATAACTGCTAAATGACGGCCTTGATTCCAGGAGCTGTTTTAAGACACATTGAATTGGATTGCAAAGCATACCACTCGCAGTATGATACGGTCATATGGCGTACGTTTCTTAATGCAAGCATTCCCTTCTCTCATTTAATTCTGAACTGAGTTCCCACTGCCCAATAGAATTTTGATGAGAGCGCCGGTGAGTGCAAAATATTGTTCATCGGTTTTGGGAATGATCATTCCTGAATTATATTTTACTCTTATTGCATAAACTTCGATAATTCGGGCTCATTTTTTTACGTTTACCAGCGCCCCAATTTCCAAAAATACACAGTGAGGTCAACCTTACCCTGTTGGGAGGGCCTTTGGAGATCAAATTATGCTTACAGCTGGGGACGGGAACCTGCTTCTATCGCAATAGGGAGATCTCATCTCCACCCGAGAGGATCATCTCGGTAGAAACCTCTAGATCGACCAAAATCCTGTAGAATTACCAAAACCTCTATTCTAGACCTTGGAGGCGGCGGTGAATAAGCGGGCTGGTCCGTTTTTTACCGCCGGTCGTAAAAATGGAAAACATTGGTAGTCACCTATTTTTAGATCGCGTGATCACCACTGGCTGAAATATTTCGTGACGTAACATTGCAAGCCCTGAAACTTAAAGTTTAAAAAAAACTGGAAAGAAAACAATCTACACTCGAATTGGAACAGCATCTAAGCATCACTTTGCAAAAATATAAAGCCAAAATGTGTTGCAGAAAACCTCTAACGCCGTCGGGGGAGGGGGCGGTGACCAGATGAACTGGGCCATCGCAACAGCAAGTGCGTCGTCGCAAGAGCTGGATAGGATCTCGTCAGATGATGAAAAGCGAGATCTGAACTCTGGTGAAACGAAGATGATGAAGATCACCCCAGTTTACCGGCCCAATTCAGAAAACCAACGGCCTATAAGTTACCGGACTGGAGTTCCGGTCTTCCAGAGATTCGACCCTTGAACGCAAAGACAAACAAAAATATAACTCTGCTTTAACCAAATCCAGACCTCACTTCGTGCCGGCGCTCGACCTTTCCTTTTAACACGCGTCGGAGTCACCTTCGCTTTGACGGGGGCGGCGGGTACCCGACCCCGTAAGATCTCAAGCACCAAGCTAGATAGCCAAAAACGTTGGATGGCCAAATTCTCTATAGAAAACATTCGAACTACTTTTGGCCAGGTCACATTTTAAGTTACGAGAGGTCAAGGCATGCCACCATGCTACCACCACATGTAGATGAAGGCATGTAGATTGTAGATGTAGATTTTATGTAGATTTTTATGTAACTTTTCATGTATATTTTCACTCATTTCATCTGAACTTGTAAAGATAGAGCAAAACAATCTAGACCATCGAAGTAATCCTCACAGAATCCTCGCAGCAAGCGGAATCGAACGGTAAATCTGGTAAAATCTAGAATTTGACCTGACCTGAGGTCAGGTCAAGAACAAATTAGGTAAAAATGCATATCATTAGAAGGGCAAACCTGGTGTTAACCCGCACCCCACCGGGGGTCCGGCGCCACCTTCGCCCCACCGGGGGCCATCGATGGCCCCCCTCTAACTCCAAAAATATGGGCGTTAGCACAAATCTGCAAAGTGCAATAGAAAGCTCGCGTGAATTCAATAAGAAATTACTTCGCATGTTTTAGTGCTCAGGTCAATGGTTTGACCTCCAGAGGTCAAATTAGGTCAAGATCGGCTATTTTCACTCAAATATGCAATGATTAAGCAAACTGGGCATAACTCTTATGTCATTAGAGCTATTGAGGCGTGGTAAAGTACATTTGATAGCAAATTGCCAGTACTTTTTCCGGTATGCGGAACGTAAAGACCTCCCGCCAGTGGTTTGACCGCCAGAGGTCACCTCGTGACCTAATATGACCTGAGGTCACGAAAGGTCAAAAAGTGACCTTGCTGTATATCAAATGAAAGCCAGTGACAAGACAAACACGATGGTGTTTGTTTCACCGCTCTAGCTCAATTAGGTCAAAAGTTATTGTCAAAATACTGTTTTTGACCTCTGGTGACCTTGGATGACCTTGGAAAAGTCAAAGGGCAAATATGACCCCTGGGATCCGTGAAAGGGTCTCCAAAAACGTTGTTCTGAGCAGTCTGAGTATTTGCAATCATTTTTGTGGCTTTTATATCATGAAATAGCTTTTCCCCATGCTTTTCCAATGGGAGAGGTCGCCTCGTGACCTGACCTCAGGGCACGAAATCGAAAAATCCCGGATATACACCTTGTAGACCCTGGAGGGGTCATGAAGTGTAGGAAGTTTCAAATCGATCGACTACGAAATGTAGCTCTTACAGAGCTCTAAAGGTGAAGTGAGGTGACCTTGGTTGACCTCGTCTGGTGACCTGACCTTGGGTGACCCGGGGTAAAAAATTTCAGGGATGATGGGAAAATGATGCAGTAAGAGGTAGAGCCCTCAACCGGGGTGCTGCGCCTCGTCGTTTTCTGCTATCCCGGAAAAACCTTAGGGGGCCATCGATGGCCCCCGGTGGGGCGAGGGTTAAAATATATTAGGATATATCATTAGGATGAAGCAAACCTGGTGTTAAAATAAATGCTTTACCACCATCTATTACCAAGTTATTCAGTTTAATCAATTTTCCCCCATGTATTTCCAATGGAGAGGTCATGGTTCGTACCTGATCTCAGGTCATCGATATGACAATTACCGGAAAAATTGTTGTAGAACTTGGTGAGCACAATATGTGATATGAGTTTCAATCGGATAGGTTCTCTCTGTTCTGACTATGCTATCTTGAACTTTTTTCAGGTGAGGTCACTTGACCTATACTGGTAACCTGACTTGAGATGACCCAAGTTTAAAACTTTTGGTAAAGTTTCAGAATTAATCAAGGATGAGATGTGCCAAGTGTAGCGACGTTTTGCGCTGCCGTTTCTTCAGTGCAACCGGAAAAAACCCGAGGGTGTGTCCAAACACTCCCCCCACCGGGGTGAGGGTTAGACAATTTGATCTTCAGACATGCCTGGTCAAGGCCATAACCGCCTGTTCCATTTACACACAACGTACGATTGGGTGGGTTTAGCACTCGAAGTTTTCGGAGTCGAAAAAGGCGAAACACAGTTTTCGTATTTAGCACAATTTATTCCGGATTGATTTCGCAGCTTTACTGAGCTTTACAGCTAGGTCCAGGCAGCTACAGGTTTACAGCTAGGTTTAGGTCATCTTCGGTCAGGTCACTAGACAAGGTCAAGTAACCTCACCTAAAATATGTTCAACCAGTCTGCAGTCAAAGAAAGCTTCAGTAGTTGACCTGTAATCTATATAAAATAGTAAGATCATCAAATTGGGCAGATTATGGCAACTGGTTTTATATCAATGAATTAGCGCCAGATCCGTACCATGGCCTCTCTTTTGCGATGAAAGGAGAAAGTTTGGGGAAATTTTAAGATCGGGTAAAATAAAACACAAAAACGTGCTTTTAAGTCCGGACACCGAGTGTTCTCAGAAAGAAAAATCTGAGGGTGAAGGTCACACAAACAATAGACATATGACCCCTGAGAGGTAGCTTTAGGTCAATTAAGCAATTTGGCAGCTATATTCAATTACTCTGCACGAAAGATGCCAGGAGCCGTGTCAATGTTGCAGTGTGTCCCTCGCCACTGTTAGTCAAGTGTTACGCATTATGAAAGTGACAGATTTCAGAGTGGGTGGAAATTTCCTTGGTGTGAGGAAAGCATAATCGAACCTCTGCCCAGAGGCAGATACAGGGGAGCAGTCCGGTCATACCCACCAAAAATCAAATAGAGGGGCCAACCACTCTCCCCCCAAAACAATATAATGATTCATATCTAATGATTCAATGCCCCATTGGGGAGGACGTGTACGTCAGTAAAAAAACTTCGCGTTTTTTGTCCGTCTTTTTTTCTCTCTCTCTCTCTCTTTCTCTCTCTCTCTCGTGTGTGTGTGTGTGTGTTTGGTGAAAATTGATTTACCAAAGCAGTTAGATCCTGCCACAGCTCAGCTTTTTCGTTGCTGGCCGAAATGGGTCCGCCCAACCAAGCGGCCGGATTGGCCCCTGCACCTCCAACTTGGCCCTAGTTCCCACGTCCCTGTGCGAAAATTTTATACAGGGCTTTGAGTGAAATTACATATGCCAATAGTGGTTTCTGGACGTTTCTGGACACGCTCTAGAGAACCTCTATATCAAATCAAAACCCATGATAAAAGTGGAACACACCGTTTAAGAACGCCTGGTATCATCCTTCTTGTTGACCCGGACAAAAAAAAGATCAGCGCAAAATATTCCATTACAATTCCAAAATAAGCGCTGAGCAAGAATTTCTCTCCAGATAAATCTTAGATTTCAAAGGTTAAGTATAAGTTTGGTTTTAGATTTTTTTTCCTTTTTTACGATATTTTCCGCCCTTGGACATTGGGCAGGAGGTTATTTCCCAACAGGAATCTACCGCTGAGGGGAGGGGTGAGAGTCAGTTAATCATCAACTTCTCAGACCCCGTGCAGTGTAAGCGGACCACATCACATCAGTATGTGGATGGGATTGAGTGTCATTGATTGCATTGTCTCTCGGAAGCAGTCCCCAGAACCATGAACGCCGTTAAGCACAAATCGTACTGGCCCGATAGACCATCAAGGAACTTCCAAGCGAATTAGTATTGATGAACGACAAAGCGAAATCAGATCAGACGATTTGGGTGTACTGAGCGTAGTCACAGGTAAATGACATTTGCTGGCAATAATATCAATGGCGTTCCACTTAGAGAGAAAATAAAGAGGTCGTCGAAGCACGCAAGCTCCGACCAACTCCTAAACTTTGCTATTCTGAAAGTTTGTCGACGAGCTGGACGGAATAAAAATTCATAAGGGATGGTTTTCAGTCTGAAGCTTCCATACAAGCAGGATTAAATGGAATTTACCAATCTTTTAATCCCGCTAGCTGGTGTTTACGAATGGAAATGCTGTCCAGTTTCTTTATCTTAGTCACCAATCTGGTGAAGCCCAGTGTTTAGGGATCGAAAAGTTCCCTGCATGTCGCCAATTAAAATTTCACATTACAAGCGTGTCACCAAGTGCAAATAATTCCAAAATTTCTCCTAAATGACTTTGAATTTCCATTCTAAAACTTCAGTTCATATGGATACGGGTGATAGACTATCATCACGCAAAGTTTCAGAGCTCTGGCGTCCATTCTCAGACGGGACAGACAGACAGACAGACAGACAGACAGACAGACAGACAGACAGACAGACAGACAGACAGACAGACAGACAGACAGACAGACAGACAGACAGACAGACAGACAGACAGACAGACAGACAGACAGACAGACAGACAGACAGACAGACAGACAGACAGACAGACAGACAGACAGACAGACAGACAGACAGACAGACCACGACAAGACCGGTAAAGCGGCCAGAAATTTTATCGAAGTGCTTCTCTCTCTAAGCTGCTACACCACTCTCCACTATTCTGTGTCTACGCTCTCAATATAAGCAAGAGCTAAAATGATGCCTACTTCCAACCGCTGAAGCCGAAGGACGTATACGTGCCATCAAGGCCACATTTAATTACATTTGTATTAATTCGGGGATGACTGATCCGCCACACCCATAGGCTCATTCGCAGTGCTCATGGGATGACAAAAGACATTCTTCGGCTTCCTCTTTGCCATATATGTTCACAGAAAACGCACGAAGGTGTGTAAGAGGCGTCAGTTTGCTTACCCCCTAGACTAGCAATCAGCACATGCATTGGTCACATCGCCTCCAACTGCAATACAGAGCTCTGAACCTCCGTCCTGGCTCCGCGAGCTAAAACCACAAAAGCTCAGCTCAGAGAAGATTCCAGGAGTTTCTCGAGACACACTTTTTCCACGGTCCGAATACGTGCCAGTAGACCGTCCCTTAGAAAATAAAAATTCGAATTTTGAAATACGCACGGTAGTTTCTAGTTATTCATCGTATGTTGATGTCTGGTGCAAAAAGCACCTAGATCTGACAACTTTTCACGCTGGCTTTTTGCCCCTACTTTTTCCATGCATACACCCTATGGCGTCTTGCGAGCGGGCACGGCAGGCGGCCATTAACCACTTCTACCAACTGCGAAATGATGAGGCTGGAAGCACTACGCTAGAATCAGAATATTTGCTATGTAAGAAAATTCCTATTGCTACTTTTTATAGCTCCCCTGGCCTTTTGGCTGACTTAAATTTTGTATTAAATCTACAAGATAGGTGTGGCTCAGGCGTCATAGTTATGATAAAGGTGGGAACATGATTTTCACTGTGCTTGTTGACAGACAACAAGGCAAACAAAACAGCTAAAACAACACTCTTAGGAACGGTTAGCTTCGTTTTACATTGTGAAAGTTGACCTTAATCGAATTCTTTATATGCAATCTTGGTCATTTTTTACTTCATTTTCGTGGAAAAAGCTGGTTGGTGAAGACAACGAAGGTATTTGATCGTAACGTTAAATCGCTTTCTCACAAAATTATCGTCGCAAGTTCTGCCAGCACTGTAGGCTGCTGTTGAAGCTATGGGCGCATCTTCTTCGGTTCACTTTTGCTAAATTTCCCGTCCCTCTTAGTCCTGACTTACTTCCAATGATCAGCCACGACGGCCAATGTGTTTTGGAGACCAGATTCCGTCCTGGCGCTTCCTATGAAATCCTTGCTGAGTTTCAATGTTCTCTCAGATGCATCATCCACACAGGAGAGGTTCATTAAAAACTGCTTGAATTCAACATGCCCTGATGCTGGTTCCAAGTGTGGATATGCTCAGACAGCCATCACAGCTGATCAAGCTGCTGCCTCTGAAATAAGAACCAGCTCTCTGGTCCTATGAAGCTTGCCGAGCTCGATCTGCTGCCATCATCAGGCCCGAGGTGGCGTCATTAACAAAAGCAGAGCCAGGGACGGTGGGTTTGCCGTCAGGACAAAATTTGATAGGTATTTCAGTTTTCATGAGCGCTTGGGCTACTTCCTCCTCCTTCTCTGAAACGTCATCGTCTGCAAGAGAGAAAACAGTAAGTGATGGAGACTGGTAGTCAGGATGCCTGTTTAGACTCTGGAGATAGTTGTTGCCGGTGCCGGTCTCATTTTCTGTATTGACGCATTTCTAGAATGGCTTGGAGGTCATTTAAAAGGTGAGGCGGTAGGTAGCAACATCCTCATGAAGAACTATACATGATGTATCCCACATAGTCCTGCCATTGTCTCAATTTCTTCATTTTGTTCTGCATTAAACAGGCTGATTTGGCTCGATAGAATATGCATGGCAAGGAAGTATCTGACCTCGTGCACCTGAAGTTATTAAGAAATTGTTAATGGTTCGTTTTCGGAGCCAACAATGGTCAGCAATGCCAGACTCATGCAAAGGGCCGCATGCGACCTAGCTTATTTGTCATTTGTCAAAACAAAGTCATGAACGAATTCTTTATGGTTCGCTTCGAATCCAAAAAAGGTCAGCAACGCCAGATCCATGCAAAGGGTCATATACTACCTGCCACTCAGAAATTTGTTCTGCTGGATCCGAGGCTTTAAACGGATCTTCTACCTAAAAGTGGTAGATATGTAAGATAGCTGGTCTTCATATATTCAGGGGCAATGATAGATCGAGACTTTCGTTTCAGGGGGAGGGGGCTGGAAGGGGTTAAACCTTGCCACAACTTTGCCCCGAATAACCTCTTTCTATTTTTACTGTGGGCACACAAATATTTAGGGGGTCGAGCCCCTTAACCCTCTTTTGTCCTCCACTGACGAGAGGGGGGCATGAGATACCTGTAAGGTCCAAGGTTATTACAACATTTGAATTCGCACATGTAGCCATATTCAGAAATTTTTCACGCTGGTTTCCGCTGGCACATCAAGTGCAGCCTTTCTTGCCGGAGATGGCAGATAAACGAATTACGGGGGGATGAGTTCTAAACATTGCTGGTCAAAGGTCAAGAATAAGCTCTAACGATAGGAAAAAATATTTGTTAGCCGAATAACTTCTAGTGGTCCAGTTTACTGTGCGTACCGATGGAAATGTTTTGAGGGAACCTTATTATTGTCTATCCTACCTTTTACTTTAGTGGCTAAATTTCAATCTCTATACCTACCTATACAGGCGCATTGAAACATAATAAATATTTTTTCTCCTTCGAAACATTCCAAAGGTAGACGAAACATCAGACACCGGTACCTTATATATTGTAAAATTTCAGTTGTTCACAAAGTGGAACACTACAAAATATGGCATACTGGTATTCGGGAACCATACTAACATTCTTGATATAGGTATCTGTAAAATCATTTCAAAATCAATAAACTGTGCGCAAAAACGGACGGGCGGGCGTCTACACACGGTCTTCTGTTTCCGGGAGAGAAACGGGTGCTGTAAAATTGCGATGACAGGATTTCTTCCCCTCACTTAATTTTGTGAAACTTGAAAACCCCTTAACCTGGGAGTAGTTTTACTTTGACAAATAGCAATCCAAACGCTGGTACCATCAGGGTGACCTGAACAGTTACCTTCAAACTGTAATGCCAAGCCGCGCAAAGACTTTTGCCGTGCACGGTACCAAAGACCTGTCATTTATAGTTATGATGCAGTTCCGTCATAAAATGTTACATTAGGTTTAGGTTCATGGTTCGTCTTCCTGCTATCTTCTGCAAAATAAATTGGCTGACCTTCATGACCCGGCGGCAGCCGCATACAACATTTCGGAATGTGGCTGTCTGACTTTCCATTCAAGTTTGCCTTTGTCACACATTCGGTGTTATCAAGTACTTTTTTGTAATTGGTTATATACTAAAAGTGGAAGGCCATTTCTCCAGAACAACGGGGTCCGCCCTCCAACCATTCCGACAGCAAAGCCACCAGCTAAAATAAAGCCACCGGCTAAAATGAATTAAAGGAGGGGGCTGTAAGTCGACATCGATGTCAAATGTCAAATGAAACTACCTCCTCAACCTCCTGCATCTCAAGATACCTTTACTTAAAGGTACGTTCAAGAGGAATTCCTTCACGCCCACGTGACGTCACATGGGTGTGGAGGAATTCCTTCACCATTGGGCCGTGCGTCAAACTGCTGCTAATGGCACTGCCCGCTTACGAATTTGTGGGAATACACAGCAATCAAGTTTATCCCAAATGCAATAAATATGCATTTCATCTTCGATTCTGGGCCTCTTTCTGCAAGCATTCGGATATGTAATCATTTAATTTTCCCATGTTATATGCTACGAGGTGTGACGTCACATCCGGTCGTCTGCGCTTGCTGTTCGAGGGGGCTGCCTGCATCTCGCCATTTCCTGCCTTAGGAAACGTCAAAGTGAAATGCATCCTATCGCTGTTTCACTTTTCCCACTCCCGCTAAACTTCCTCCCACAGCTCACTCCCTGATTTTGTCGTTCTGCTAACAGAAAAAGAGTTCCCAGGATCAGTCACAATAAAGAAACAATAATCAACAAATACGGTACGAATTTCGTTGATACAGATACTACTTTGAAAATAGTAAAACATTTTGCAGCTTGACAGAGGGTAGCATAAGAACATACATACTGAAACCCACAGACAACAATGAAACCCAGAGACGTAATTGAGAAACACAAATATTTGCCGATGCAACAAACCAGTAATGGCAGAAAGTTCATGTGCTAAAGAGTCAGTACAGTTTTAGTTTTCCCTGTTTGCGTTCCGGCAGCTAAAAAAAGCAGTTTCAGTTTTTACTTCACTCATGCAATAAAAGAAAACTAGAAGAAATCCAAAGCGGATGAATAATCTAGTTATATTACCCTGTTTTCTGTCCACTTCTTAAGGTTTTGCCCTCAGTGCAAAGAAAATCTGAAAATTGTGCATCGTAACACATGTCATGTTATGCATCAGTTTTATTCCGCGAACTCGTCAAATAGGTACTTCGAAATAAAGCTGCGCGTGTTAAAATGCACCAGTGCACGGCGATGGAAGACTTCACTGCCCCCGTCAGGCTGAGGGTAGTCAGAGGATAGCAACTCCTCGAAGGTGAGCAGCTGACTTCTCTGGGAGGTAGCTACCTCCATCGAGTGTCTCCTCCCTAGCGGCTGACTTGTGGTCGGCCGCCACAAGAACGATCTACTTCATTCTTAGGGTGAGGACACTACTACCACCGGGCTCCTCGGACCAGACCAAACGTCAGAAGACGTTGCATCATCTGGCTGCGTTGCATCAGTGTGCCACTTGAATATGGACCGACCATTCGGCTAGGGGAGCATCCACGATGGAGGTGCAGACTATTCTCTACAAACTGCCCAATTGAAAGGGTCTACTAATATCTGGGCCCTAGCCAGACCTGCACAGTTCTCGCTCAATATATTCCAGGTTGGCCAATTATTTGACCTCCACTAGCAAAATACCTCTCAATTTTCAGTTTTATGATTGGTTGGAAACTTGCTTGCCTTTACACTCTTACTTTGAATATCATCGCATCATCTTATAGCATGTAATGTCATCTAGTGTCAAAATTTACACAAGCGGAAATTAAGCCGTTGAAATAAAAAATGTTTTGATGAAGCCCACTGATGTTTCTTCATCCCTAGCTTCCCCTTCGTGAGCGCAAGTCAGCAAATGCCAAAACCTTCCCCTCCCCTTCGTCAACAAAAGTAAGCAACGCTAGACCCCTCTCCACTTTCCCTCCAACTTCACCAGCGAACGTCAGCAAATACCAAAACCCCCGCACCCTTCGTCAGCAAAAGTCAGCAGCGCAAGACCCCCTTTCCCTTCAACTTCATCAGGGAACGTCAGCAAATGCCAGAACCCTCCCCCTTCATCAGCAAATCGGCAAAAGTCAGACTCCCTCCCCTCCCCTTCAGTCGGCAAAAGTCAGACTCCCTCCCCTCCCCCTCAGTCGGCAAAAGTCAGACTCCCTCCCCTCCCCCTCAGTAGGCAAAAGTGGGCAGATGCTACACTCCTCCCGCCTTCTGTTGCTCACATCATTTTTGAACAGCCTCTAAAACTGTGAGATTAGAGGTCAAATTACTTCGTCAAGGACTTCTGACGACAGCAATGATGGGGCTGGAAAATGGTTTCAGACAAGAGGCCGTTTTCCTTCATCAATGACTGTTATTAAATATATTTGCCAAGGCCATTGTGATTACCCTGAAATATAGATACGTCTACCATGGCTTTCAAAGCTCGAAGTGTTAAAACTGTTTATGATGGGAGTTAAAACTGTTTATGATGGGAGAATTAAAAAACACTTATCTATCAAGTTATCACATCGATTGGCGCTTTCAAATAGCTTTGATGAGGAATTCATGGTTCCGTTCAGAGGCTACAGAGAGTATGGAAAGCGTGCTCCATCGATAGATGAGTCCCCCGTCAAAGGTCGATGCCTCAGAGCCTATCACGTACCTTGCCACAATGTCCATGGGAATGAGTGCGTTTGATTTCATTGTCCATCAAACGCGATTTCTAACGCTAATGTCGCCCTTGAGCCATAGGCAGATCTAGGGGAGAGCAATTGTGGGCACTTCCCTCCCCGATCGACCCTCGGCTCTCCCTGAAATAGTTACGGCGTCCCCTGAAAGGTCGATGGCGCCGCCTTCGATGTCGCTCCCTAAAATGTCGCTCAACCCCGGGATGCGAGTATCGGCGTCACCGCGATTGGATTTGGCACCCACCTGATATGTTTTGTCGCCCAAAAGTGGCCCCCTCCCCCCGGTCCGGATGGTGCCCCCCACGCCGACTATGTGCGAACTCCCCCTCCCATAAGAAATCCTGGATCCGCCGTTGTCTTACACAGCTATGTAATCGGCCTGCTAGTCAATCTCCAAGCAAATAAATATTGATGAAAGGCCAAACGAAGTCATACAAGCTGTAAACGTTCAGCCTGGTCATATGCAAATTGCATTTATTGCTGTCAATACTTGTTCCACTCCGTTTTGAGCAAATACAGACATCCTAAGCCGACCACGGAATGTGACGATCTACGTGATGCGCATAGGCATCATTCTTCAAATGTACTAAGAGGTAAGCCGAAATGAGAACAGAGTTATAAGGTAGTGTCAGTCGGGGCCAGGACTTCGGCGGAGCAACATAAACCGTAGAAAACGAGCCACATCTGCATGCAGCCTAGCTGGTGCACTCTACTGAGATGCTGTGGATATCCTGTATCCTGGTCGTCACACTAACGACGCTCAATGTGTCATCCTCAGAAGAATTGGACACGGGAAGGTCTTCTAACCATGCGATACAATTACTTGCTAATATCGTGATCGACAATGATCTACTTATCATGGATGAATCCAGCCTGGATATCCCACCTGATGCCACTGGAAACATCATCTCGAGAGATGTCTGGAAGTCCTTGCACGCTCACGGGCGGTCTGTTCGAAACATCGACTTATCTTTGCACACGGTGGAGGAAGAAAATTTGGATCAAGACAGAATTTCAGCCCCTGGAAATATGTGCTTGATTTTGTTTGATGGAAATATAACTACGCCACATGTGCAGGCGCTGGAACGCAACTACCGTCTTCATTCCTGGAATCATCTGTGTAGCTCTATCGTCGCAGTGGAACGTGAACTGAGCATGGAAAATTCATTAGTACCGCAAGTAATTAACTTTAGCTATACGAAGGCTGCGACGTCAGTCATGATCGGAAAATACAACAATGACGTTACAGTGGTTGGTTTTGAAATTGATTGTCTTCGCGGAAAAACAAATCCTCATCTCCTTTTTGATTCGCGACGTCGCCAAAACAGCAAAGCTTTGATGATCCCACGGCGCGTGAACCTTACAGGCCACCCCCTTCGCGTGACCACCACAGCAGCTGCCGAAACATACTACGCCTTCCTCAGCAGCTCGTGCTCTACCTTGTCGTCTGGCGGCCTCTGCCGCGTGGTTGGTATTGAGCCGGAGATGATGCGCGCCATCGCCAGCGTCTACGGCTTTAATGTCAGCTTTGTTCAGCCGGCAGACACTGAGGGGTTGTTCGGAAGCCGCTTGGAGAACGGTTCATGGACAGGCGTCATCGGCATGGTGGTCAGGGGTGAGGCGGACGTCGCCATCGGAGACATATCAGTCACCTTGGAGCGCAGCACCGTGGTAGATTACACCTATCCCTTCCAGATTGAACCCTCTTCGTTCTTAATGATCCGACCTCCGCCTCTACCACGCTGGCGCGTGATCATTTCGCCATTCGATGCCTCCATTTGGCTGCTGATCCTGGCGGCTTTCTGTGTGGCTCTTGTAACCTTGCCGCTGTTCCCCGATCTGCTAGACAGTGCTCATGCGGATACCACTAGGAAACGAAGATGTGGACGAAGAACAAATTTGGGTTCCAATGAACTATGGGCAGTTCCCGAACAAGAGTCAAAAGGTCGCACAGGGAGCTGTCGGACACCGGTGGACAAAAGAGAACTACTGAAAAGGAGAGACGAACTAGAAAAGACAAGTGTCTCAGAAGAACAGAATGATGAGGGATGGAATACCGGGAGCATTTGGGAATCTTGGTCGTCTCAGCGTCTGATTTCTATCATTCTGTTCCTCTTCGGTTCACTTGTGAATCAGTCTGTCCATCTGAACCCGCGAAGGGCCGCCTCCCGAGGAATGGTTTTAGCCTGGTGGGCCTTCTGCCTCACCATCATCATCACCTATACTACCCTGATGACGTCACGCCTGTCCGTTCCGCTGTACCCACCAGCTGTCGACAGCCTGGAGCAAGTTGCCCGCTCTGACCTAAAAATCAAGTCATTACCGCAGGTATGACCAACCATTTAAGTTCTTTGGTTGCCGCATCAGGCAGATGAATATGATTGTTTGAGAAGACAGTTGTTTGGTTTTTGCACACAACTATTGAAATACTTAATCCATTGTATTTGTTCTAAAGTTCGGTGGTTTCAGATGTTTTCAGTTATAAAAGTTTGTATATTATAGCTGAAAACCAGGCTAGGCACGAAATTTTGCATGTGGGCTCCTCGTCATGAACATTTTTTTAATGTATCTGACTTTGTTTTGACAAAAAAACAGCGTCCTTTTCATTTAGCATCCTTGTCATGCTTCGCTTCTCTCTGATTGTCGGTTGAATTTCCATATTGAGCTTCCCGGTTATTTACGTGACTTCTGACTTGCCTGTCTCCAGGTGGCAGTGAACGACTATCTCTTCAGCTTCCGGGGAACCAGCTCGATACTTAGCCGACTGCCGGACCGCATCAGCTACTTTTCGTTGTTGTATAGTGATCCGAGCTATGAATTCCAGCCCCATACAGTGTACATCGACGAACTGATCTCGATTCGCCAGGCTGTCGCCAATAGACGGGACCCGAGCCGCCTGTATGTGTCACGGGCTCGCTTCTTCCCGTCAGGACTAGCCTGGCCGCTCAGACGCGGTGCATGCTTCTCTGAGCTCTTCAACAAAGCACACGGACGCCTCTTGCAAGCCGGACTGGTAGATCATTGGATGAAGCAAACAACAAAATTAGCCGAGGGGAAGGCTGAAAGAGTGGAGGAGTATAGTCTCACCGTTGCAGACCTCGGCGGGGCATTTTGCTGCTGGCAGTGGGCCTTGGTGCGTCGACTACAGGTTTGATGGTGGAAATCGGATGGCAAAAGATGCGAGGTAGAATGAGGACATTTGTTCCCTCAAAATAGAAGTGCGAGCGATATACAGTTGTGGTTAGACAATAGACGGGAAAGGACTAGTTAAGTTGTATGCATGTATTTAGATTGCATGTCTGTTTTGCCGGCCTCACACACGCGGCTGTAGTTAATCAATTGTTCAGTCTCAAAGAGTTACACCTGGTTCCATACATATTGGTAGGTACTACGGCTCCGTTCGTTTTTCGGAGATGTCTGAGCAACTTATTCACTCAGGTAAAGGGTCCCCGCCACGTTTCCGAAGAGGCCCAGTGGAGACAATGAGGACTTTCCATGGGATTTTGATGCTAAACTGAAGAATATGCCTCCATTTTCTCGCAAGCACGAATTGAAGGGGACGGGTGCTTTCCATTTTTCTACAGAAACACCTCTTGCTCACGTCTGGCCCTCATGTTGGCACACACTTGAATTGGATAAGCAAACGCCTGCTCCCGGGATTTGGAATAAAATCATTGCCTGTAAATTTACAAACCTAACAGATGTCCCTCGTAGCAAGACCGCTTCCAAAAATTAGAAAACGAAAATATTTATAGGTCTTTACTGGGTCTGCACTTTTATTTCGTTCGTGTTCTATTTCTCAGTCCTATTAGTTCTGTCTTTCAATGCCCTCGGTAACACCTCATTTACCCTTAAACGTTTCACATATTCCCTAACTTTCGTTTGACTTGGCGCATGCGGCCTTGATCCTGTTGCTCTCGTCTCACCCCTTCCCCGCATTGCAGGCCCCCTAGGCCGGTAAGGTGTGATGAGCGTCGTGTGCGGGTTGCTCTACCGATGCTTCTATGTGTGTGTGTGTGGTGTATATTGCTTTCCGTGGTAATTATTCCAGACCGTTTCCCTCTCTGATTATGCGTTCTCTTGTCCACATGAGTGTTTGACA
Source organism: Lepas anatifera (assembly GCA_034440635.1). NCBI lineage: Eukaryota > Metazoa > Arthropoda > Thecostraca > Lepadidae > Lepas > Lepas anatifera. The sequence continues at coordinate 3,114,164 of JAOTON010000535.1, read as the reverse complement.
GTCTGCAAGTGTCCTATCCCATCACATACAGGTATTAGCAAATGTATGGATGTTCATACAGCAGGTGGCCCGGTGGTGCCCACAGGTCGACTTAATGTGACCAGTATTGGCACAGCAATAACAGGTGCGCTCCCCACCCCTCATCAAGGCCCTGCAGTCGCGCTAAAAGAGATAACGGATCACTTGTCGCAGCTATAGCCTGCGTCGCAATTTTGAGAAGAGCGGTCGCTTGAGAGAGGACATCAAAGACAGATTTGTGAATCATGTTAATAGAAGAGCCAGTGTCCAATAATGATGATGTCAACACACCATCAACAAAAATATCAAATGTCATGTACTTACGAAGAGGAATCACAGGTGCGGGGTCCGAGCCGTCAGCCCCTGTGGGTGCTGCGTTCCGAGGGGGCTCCTGCTGCCTCCTGTTTAAATGCGGGCCTGCACGGCGGCACGGCCCGGCAGCCCGCTTGGGGTTTCCCGGCGCCCCCTATCGACACAGACGGGCCAAATGGACAACTGTGTCGCACTGGTAGCATGCGGCCCGGCGGTGCCGACAGGCCGACTTCATGTACCCACTATTGCCGCAGCAGTAGCAGGTGCGTCCCCCGGTCTCCTGCTCTCATCATGGCCGTGCAGTCGCACTAACTGGCGCTCCAACACTCCCACCATTCTACGAAGGAGCTCTGAAGGATCTGTCACTTAACACACCTGAACCTGACCTGGCTGATTTACGCTCAGCTTGGCCGCGCAATACATGTTGCAGACAAGAGTCACCGCTGACTGAAGGGGGGGGTGACTCCATCGGAGACCAGGCGAGACCGGAAGTGCTGGGGTACTGACTGGAGGACGTAGCTGAAGAGGAGACCCTCGTGCTCCCTATCAGTTGCATTCGGAAACGATCGGCTAACCAGCCTCTTCAGCTTGACAAGGAATGCGTCCAAATTGAAGCTTCCGTCGAACTTCAAATTCCTTAACTACACCTGGGTCTCAGTGATTCCGTGGACGGGAAAGCTTACCTTAGACCCCGGGATGAGGAGGCAACAGTTTCCCAAGCTGATTCGGATGTAATCATACGCATCTCTGGCAATGCCCAACATACAGAGTGGTAACAGAGCTGCGTGTTTAAGCTCATTCCAATCTTGAATTGTACTGAAGAGCTCAAAATTTTCACAAAAAAAACCACTCAACGACTTAGAACCCGAAACGTAGGGTACCTAACCGTCACATGTAGCTGTGCTAGGATTAGTAAAAACAGACCGAAAGAAAAAACGCGTCACTCTTAAATTTGAATGCATTCCCCAAGCGAACAATGCAACAGACTGATTACTCACACCAGATGTCGAAAAATATGCCAACCCACCAACAATGTTGGTGACAACAATTTATCAAGTCGGTGACAGAATAGGCAGGACTGTGTACACCTCAGCGTGAGAAGATGACGCTCCGTCTGACAATGCGTTAATATTTTGAACTTAAAGGGTATGGCGAATAATCCCCTTTGTTTCCAAAGCTCAACATGTTTTGGTCATACATGTTTAGTTTGAAATTCCGTTGGTGACACTTGGGCCTTTCCCGCCCTCTGACTCACACTATCACACGGCCAAAAGCACTGGCGGAGGAACTGGGAGCACCTGGGCACGGTGCCCCCTTAAATTAGAAATTTTAATACTAACCCTATGGCGTTGACTGGAAAGAAATGGGTTGAAAGGCCCATAGTGCCCCCCCTTAAATTTGAACGTTCCGCCGTCACTGGCCAGAAGCCCTCAATGCAGGTACAGATGTGTTTGGCACAAGTACCAAATATAAACCCCTGACATGGTGCTGTGGTAATCAGACTTTACCCCTAAAGCACCAAACATAAAACAGAAGCAAGTAGACACAGACACCCCACATAAACACTGAGGCGTCGAAGATCGGATCGATCGGTACTCACGACTGCAGCCCCTGTGAAGCCTTCTCTGTAGTACTGGTCCTCTTCCCGTCTGTCACACCCAACTCCCCAGCAGCGCTGGCAGCAGCCGGCTAAATGGGGTTCAAACCGCTAATTCTACTGGTTTAAGCCAGCTGGTAAAAAGCTTGGGGGTAAAAAGTGGCAAGAGACAATTAGTTGATTTTCCATGAAATGCCAAGGCACGGCCATCTTCTAGCGTTGAGACTTTCCTGGTAGTGTATTTAGATATTTAAGTCGTCTCCAACTCCAAATTGTTATGCAAATTGAGCTAGCCATTCAAACCAAATTGGCTTTCAGCAGCTATCAACAGGCTTATAAAGTAATATTTCAAGTCAAACCCAAGTGAAGTCATTTTTGATAAGCTTTGAAATGCTGCGGCGAGGAGCATGATGATGAGTTGTTGATGTTCCCGGCCTCTCCCTCGAATCCGGAAATGTAAAAACACTATCTTCAGTGTTTTTACATTTCCGGATTCGAGGAGGCCAGGAACATCAACAACTGAAGTCATTTTTGTTATTCGGCTTGGAAGACAATTATACAACTAATGGATTGCTCCATGCATTTATGTGCATTTGCAAATTGTGAAAGTCGCCACTTTTGATTGCGGAAAAAGAACAAGGAGTAAAATAGATCACTTTCCAAGACAAATACAAATCAAAAAGTTAGATACAAGAATTGTGATCGACGAGTGGAAACTCGTCAAGTTCTTTTTCTGCTTGGCGAAGCTATTTTTGTCTGGAATAGATCATGGATACCCTGCCTAGAGACAACTGTCAGCTGAGTGACAGCCATAACCAGCTAGTGCGGTGTGCACTTCGTAAATACCGAAGCCAGTGGCTTATGACGCTAACAGATAATGACCGTTTCCCTTTACACATTGGCTGTAGAATGCCTACGTTTTATTTCTACCGAGGAAAACGGCGATTGTGCCGTGCAAATTACATTTCACGCTGACGCGACAAGTGTATTTATTGAGCAGCTAGACCAGGGGCGCAGCCAGAGCTTTCGTATAGGGGGGCACACCAACTTTGAGGGGCACCCCGGAAAAAGGGCACTTTTAACGTAACCTAAGAAACTTACTATATCTTTGTCTATATCATTTTTTGGGCATCTTTGGTTCAATAAAAATGCAAATAAATCATTGACGGAGAAGGAAAACTCGATTAAAACCGAAAAAGGAAAAAATATCACCAAAATGCCATGGAAGTAGCCAAAACATGACTTTTTGGATAGATTTAAGGACAGCCAACTCATGCAAGTACTTAACATCAGAGAAATCAGCGGAGCATGTGATATCTGTTAGGTACAATGTGCAGGTTAAGGCATATTGGAGTCGAAAATTATTTTATGCCCACTGGTTTTGTCGTGACGAGTGCGCCCTGGCTGAACGCGGATTAAGTTTCTTGCCTTCGGCAATCGCCGTGGGACGAGGAGTGGCATAGTGTCGTTAGAAGAACACATTTTTGCTGCCGGAAAAATTTGGGAGATACCTTTTGAACGCGTTTATTAAGTTTCATATTCTCAAGGCTTGGTCCCAGTTAAGAGTAAATAAAAGGTGAACAGGCCTGTGGCTTGGATGGGGGTGGTGTGACAGGGCGGAAAATTGTGAAAACTATTTCTTCATTTAAATTAATTAGTAGAAATCCTGGTTTAGGGGGACTGTGCTCTGAGTTCAGGGCACATGCCTTTTTATCATCCCTTCCCAGAATCCACTAGTATAATAAGCAATTTATATAACCAGGGGTGCCTAGGCATCACAAGCCGTTTTAGAGATTCCTCATTCCTCGTTAGCTCCATTTTACAAGGCGAGCTTCCATCGTGTTCTTACTTCCCATCTATTCAAGACCAGCTCTGGGGCCCCCAAGTGTGGGTCAGAGGCCTCCAGAACACCTTCCCCCATCCCCCCAGTTGTGCCTCCAGGGACCAGACTAGCTCAGTGACCCCGCCCCGAGATGATCGGGGTTGGCCTTGTGTTCTTATTATCTGTCTATTAAAGACCACCTCAGGGGCCCGTGATGTAGATCAGGGCCCCAGGCAGCTCATGCTTCACCCAGGGACTAGACTAGCTCATTGGCCCCAGAGATGAGGGCGTCAGAATAGCTCAATGGGCCACAGATAGGCTCATAGGGCCTTAAACCAGTTCAAGAAGCCCCAGAACAGTTTAAAGCGCCAGATCACTTCAGGGGGCCTCAAGCCAACTTAAGGGGCTCTCACAAGCTCAGCGCCCAGACCAGCTCAGGGTACCCTCAGAACCTAGATCCGCTCTTGGGCCCCAGATCAACTCTTGGGGTCCCAGATCAGTTCAGGGGCCTCAAGTCAGGTCAGGGGGCAAGATCAAGTCAGGGGCACTAATTCAGCTCAGGAATCCCTCACCAGCTCGGGGCCCAAGCAGTTCAAAAGCCCCAGAGCTGCTCAGGGGACACCAGATCGGCCCATAGGTCACCAGATCAGCCTAGGGGACAAACAATCAGATCAGTGGTCCCCGACCAGCTCGCGGCCCAGATCAGCTCGGGAATACCAGATCAAGTCAGGAGGCACTTAATCAGCTCAGGAGCCCCATACCATCTCAGGGGCCCTCACCAACCCCTGTGGGCCCAGCTCAACTCAGGGCCTGGGAGCTGCTCAGGAAATCACGTAATTAACCCAGGAGGCCCGGGTCAGCTTAAAGGGCACCATATTAGCCATGGGGCACCAGACTAGCTCAGAGGGAATAAGATGGGCTCAGGAGACACACTGATGACTCAGCAGGCACCATATCGACTCAGGGGCCATTAGTTAAGTTCAGGAGGCAGTATATCTGCTCAGGGTGCACCAGATCGATCAGCAGAGGGGGCATGTTCAAGTCAGGGGCACTAAATCAGCTCAGGGATCCCTCACCAGCTCGGGGCCCAATCAGTTCAAAAGCCCCAGAGCTGCTCAGGGGACACCAGATGCCCATAGGGCACCAGATCAGCTTCGGGGACAAACAATCAGATCAGTGGTCCCCGACCAGCTCGAGAATACCAGATCAAGTCAGGAGGCACTTAATCAGCTCAGGAGCCCCATACCATCTGAGGGGCCCCCATCAGCCTCTGTGGGCTCCAGTTCAGCTCAGGACTTTAGAGCTGCTCATGAAATCACGCAAGGAGGCCCAGATCAGCTTAAAGGGCACCAGACTACTCAGGGGGCACCATACTAGCTCAGAGGGCATCAGATGGGCTCAGGAGGCACCAGATCGACTAAGGGGCATTAGTGCAGCTCAGGTGGCACCAGATCGATCCGCTCGGGGTCCAGATCAGCTCCTAGCCCCCCGACTATGGCAGGAGCCTAAATCAGCTCAGGGAGCAACATAACAGCTCAGGGGACACAAGGTGGGCTCAGGGCTCACCAAACCAGCTCAGGGGGGGACCAGACCATCTAAGGAGACATCAATAATCAGTTGAGGGGGCACCTAATCAGCTGAAGAGACACCATATTGACTTAGGAGACAGAAACAACTTGGGAAGGCATGAGATCAGCTCGGGGGCCCGAATCAGCTCAAGGGGCACTAAATCAGCTATTAGGGCACCAAACAAGCTCGGAATCATTAGACTAACCCTGATGGCATTATATAGGTTCAGAAGGCACAATTATTTGCTCAGTAGGGTACTCCATTGACTCAGTGGCACCAGATCAGCTTAGAGGGCAAGTAATCAGCTCAAGGGGCCAAGACCAGCTGAGAGGCCACGAGATGAGCTCAAGGAGCACCAGATTGGCTTTACCCGTACGATTATTGGCGACGATGAGACATTAGGTGGACACATACTAGGTGCCCATACTCTCCCCCGGTACTTGGAAAGGCGACAGAATGCCCCAGCTGACCGAAAAATGTATTAAGTTGTCCAACAATAGTTTCAATTGCTACATGCGGTCCAGTTACATCTAGGTTCAACGGCGTAGGGCACTAAATTTCAAGAGGCACGGCCCAAATTTGGTACACCACCTGGCAATCAAAAGGGCACCCCGGCAGTGATGGGGGCACGTGCCCTCTGTGCCTTCCTGGCTGCACCCCTGGACAGTAGATCAACTCCGGGAGGCATTGAATAAGCTCAGGGGCCCGGATCAGCTCAAGGGGCACTAAAACAGCTAAAAGGACACCAGGCAAGCTCGGAGGCATCATACTAATTGAGAGCATTATATAGGTTCAGAAGGCACAATTATTTATTCAGGGGAGGGGGGGCACCAGATTGACTACGAGGGCATCAGATCAGCTCAGAAGGCACATGATCACCTCCAGGGGGCACCAGATGAGCTCAACCCGTACGATTATTGGCGACGATGAGGCATTATCGGGAAACGGATTACGTGCCTATACTCTTCCCGGGTGCTTGGAAAGGCGACAGAATGCTCTAGCTGACCAAAAGGCACTTAATTGTCAAACAATAGTTGAAATCGCTAAATGCGGTCTAGTTCCATCTAGGTTCAACGGCGTAGGGCACTAAATTTCGAGCGGCACGGCCCAAAGGGGGTACACCACATGGCAATCAAAAGGGCACCCGGCACCGATGGGGGCACGTGCCCCCTGTCAGGGGCGCAACTTTATGTTTTCGATTGGGGGGCACCCGGCTCGAAAGGGGGCCCGTACATGATGGGGGGCCCGTATTTTTTAATGAAAATGTGACCGAAAAAAACGTATTTTCGACCGTTTGTTGTCGAAAACTGACTGCAAAGGTTAAATAACAATTTTTAGCGCGCTATTCGTCACTGTTCCTGATTTGTACTATTTAGCCCAAAAAGTAGTCAGAAGACCCAATCTTTTGAACGAGCTGCCAAACTATGTAAGGATATTGGACAAGTAGGTGTCTACCTACCGTCTTCGTCGTCCACGCGGATGCTATCCTCCGGAGGTACAACGGGATCAGACGCGGACGACGCAGGAGGGATGGATGCTGGAGGGTCTTTTAGCAAACGGGATCCGGCTGGTGGGCTGGCCGAGGAAGATAATGATCAGGAAAAGAAGGATTGGAATTACAACCTTACTTTACCGTTTTGCTGGAAACTATACACATTGCACTTTTCCGAGTTAGTTTTAAATTGGGGTTTTAATTTTTGCGGTCGATAAATGAACGTAGCTTGCAAAGTACCAAAAATAGTAGTGAAATGAACTACTTTAAGTGGACGCGTACGTTGCTAGATATTAAATGCAAATATGATCGGGGTCATTTTATAACAGTTTGCAAAATTAGCAAGACGATTTTAGATTCATAGGTTACCTGAAAAATAAACAAAGTTTGGGTAGTTTTGCCAGAGCAGCCCCTCGGTATTGAATGTTCTTTGTTTTACGCTTTTGTGCACCCGACTTATGTTTATACTGTCCAACCATTTTAACATTCACACCTGGAACGAAATCGCATTATCGCGAATAATTTGATACAAATGGAAGGTAGAGATCGAAGTGCGAAATTCCTTTATCAGCGGGGATACTGATATTTATGTTACATGATCAAGACACCTTTTTCTGATCCATTCACCTTGCCAGTTCATGACATTTTACAACACTGGGTACCGGTCAAGGGGTTCTATGAATAGGTGGTACTGCCTATTTCCCTTTACAATCCTTATATAGGATCAGTACAAAAGGAATGGGGGCCTAAAATTTCTCACGCCCCATCCATTTTTCCCCGAATGTTCTAGGAGGCATGGGACCGGCCGCACGTTGCCCGGGAAAACCACAGGGGGCCTGCAAGCATGGCAGGGGGCCGGTTTCGGCAACAGGGAGCACGGATACACTACCTGGGGCACGAAACTGCTCACAAATAAGGAACTCCTGCAAATACACGACTAACACAACAGCTTCAGTTTCTGCACGATATTCTTAGACCACAAGGGGCTCAGACAGACCACAGAGGGCCTGAGCACACCAAAGGGGCCGGGCAGACCACAGGAACCCAGAAACCATAGGACGCCGGTAAGCCCAAAAGGGGCCCGAGCAGACCACACACAGCCAGCAATTTGGCTGGACTCTGCCCGATATATGCTGGGCTTTGACTGGGCAGAGCCCGCGTACATGGGCTCAGACCAGGTTCGGCTCCGCTGCGCCTGGGCAGAACCCATGGTCAAGCAAGACCGGGCTCTACCGCTCGGGCAAGTTGTCATCCACCGACCTAATGTCGGGCTCAGCCCGAGTCTATGTGGCTCAGCTATGAGTCTTAGGGCTCGGGCAGAGCCCGGCCCAGCCCGCTCTGGGCCCGGTCGGAATTGCTGGCTGGGCAGCGGGCCCGGGCAAACCACACGGGGCCTGGACAGATGAAAGGACCCGGGCAGACCACAGGGACCCGAGCAGAACACAGGGGCTGGGCTAGCCACAGAGGGGCCCCAGTCTGGAAAGTATGGCAGCAGACCCGACGAGTCCGCACCAGCCTTGTAGATTTTTCGCACCACCAGCAGCCTAAAATTCACACCAAGCATTGGTGAGAAATTTCACTGACCTGGAAATTTCGATGTTTTTACCAGTTTCTCCCTTCTCAGACCTCTGTGGCTGTTTGATTTGAGCTCCCTCGCACCATACAGCAAAAGTGGGCATTTGTTTGCTCCAAAGTTCGAACCACCTGAAGGGTATCCGCACCACGAGATCTCGCCAAAAGTGCCATACTTTGCATACTGGGAGGGGCCCGGGCAAAACACAGAGGGCCCGCGCAGACAAAAGGGGCCCCGAACGGACAAAAGGGGGTCCGCAGAGGCCACACAGAGGCCCGGACAGACCAAAAGGGTTCCGGGAAAACTACAGGAGGCCCGGGCAGACCACAAGGGGCTCGATCAGAACAAAATGGGCACTAGCAGACAAGGGGTCCGTGCAGACCAAATGGGACCCAGCCAATCTGCAAAGTATGGCAGCAGGCCAGACGAGTCGCACCAGCCATCCAAAATTATCGCACCACCAGCCTAAAAGAAATCGCACCAATCTGCCATATACCAGGGAGAAAAACGCACACATTCCTACCCACACGATGCAATACTACCTCTCTTATTAGTTAGTTAAGGACTTTTTATAAGGCCCCTCCCGTGTCTTCCTAACTATTCAGTTATTATTTTTTTAGTTTTCAGTGTCAACTTCCTCGCACCAGTCTTGCAAATTCGCACCAGGCTGATAAAATTCGCACCACTCGCTCCTATCTCCAAGGGCACTCACACCGACGAGATCTCGTCGAAAATGCCATACTTTGCACACCGGGGCCCGGGCAGACCACAGGGGCCCGGACAGGCCACAGGGGGCCCGGTCAGACCAATAGGGGCCCGGGATACCACAGGGGCCCGCATGGCAAGCATGGCAGAGGCTGGTTGCAGTTACACGAACCGCATCCATGGCAGGCCCGTCTGCATCCACAGGGTATTAACTACTGGGAGTAGGGACCCGGCTGCAGCCACCAGGGGGCGGGGCGAATGGGGTGGCCACCAGGGGGGCGAATGGGGCAGTCACCCCTTAAACCCAAGAGCCTCTGAGGACGAAATGCTTCCCCCAAACCCTCCCCTCCCCCAGGATGCGACGATTGGTCGCCCTTTGGGTGAAAATTGCGCCCTTCGGGTGGCTAAGTGCCACCCTGCCCCCTGAGGCTTTGCCCCTACCCTTACTCAAATTCTAGATACGTCACTGGCGGCCATAGGGGGCAAAAGATTATCCAAGTCTTGGTATTTAGCCATCAGGGGAGCCGGACAGGGGATCATCACTCATTGAGGATTTAGCCCGACAGGAGCTAATAGCAAACAATCACTTCACTTGCCATTCAACACTGCGCATCGGAGCACGATTTGGATTGACACGAAAAGCCCAAACGTAAAATCCAAATCAGAGCCTAACGAAACTTTTCCAGAGTAGACACAATCCGATTGAATCATACGCATGTCAATTTTACTGTTCAAGGCAAACTTTGTGCAAATCATTCGCCTCGGCGAATGCGACAAGAGAGCCAGGAGCATGCCTTAGATTCCTTCGCGCTGCGCTGACAATCCCGGGAAATTAAGAGGCTACCATTCGCCGGTGGACGCACATTATTTGACCCGGATTTGACGACAAGATATGATACACTTTTTGACAGACAAATTTAAGAGGCTTAAATTTGTCTGTATTTAAAATTCCACTTGAACAAACAAAAATGGAAAACTTCATGCACATTTCTGACAAAAATGCCTAGAAATATATTAATGAAGAAAAGTAGTAAAGTAGTGCCGGCGGAAAGATGCCAAAATAACAAACCTATGTCAATGTATTAAACCAGTACTTATCGGAAGGGGCCCGGCTGCGCACGGTGGGGGGGGTGAACTACGGGGGGTCGTAAGCAAGGCAAGGAGCCCGGCTAGAGCCAGAGGAGGCCTGGGTAGCCCAGAGGGAGCCTGAAATTATAGCACGGGTTCCCGGATACAGCGAAGTGGGAGGAGTGGAATCAGGGGCGGCAGGCCGACGGTGGGGAGAGGGGGGCAACGGGGCCCCAAATCGTGAAAAACATATGGTTTTTGTTTGAAGAAAATCCGTAAAAATCGGTAAATCAGGGGATTTGGGGAGGGCATCAAATCCCCCGATTTTACCTTTACCCCCCCTCCCCCTGGATCCGCTAGTGCTGTGGTTCCTTGCAGACCACAGGGACACGGACAAACCATAGGGACCCGGGCAAATTGCAAGGGGCTGGGCAGACTGCAGGGGGCTGGGTAGACCACAGGGGGCCCGATCAGACCACAGAGGGCCCAGGCAGACTAAAAGGAGCCCAGACCGCCCACAAGGGGCGCGGGCAGACCACAGGGACCCGGGTGGACCACACAGGACCCAGGCACACTACAAAAAGCCCAGACCACCTACAAAGGCCCCGGGCAGACTAAAAGGGGCCAAGGCAGAATACAAGGAGCCCGGTTGCAGTCACAGAGGAACCAAAAAGGTCCCGAGACTGTCAGAAATAGGGCCCCGGATGCAGTCAAAATGGGCCTGAGAATATCGTTAGGGGCCCGTTTGCGGACACAGCGATTATGGGTGGCCCTAAAGGGGACTGCACCCAAGCGAGCATGCCAGGCAAGCATGCCAGGGAGCCCGACCGCAGCCACAGCAAGCCCAGATAGACCACGGGGCCCCGCACTCATGGCAAGGGCCCGTCCGTGGCATTAGAGGACCCGCGCCTACTGGACCACAGGGAGCCCGGTTGCAGTCACAGGGGGCCCGGGTGGATCACAGGCGCCCGGTTGCGGTGACAGGGGCTCGGTCGGATCACAGAGGGCCCGGTTGCAGTCACAGGGGCCCGGGTGGATAACAGGGGGCCCCAGGTGGATTACAGGGGGCCCGATTGCAGTCACAGGGGGGCCCGGGTGGATCAAAGGGGGCCCGGTTGCAGTCACAGGGGGCCCGGGTAGATCATAGTGGCCCCGGGTGGATGAAAAAGGGCCCGGTTGCAGTCACAGGGGGCCCGGTTGCAGTCACATAGTGCATGGTTGCAGTCACAGGGGCCCTGAGTGGATCACAGATGGCCCGGTTGCAGTCCCAGGGGCCCGGGTGTATCACAGAGGGCCCGGTTGCAGTCACAGGGGGCCGAGTGGATTACAGGGGGCCCGGTTGCAGTCACAGGGGGCCGGATGGCTCACAGAGGGCCCGGTTGCAGTCACAGGGGACCCGGGTGGATCACAGATGGCCCGGGTGGATCTTAACTGGCCTGGTTGTAATCACAGGGGGTCCAGTTGCAGTCACAGGGGGCCCGGAGGATCACAGGGGCCCCGGTAGCAGTCACAGGGGGCCTGAGTGAATCATAGGGGGCCCGGTTGCAGTCACAGGGGCCTCGGTGGATCACAGATGGCCCAGTTGCAGTCACAGGGGCCCGGGTGGATGACAGGGGGCCCGGATGGATGACAGGGGGCCCGGTTGGACCACAGGGAATCCGTTTGCAATCACAGGGGGCCCGGGTGGATCTCAGGGGGCCCGCTTGCAGTCAAAGAGGGCCCGAGTGGATTACAGGGGGCCAGGATGGATCACATGGGGCCCCGGGTAGATCACAGGGGGCCCCAGGTGGATTACAGGGGGCCCGATTGCAGTCACAGGGGGCCCGGGTGTATCACAGGGGGCCCGGGTGTATCACAGGGGGCCCAGTTGCAGTCACAGGGGGCCCGGTTGGATCATAGGGGGCCTGGTTGTAATTACAGGGGGCCCGAGTGGACCACATGGGGCCCGGTTGCAGTCACAGGGGGCCTGGGTGGATCATAGGCGGCCCGGTTGCAGTCACAGGGGCCCCGGGTGGATCACAGATAGCCCAGTTGCAGTCAAAGGGGGCCCGGGTGGATGACAGGGGGCCCGATTTCAGTCACAGGGGGCCCGGGTGGATCATAGATGGCCCGGTTGGAGTCACAGGGGGCCCGGATGGAGTCACAGGGGGCCCGGGTGAATCATAGGGGGCCCCATTTGTAATTACAGGGGGCCCGGGTTGATCACAGATGGCCCGATCCCAGTCACAGGGGGCCCGGGTGGATGATAGGGGGCCCGGTTGTAATCACAGGGAGCCCGGGTGGATTACAGGGGGCTCGGTTGCAGTCACAGGTGGGCCGGGTGGATCAGAGAGGGCCCGGCTATAGTCACAGGGGCCCAGGTTGGATCACAGATGGCCCGGTTGCAGTCACAGGGGGCCCGGTTGGAGTCACAGGGGGCCCGAGTGGATTACAGGGACCCCGGTTTCAGTCACAGGGGGCCCGGGTGGATCATAGATGGCACGCTTGCAGTCACAGGGGACCCGGTTGGAGTCACATGGGGCCCGGGTGGATCATATGGGGCCCGGTTATAATTACAGGGGGCCCGGGTGGATCACAGAGGGCCCGGTTGCAGTCACAGGGGACCGGGTGGATCGCAGAGGGCCCGGTTGCAGTCACAGGGGCCCTGGTGGATCACAGTTGGCTCTGTCCCAGTCACAGGGGCCCGGGTGTATCACAGGGGCCCGGGTGGATGATAGGGGGCCCGGTTGTAATCACAGGGGGCCCGGGTGTATCACAGGGGTCCGGGTGGATGATAGGGAGCCCGGTTGTAATCACAGGGAGCCCGGGTGGATCACAGAGGACCCGGTTGCAGTCACAGGGGGCCGGGTGGATCGCAGAGAGCCTGGTTGCAGTCACAGGGGCCCCGGTGGATCACAGTTGGCCCGGTCCCAGTCCCAGGGGGCCCGGGTGTATCACAGGGGCCCGGGTGGATGATAGGGAGCCCGGTTGTAATCACAGGGAGCCCGGGTGGATTACAGGGAGCCCGGTTGCAGTCACAGGTGGGCCGGGTGGATCACAGATGGCCCGGTTGTAGTCACAGGGAGCCCGGGTGGATGACAGGGGGCCCGGTTGCAGTCACAGGGGCCCGGGTGGATCACAGGGGGCCCGTTTGCAGTCACAGGGGTGCGGGTGGATCAAAGAGGGGCCCGGTTACAGTCACAGGGGGCCGGATAGATCACAGGGGGCCCGGCTGCAGTCACAGGGGGCCCGGGTGGATTACAGGGGGCCCGGTTGCAGTCCACAGGGGGCCCAGGTGGATCACAGAGGGCCCAGTTGGATGACAGGAGGCCCGAGACTGCCGGAATTAGGGACCCGGCAGCAGTCAAAGTGGGCCTGAAAAATATCGTTAGGGGCCCGGTTGCGGACACCGAGGTTAAGGATGGCCCACAGGGCACCCGCAAGCATGCCAGGGAGCCTGGTCTCAGCCAAAGCTAGCCCAAGTAGACCACTGGGGCCCGGAATCGTGGCAGGGGCCCGGCTCTGTCCGCAGGGGCCCGCAACTTGGGATTGGGGGGGCTCGTCGGGTCATTGGGGGGGCTTCTCCGAGCATTGGGGGGGCTCGAGCCCCCAAATATATGGAAACTTGCGCCCCTGCCCCCTGTGCCCCCTGGCTACGGCCCTGGACAGTAGATAAACTACGGGAGGCATTAAATAAGTTCAGGGGGCCCGGATCAGCTCAAGGGGCACTAAAACAGCTAATAGGGCACCAGGCAAGCTCGGAGGCATCAGACTAACTCAGAGAGCATTATATAGATTCAGAAGGCACAATTGTTTTTTCAGGGGGCACCAGATTGACTTCGAGGGCATCAGTTCAGCTCAGAGGGCACATGATCAGCTCCAGGGTTCAAGACCAGCGCTCAGGGGGCACCAGATGAGCTCAAGGGGCACCAGATTAGCTCTGCCCATACGATTATTGGCGACGATGAGGCATTATCTGGAAACGGATTACGTGCCTATACTCTTCCCGGGTGCTTGGAAAGGCGACAGAATGCCCTAACTGACCAAAAGGCACTTAATTGTCAAACACTAGTTTAAATCGCTAAATGCAGTCTAGTTCCATCTAAGCTCAACGGCGTAGGGCACTAAATTTCGAGCGGCACGGCCCAAAGAGGGCACACCACCTGGCAATCAAAAGGGCACCCCGGCACCGATGGGGGGCACGTGCCCCCTGTGCCCCCCTGGCTGCGCCCCTGAGCTAGGCCCGGACCCATGTTTCTTTTCCGGCACACTTGTGACTTTGGCAGTCACACCAGTAATGACGTTAACGGTGGTATAAAGCCATAGCAACGTTACAATTCGTAAATTACAACATGTTGATTTGGGAATTATCACGAGTTAGGAACTCAACTGCTCATACGGGTGACGTATGATCCGCAGTGTTTTTGCTTACTTGAACTCAAGACAACATATATAGTACCAAATGATGTGTCAGAAGTCGTTTACGATACCGAAATTAGTGTAGTTGGCAGAATGTTTTCGGCAGCACCTATAGTATGCACCATAGTTTTACTTTACATCAAAATGGGTAAATTTAGCCTCTAATGGGTTTTGCCACTTTTTGCCTTTTTATTACCGGTCAAAGCCATTCTTCTGGCGGCAGAAATCTTCTGGCAAAGTCCAACACTGCGCCACAGGCTCCTTAGAGCTCTCCTGACGCCCTCGGACTTCACCGCTGTGCTAGCAGTCACTGGCGCCATCTGCGCCACTGGCGCTTCTGCACAGGACCGATGCGCCGTCTGCCACTGGCGCCATCTTCTCACCACAGCACTGCACCCCTTGTGACCTCTGCACGGCTCACTCTGCCTCTCACATATTCCCCTCCCTCGGGGAAGCTGCCGCAGGACACCAGGCCGGAGACAACGCACTGATCGCCGCCGCACACTGAGAACACTTAAACTGACCGGAAGCCGCTGAACTCCGCACACTGAGAACACTTGCACTGACCGGGAGCCGCTGAACTCAGCACACTGAGAACACTTGCACTGACCGGGAGCCGCTGAACTCCCTGCTTCAAAGGTCGCGTGCCGGCGGCGCACCCGAACAAGATTCACTGAAGATCACTAGATCACGATACCGATCACTGAGATGCCACTCTCAGTGAATGGCACAGCACACGCGATCACTACATAACCGTAAATCACTGGGCCGAATCACCGTAGATCGACTGATGTCCATTCGCGTTAAATAGCGCTAAATTTCCGAAATGATATTGTGATGAAATTATGAAAGGCGTTGCTGCGAAGTTTCAAATGCCAAAGCGATGAAAGGCGTTACCACGGAGTCTCTACCACTGTCTCCAGAATGCAATCCTGGTATTTAGCCACTGTGGCCGGATCTAAAGTCCACGTCCTGACAACAACCAATAATAACACGATTATTTCACTTGTTTCGACCCCCCGCAGGAAAGCAAGGTTAGCCCGAAAATCCCAACAAAGAAAACTAATAAGAAACGATATTCTAGAGAAGACACAAACCTGATCTCATCATAAATGGCAATTTTATCGTTTACGAGCAGACGTTATACAAGCGATTTCGGCCCAATTTCGGCCCACGCCGATATAAAAGCGCCCACACTAAGCCTCTGTATCACGTCTCTGATTTCGCGCGGCGCCGCTGCGGCCCGCGAACTTACCAAGCTATCATTGGCCGGCGGATGCACATTAGTTGGCTGGTAAATATAATACAATTCATCAAAGTTCAAGAATTATGTACCAAAATTTACGAGCTTGGAAACTTCAGTTAATATTTCGGACAAAACTTCCTGCACCAGAGAGTAACAAAAATACTTACTATCAAAATAGTGTCGAACGAGAGATGCCACGGACTAGAGATGCCAATTTAGTAGCCCCTTAACATTGTCGGTGGATGGCCGTTTCGAAAGATATCAAACTTCATGCGAAACATCAAAATATTGTCTCTGCATCTTTGCCAAAATACCGTTAAACGTAATTGCGAAGCGAGCTTACTTTCGTCAAAGTTCCTAGTTCGAGAACAATTAGCACTGCTGTCAAGAAAGTTCGATGTGGGTCGGAAACCGGCTTTCCCAGGATGTGATGTGATGCATCAATCCGGGGCGTCGCCATGGATTTCTTCCCATGGAGTTCAGGATCGAACGGGGCCTCCTATCCCTAGTTGTAAACATTGGCAGACGCAGGGCAGTGGCGGATCCAGGGAGGGGGCAAAAAAGGCAATTGCCCCAAAAACGGAAAAGCTCGGGGCAAAACTATGTTTTTGCCCCCCCCCAAAGCGACCGACCTCCTTTTTCCCCCGACTCCTTTTTAGCTTGTAAGCAAGATTTTGGTGCTTCAACTCTCAACTTCAAACAGAATTCGTGAAGTTCAGTGTAAATATTGGAGCTTGGATAGGAAAAAAGTATCTTAAGCCCATATTTTTGACACCGTGGCGTTTTTTTCTTTTCGTCTCCAGTTCCCAAAATCCTACCGAAAAGGCATATTGTAACGCAATTTTTCACTGCGTGACGTTTTTTTTTTGCTTTTCGACTTTGGTTTGCCCCTCCTGAACCAACCGGCTAGATCCGCCACTGCGCGGGGGGCATTCCAGCCATGCCCCCACAGTGCTGAAGGGGGCCAAACTATCTTTTGCCCCCCAAAGGCCGCAGAAATTTTTGAAAAAAGGTGATTACACTAGGTCTGTCGATAAGAAAATATTCGCTCCCCCCCGGAAGAAAGACAGACATGGGTCTGCCCTCCAAAAACTCGGGTCTGCGTCCGCCCCTGGTCCTGAAGGGGGCCTTCTAGCTTTTGGGGCCTACTTTTTATCGGTTCCTAAGGACAGGGTCGGATCCAGACCGACGGTTTGGGGGCGATGGGTCTCAACATCGTGAAAACATGTTTTGTAGAAAATCGACAAAAATCGGGGGATTTAGATCGGCAATTACCCAGTTTGCCCCTGGATCCACCAGTAATCTGGGGACTTTCTTCATACCTAAGTAATGGGCCTCCTATGATGGCCATTTTGGGGCCTCCTTAATAGCTAAAAGCGCCTCTACGTAGGCCACTTAGTGGGCCTCCTTTATGAGTAAGGAGCTTCCTGGATAGGTCATTTAGGGAACTTGCTTTATAAGCAAAGGGGGCTTTGTGAACCGTTTAGGGGGCTTTCTTATTAACCCTTGCCCCGGTGGCGGGCACGAGCCACCTTCGCCACGGTGGGGGGGCCAAAAAAGACCCACGATCTCAAAAACTAAGAGAGCTAGAAAAAGTGCAAAACGGCAATCGAAAGCTCTTTAAAAATGATATCGAAAATACTTCAGTCATTTTTCTCGTCAGGTCAATATCAAGGCCACCAGAGGTCAAAATAGGTCAAAATCGTTAATATGAGGTGCACTAAAATAACCGCATATATCTCCGAAACCATAGGCGTAGGAACCGGGGGGGCCAGGGGGCCACTGCCCCCCCCCCACTTTTCTGGGATGGGCCCCCGCAACGGAGATAAGAATATCAACAACTGTAATATCAAGCAAGAAACTCAAACTGGCCCGATAGCTTGCCCCGGAACCCCGTTAAACTTACCTGTGCCCCTAAACTAAGTTGAGGTCCTATGAGTTGATTTTAAGGGCCCCTAAGCTTCTCGGGGCCCCTGAACTGGCCTCTGATGCCATACGAGCTAATCTGGGCCCTTTGAGCTGAACTGAGCGCCCCTGAGATGGTTTGGGCAGCATGAACTGTTCTAGGATGCCTAAACTGAGCTAGGAGCCGTAACCTTAAACAGGGCCCCGTGAGTTGGCCAGAACCTATATCCACCGACCTGGGGGCCCCTGAGCTGAGCTGGGACCGTAAAGTTAATATTGCCCCTTGAGCTAATCTGGATCCCCTGTGATGCACAGAAGACCCTAAACTTATCTGAGGCCCCTGCAAAGGAATAGGGCCCCTGCTCTGAAATTTAGTTATAAGCTTTAATTGAAACCCTGAACTGTTCTGAAGCCCCAAATATGCCGACAAGGGGCCCTGGATGAGCCGGGCCCTTAAGTTTATCTGGTCATCAGAGCTAATATGGGCCTCTGTGTTGAACTGAGGGCCCCTGAGATGGTCTGTGACCCCTATAAGGCTTTACAGCCACTGACCGGGCGGCCGAGAGCTTGAATGAGCCCCTTGAGATGTTCTGACAGTGGTGTAGCCAGGGGAGGGGGTCTCAGGGGTCCGCGGACCCCCTTAGGCTGGCCTTATGCACTAAAAACACAAAAATTGATTTCGAGGGCCCCTGAGCTTGGTCTCGGGGGGCCTCCCGAGCTTGGTCTCAGGAGGCCCCCGATAATCGGTATCGAGGGCTCCAGAGTACCGAATATTGATCTTGGGGGACCCCTGTGCTCAGTCTCAGGGGGTCCCGAGCTAACCTCAGGGCCCCCGAGCTTGGTCTCAGGGCCCCTCCCCGAGCTCGGTCTCACGGGCCTTTCGATCTTGGTCTCACGGGTCTTTCGATTTTGGTCTCAGGGGCCCCCGAGCTTGGTCTCAGAGGCCCCGAGCTTGGTGTCTGGGGGCCCTCCGAGCTTGGTCTCAGGGAGCTCCCGAGCTTAGTCTCAGGGGCCCTTCGAGTTTGGAATCAGGCCCCCGAGCTTGTTCTCAGCGGCCCCCGAGCTTGGTGTCAGGGAACCCTCCGAGCTTGGTCTCAGATAACCCCGAGCTTGGTCTCAGGACCCCCGAGCTTGGTCTCAGGGGACCCCCGAGCTTGGTCTCAGGGAGCTCCCGAGCTTGGTCTCAGGAGGCCCTTCGAGTTTGGTCTCAGGGCCTCCGAGCTTGGTCTCAGGGGCCCCCCGAGCTTGGTGTCAGGGAGCCCTCCGAGCTTGGTCTCAGATAACCCCGAGCTTGGTCTCAGGGGACCCCCAAGCTTGGTCTCAGGGATGCCCCCAAGCTTAGTCTCAGGCCCCCCTCTCCCCGAGCTTAGTGTCAGGGGCCCTCGAGCTTGGTCTCAGGGAGGCATCCGAGGGCATCTGATGCATAAGGCTGACCGTATGCATTGGAAAACACGAGCATTGGTCTCGGGGGCCCTGATCTTGGTCTCAGGGGGCCACCGAGCTTGGTCTCAGCGCCCCCCGAGCTTCGTGTCAGGGGCCCCGAGCTCGGTATCAGGGGCCCTCCGAGCTAGGTGTCAGGGGCCCTCCGAGCTTGGTCTCAGGGAACGCCCGAGCTTGGTCTCAGGGGACCCCCGAGCTTGGTCTCAGGGGCCCCTGATCATCGGTATCGAGGGTTCCAGAGTACCGAACATTGATCTCGGGGCCCCCTGAGTTCGGAGGGGACCCCGATCATTGGTATCGAGGGCTCTGGAATACCGAATATTGATCTCGGGGGCCCGTGAGCCTGGTCTCAGGGGCCCTCGAGCTTGGTCTCAGGGGACAACCGAGCTTGGTCTTAGGGGGGGCAAGCTTGGTCTCATGGGCCTTTCGATGTTTGGTCTCATGGGCTTTTCGATCTTGGTCTCATGGGGTCTCGAGCTTGGTCTCAGGGAACCCCCGTGCTTGGTGTCAGGGGGCCCTCGAGCTTGGTCTCAGGGAGCATCCGAGCTTGGTCTCAGGGTCCCCTCGAGCTTGGTCTCAAGGGCCCCGAACTTGGTCTCAGGGGTTAAGGGCCCCCCTCGGGGTGCCCCCGACTATTGATATCGAGGGACTCATGAGTGAGGCACGAGCATTGACCTCATGAGACCCAGAGTTTGGTCCCAGGGGCCCCCAGGCCCGGGTTCAGGACCCCCGAGCATCGGCATCGAGGGGCTCCAGAGCACCGAGCATTAGTCTTGGGGGGGCTCGAAATATTGATATTGAGGGCCCCGGAACATCGGTGTCGAGTTACTCCTGAGAAAAGCGCGAGCATGGGTCTAAGGGTGCCCCTGAGCCTGATCTAAGTGGGACCCCGAGCTTAGTCTTAGGACCCCCGGGCATCAGCATCAAGGGGCTCCGGAGTATTGGCCTAGGGGAGCAATTATTTTAGGGGCCTCCAAATGGTGATTTCAGAGGGCCCCCGAAAGTTTGGATGCAGTGGTGTAGCCAAGGGGGCCCTAGGCGTCCGCAAACCCCCACCCCTTGGGTCAATCTGAACCACTGTAAAGGATTCTCTGATCACGGGGCCCCAGAGTCAGTCTCAGGGGCCCCTGAAGATTCGTTCTTAGGGCGTCCCGAGTCGGCCTCACGGCCCCCGCCCTGAGAGTCGGTCTCAAGGCCCCCCGAAAGTAGATTTTAGGGGTCCTAGAGGGTTGGTCTCAGGGGCCCAAAAATTCGGTATCAGGGGCCCTGAGAGTCTGTCTCAGGGGAGGGGGCCGAGCTAGTCTCAGGGGCCCCCCAGAGAGTGGTTCTCAGAGCCCTGAAACATAGTCTATTTCAGGGGGGGCCCCTGAGAGTCAGTCTCAGAGAACCCCAAGAGTCGGTCAAGGGGACCCCAAGAGTCTGTCTTAGGGGACCCCGAGATTCGGTCTCGGGGTCCCCCTGAGAGTCTGTCTCAGAGAACCCCAAGAGTCAGTCTCAGAGCACCCCAAGAGTCTGTCTCAGGGGGCCCTCATAGTCTCACGGGCTTCTCTCTCAGGAGTCAATATTTAGTTTCAGGTGGCCCCGAGAGTTAATCCGGGGGTCCGAGAGTTGGTCTAATTTGATCCGCAGAGTGCTGGTTTCAGGGGCCCCAGAGGGGGTAATATTGGGAGCCCTCGAGATTTAGCCTCAGGCTGTGCCCCCCCCCGAGTTTTGGTATAAGCGGCCCCGAGAGTCAATCTCAGGGAGCACCCAAAAGTTAGTCTCAGAGGGCTCTCGGTTGTCAGTCTCAGAGACATTCGAGAGTTAATCTCGGGGTTCTGAGAGTAATTTCCAGAGGTGCTCCCGAGTTTTGGTCTCACGGGCCCGGAGTTAGCCTAAGGCCCGCGAGAGCTAATCTGTAGCCTCCGAGTCAGTCTCAGGAACGCCAAAGACTCAGTCTCAGAGGTGATTCCACCCCTCCCCCGGGGTGTTTGTCTCAGGGGCGCCCTAGAGTAAGTCTCAGAGGGCTGTCGGAAGTCATTCCCAGCCCCCCTCCCCCACCCCAAAGACAGCCTCAGGGGACCCCAATAGCTAATCTGGATGACCACGATAGTCAGTCTCAGCCCCCCTCCAGAGCAAATCTGGGGGCCCAATAATTTGTCTCAGAGGTGCTGCCGATAACTAATCTCAGGAGCCCCAAGAGATTCTCAGGGGCCCCCAGTTTTGATCAAGAGGCGCCGTGAATCGGTCTCCGAGACCCACTGAGATCTAATCGGGAGAGCGGCCGAAAATTAGCTTTGTGAGCGCCGCCAACTGTTGGTCTTAGGTAGCCCCAGAGCTCAAATAAAAAATTTCAAAATCATATGCCTCGGAAAAAATGTACCTACCCCTATTGCGTACTAAAAAGCACAAATTGAAACATGTCGATCAGGCACCATTATCAAAGGAAAGGCAAAAATTAATCTAATTTTACCATAAAAGCAAATCGAACAGGGAATTGGGCACTTTAGTCAATTTTTAATATATTAGCTTAACACCAATAACTACATTCCTAAATAATCTGAAATAAACAACTTTCCAATATTTTCGTAGGAAACCAGACAAACAAGGGTAATGACAGAAATTGATGAGCATAATCCCAAAAAGAAAAATAGGTATGAAAGGTTGAAAATAACAGTAACAGAGTGAGCCAAGGCGATAGATATCTTGGGCGCCTATTGTCTTGGTAATTTGTTCGTTTACAAGATAGCAAGGGTAAGAAAGTAACTGGATCTCAACAGGATTTGTCGACGGAATAGAGGTTATGTAACGTTCGGGACACACTACCATATCCCTTGTATCTTTATTCGTTTTTTTCGTTTCTTTGGAAATTTCCTGATTAAGATTCCATGGATTCGACACCGGGATATAATTGCTAATCATTTCCCGTAGAAGATCATTTCTTCGTACTCAAAACGACTGACCTCCAATAACTTCATGTCTGATTACCCGAGTGAATTGAGGTAGACTCAGGTTTAACATCATGCGTGCATCAACATTGAACTTCCCGAAATATGGCTCAAAGCTGTTATTATAGCCACGCTACCATATAAGGTATGGGTCATCCTTAATATTTGGTGACCTTAGTTTACCAAAACTTGGTCGGATCGAAAAAAACAAGCTATAAAAAATAAGAATGAATGCTTAAAAAAGCACAACAAAATTTCCTTCGTGTGAATGTGATAATGTTAAAATACTATACAAAAGATATAGGAGATGGGCCCGGTTACTAAGGGGACCCCCAGCCTGGGCCCCCCGACGGTAGTCGGACCCCTCCTAGGCTGAATCCTGGCTACGCCACTGTGTTCTGAGACTCTATATCAGCCACCCTGGGACCCCCTAAGCCTAGCTGGGCCCTGAGCTAATCTGGGTACCGCTGTGCTTAACTGGGGCCTCTGATCTGGTATGGGGGCCCTGAACTGTTCTAGCATCATTGAGCTAAGCTGGGCTCCGTGAGCTTGAACAAGTCCCTTGAGCTGTTTTGAGACCCTACATAAGTCGACCTGGGGACCTCCGAGCTGAACCGGGCCCCTGAGCTAATCTGGCACCCTGTGCGAATCTGGAACTCCCCTGTGATGAGCTTCTAGGGGTCCTGTGCTTATATAGGGTCCCTTGATAAGCTGGTCCCGAGGCTAATGCACTGGTCTAGGCCCTTGAGCTGACTGATCTGGGTTCCTGAGCCATGGTCTGGACTTTGGGGCCCTCCGAGATAATTTAGCGGTCCCTGGGTGGCATAGGCATAGGAACCGGGGGTCAGGGAGGTACTGCCCCCCTTTGAGGTGGCCCCCGCAACGAATATACAGCTATCAGCAACTGTAATATAGAACAAGAAACCCAAACGGGCCCGATAGCTTGCCAGGGAACGTTCAAGTTCAGTAGTACGCTGCCTGCAAGCCCCTGGAGGAGGAGCGCTTCGTAAAAAAAGCCAAGGCACCTACCACCCGAGTGTTGCCAAATGAGTCCCGAGAACTGGGCCCAATCAAACTCCATCCCAATCCCAACACAAAATATGAATCGGACACAGACCTCGCACCAAATGCCGAGCAACAGTCGTCCCTGAGCCATCGAAAGGCGCGACGTCTTTCGATGCCAGGGTTATATGGCGTCGCCAACTCTTTCCCTGTTGGAGGGGTTTCTTGGGAGTCAAATCGCTCCTTGCACAAGGAATCTGCCGTGCCTTAAACCCAAGTTGGTCGCGTGGAAAGCAAGGCTGCTAACCACTTTACAGGGGCGGATCCAGGAATTTTTGCTAGGGGGGCCGCAGCACTGGGGGGCGCCACTTGCATGACCAGGGGGCGCCATTTTTAGTCTGGCTGGGGGCGCCCAATTTTATGTTCTATACCCATTTAAAGTATTGTTTTTGCGAACTGAATCAGTTGACCAGCGCCCCGTGGGCCTCTGAGCTACCTTCGCCCTGGCGGGGGGTAACACCCCCTCTCGAACTCGGCCCCTGTGCGGGATAGCGAGAAACGCGAAAGCTGGTGGATAGTTCATACAAATTCATGAGGAAACTATATCGGTCACTTTTTGGCTCAGGTCAATATTGAGGTCATGCCAGGTAAAATGCCGCCCCGGTAGCTCAGTTGGTAGAGCGTTGGGCTCCGGCCCGCTGCTCAGAAGCATGCAGTGGCAGTGCATGTCCAGGCTTGGGATCGGTTCCCCTGAGACGCTCCGGCGCTCAAACGTTTACCCGATGTACAGGTCGGCTGGCAACTGACTGGTGAGAGGGTGACCTGAGCGGGGCGGCCGTCTCTGTGCTTTGTGGGACGTTAAACTTTGGCTTCTAAATTAACCCTCCATTGAGGGAGTTGCTCGTTCGGGTGGTGGGGTCGGGGTCTCCGTGACAAGTCCCTTGGTGACTTTAGTGAGACTCCGACTCCAGCAGCCTTACCAGGAACAACTTGAACAAAATTTATAAAAAAATAAGTTGTCATTTTTAGCAGTTTTTGGGCTCTAGCGTCTGACAGCGTTGAGTTAGAATCATTTTGTAGGCACTATTCGCTGTCTCTCGTCACGGCGAATCGGATAATTGTATAATGTGACCATACTAGATCCAAACACAAATGACCTGAACGCAGGTCAGGTCAAGATCACTTTTTGAACTAGCATAGTTCATATTCATATCAATCGACTTGGAATATCAATCCAAACGCAATGGTATAAACATAAAAGCTGTATCATCATTGCATGCATTGCATGTTATTGAACTAAGTCTGAAAACTGCTTAAGTAGCTTCAGATAACCTCTAAGAAGTCACAATCCAAGATTGTAAGATGAACCTAAAAAGGGACCTAGGCTACTTTGATTTTGAGAATATGAAGGTATTATCACCTTTATCCACACAAATACAGTCCAATATCATAGGTCAACAGTCTGACCCAACTTGACCTGGTATAGTCATGATTTATACAATTTGACCGGCAGTGACTATACAAACACTTTGGTGACAAAATAAAAGTTCGATCTTTGTTTATTCAAAATTTATAGAGTAAAACACCAAAAATGCTTATTTGACCTAAGGCGACCTGTCAAAGGTCACAAGTCAAACTTTTTGGTATCAACTTCAGAAGTGGGCTAAGAGCAAGTCGTAACCGATGTTTCAAGCTGATTTCATCCATACTTATTGAGAAAAGCTCATTTCGTGATTTTCCCCATGTATTTACAATTGGGAGGTCATGCTCTGCACATCACCTTAGGTCACCAATATAAAAAAATCCCGGAACATATGTTGTAGCTCCTGGTGGGCCCATTATGTGGTATAAGTTTAAACTTGATCGATTAATCCTCCTTTTAGTTATGCAGTCCTAAGCATTTTTTAGGTGAAGTCACTTCACCTGACCTGGTGATCTGACCTGATCTGAACTTGAGCTAAAATTTTCAGGAAAGATGTAAAAGTGATGAAGGAACAGCTAGACTAAGTTTGGTGGCGCTGCGCGCCGCCGTTTTTTGGTCACTTCGAAAAAACCCGAGGGGGTCTAAAAAGACCCCCACCCGGGCGAAGGTTAATATGGCAGGAATTGCCAGATCATGGCGTCATCCACAGGAGGAGGTTTATTTTTCACCCTAGGAGAGCATTTTAAAAATAAAAATATAGAGCTCATTGTACATTTTAAGGGAAATCATGGACGTTTTCATTTTCGGCTAAAATACTCCTTATTACACTGAATTCCTGGATTCTACCAAGGTGTCACATTCTCATTAACCCTCGCCCCACCGGGGGCCATCAATGGCCCCCTAAGGTTTTTCCGGGATAGCAGAAAAACGAAGAGGCGCAGCACCGCGGTTGAGCGCTCTACCTCACACTGCATCATTTTACCACCATTCCTGAAATATTTTACCCCGGGTCACCCAAGGTCAGGTCATCAGACGAGGTCAACCAAGGTCACCTCACTTCAAATTTAGAGCTCTGTAAGAGCTACATTTCAAAGTCGATCGATTTGAAACTTCCTACACTTTATGGCCCCACCGGGGTCTACAAGGTGTATATCCGGGATTTTTCGATTTCGTGCCCTGAGGTCAGGTCACGAGGTGACCTCTCCCATTGAAAAAGCATGGGGAAAAGCTGTCTTATGATCTATAAGTCACAAAAGCGATTGAAAATACTCAGCTTGATCAGAAAAGCATTCTTGGACACCCTTTCACGGATTTCAGGGGCCATATTTGCCCTTTGACCTCTCCAAGGTCATCCAAGGTCACCAGGGGTCAACAACAGTATTTTGACAATAACTTTTGACCTGTATAAGCTAGAGCGCTGAAACAAACACCATCGTGTTTGTCTCGTCATTGGCTTTCATTTGATATACGGCAAGGTTACTTTCTGACCTTTCGTGACCTCAGGTCATCTTAGGTCACGAGGTGACCTCTGGAGGTCAAACCACTGGCGGGAGGTCTTTACGTTTCACATAGCGGAAAAAGGACTGACAATTTCCTATCAAATGTACTTTACCAGACCTCAATAGCTCTAATGGCATAAGAGTTATGCCCAGTTTGCTTAAGCATTGCATATTTGAGTGAAAATAGCCGATCGTGACCCAATTTGACCTTTGGAGGTCAAACCATTGACCTGAGCACTAAAACATGTGAAGTAATTACTTACTGAATTCACGCGAGCTTTCTATTGCACTTTGCAGATTTGCGCTAACGCCCATATTTTCGGAGTTAGAGGGGGGCCATCGATGCCCCCGGTGGGGCGAAGGTGGCGCTGGCCCCCCGGTGGGGAGTGGGTTAAGTGCCGCCATCCGCCCATGTCAACTGGGCGGATATTTTAAAAAGACAGTCGCTTGGTTTGGCATTTTCTGAGGTGGAAAAAGTGTTGATCAAGATAGGGTGGGTACCTACAAAACAGCATGGGATACACACATCGGGGCGTCACTACGGCATTAGTAAATAGTACCGATGCGCTTCACTTGCACTAGGCTTCTAAACATTTGCCTAAGCGCACGCAGATAACAGGGAGAAAACCAAAACCACATGTCGAGTCCCCACGACACCACTCACTTCCGACGCCCATGGCCGCGGAGCATTTCTCCCTGCTAAAATTGCAGCCACAAAAATCCGCCGCGAAACGTCAGCCAGCGACGTGCGTGCCTGGCGGTGCAGCATCACTGCAGGCGAGACACTGCGGCGCAGCATAGAGACAGGCACTGCGTGCTACTTGACGCAGAAGTAAAAATAGAAAAAATAAGTACTTTGTGTAAAATCAAGATATCAAGGACGTATCATTTCTCTTACTTGAATTTCATGAAGCTAGTAATCATACCCGAAATTGGCACACAAAATACTTCAGGTAAGATCATAAATTATTAATTTATCCTATCCACCTCTCACTTCGTAGCTGATGCCTCTTATGAAATATTAGATGCTTATTATATGTAAACACCCAGATTTTTTGCCATTCCATGAAATCGGGTCAGGTCATTTTTGTGTTTTGACCTAGCACAGTAATATCATACATCATTCGATTTTCCATGACGAGAGAAAGAGAATAGTGCCTAAAAATGATCCTGCTCAACTCTGTCAGACGCTAGAGTCCAAAACCTGCAAAAACTGTACTCTAAAATGCAACTTCTTTGACCTGTCATGACCTCAATATTGGTCTCAGCCAAAAAGTGGCTGATGTAGTTTCTTCATGAATTTTGATGGGCTATCCACGAGCGTTCGCGTTTTTTTTTTGCTATCCCGCATAGGAGCTGAGTTTGAGGGGGTGTTTGAAACCCCCAACCCACCCTGGCGAAGATGGCTCGCAGGCCCTCCCGGGTGGGTGTTAATAAAAATGCCTCGGCACACAATCTAACTTTTTCCCATTATGATCGTTGCAATGCAGCCAAATTACATAACTTCACTCACTGAACTGGCTTACTATCGCATTCAACTCGGTCAGGATCGTGGTGACCGGTCAAACTCAGTTTGTACCTCGGTACTTATATGCCCCACACGGTGGGGGGTGGTTAAGACCAAGAGTTGTCGGTCTTATGGACGAGCCAGTCCTTGGACTAGGTGATGATAAAATCATTGCCAACATTTTGCTAAGCAGAACAAGTCCAATAGGTGATAAAATTATCTTATGTATGAAGATTTTGTGAAATATACATTTTATTCGCCTGCGTAGGTTTAAGTCAATGAAGAGGCTCGGCATGTGATAAATTATGACGTCACATGCTTACGTCATGATCCGGCCGAATCGTCGGATGACCGTGCCTTTTACGTTAAGGGCCTTGGTCTGGACACAGCCTTTCAATAGTGGCACTGCCAGAAAAAACACCTCGGAAAATAAGTAAATGATCGAAGTCAACAGCTTACAGGGTTATCAGTAGATCCGAAATGTTTTTTTTTACAAATTCAAAGGTTATTTGTCTACGTGCTCAAAATTTGCTTCACAAGTGTTAAGTCCGATGTGGTTTATTGTTCTCCCGGAACACAACTCGCGGGCCGGTCCACAGCATGGCCGACCCAGACAGGTCACGTGACCCGTCCAGAGCTCTGCACGGACAGAGCCCTGAACGGGCACCCAACATCTCCCCTTCCGGCCCCCTTTCCCAGCATACAAATGCGGCAAAAATAAAACAAATGCTGACAGGAAAACGCTACCAGCGTCTCAGGCCACTGCTGAAATAACTCAAAAAAGATAAGAACGAAAACACAGCACTTCTGACCACGGCCAATGATCATTTCAAACATACGACTTATCGTATGGCAGAACCGTGATTCTGCTTGGTTTGCGGCGGATGCGTTCACTGCGTCGAGGCGCGAGCGGCTGCGGGGCTTCATCCGCAAACGTGACGCGGCGCTTGGATGGTGGTGCTGTACCAGGTGCGCCTGCAGACGGTGATGCCTCTTCCGACCGCTTGGGTGCGGATGGAGTGCGCTGGGGCACCGGGGACGACTGAGGTGAGCAGCTCATCGGACGCGGAGGCACGCGGCGGAGTGGCGTCGTCTCGATATCATGATTCTCGTCGAAAACGACGTGCTGGTCGGAAGAGTGCTCAGACAGCGGGGAAAGAGGGCGCTGAAGCCGCAGGAAACGCCGATTGCGCCAAAATATGCGCCCAGACGGCATTTTAACCATGTAGTCGCGACGATTTCCACGGGCCACGACGACTCCCACGCGATCCCACAGGCCCGAAATGGCGTCCTAAACCACGACATGCGAGCCGACATTAATGGATGACAGCGTCTTGGCGTGCTGATCGTAGCGCTCCTGGCTTAGCTTTGCAGCGCGGGCCGCTCGGGCGTCGCACTCATCCGCAGCAGCTTGCCACTCAGAAGAAAATGCGCGGAAGTGAGCCGGCACGGTCGAACGAATCGGTCTGCCAAATACCACCTGAGCTGGTGATCTTCCATCGGAGCGGGGGTGTTTCCAATCTCGAGCAGTCCTTCCGCGAACTCGTCTGTGTCCAGGTCTCCGTTGGGAGCCGACTTCTGCACGAGCCTTTTTACGAGACGGACGCCGGCCTCGGCGTGTCCGTTGCTCTGTGCAAAGTACGGCGTTGTGATGTCATGCTGAACTCCCCATCGCTTGAAGAACTGGCGAGTGATGCGAGCCGTGAATGCCTTCCCACCGTCACTACGGAACCGGCATGGTACTCCAAAGCTGGCAAAAATGGCGCGGAGCTCACGCACCAACGTGCGCGCAGTGGCATCACTGTGACAAGCAGCCACCACCGGCCAGCCGCTCAGCCGGTCCATGTACACCAGAAACGCTTTCCCGGCGTGAGAGAAGAAATCGGCTGACACCGATTCAAATACACGAGACGGAGTTGGGTGCTGGCACAGTTCTTCTTTTTGTTGGCTCGGTAAATACTTGCGGCATTCAGGGCACGCCGAAATTATGTTCTGGACGTCGTTGTTGATAGTCGGCCAAAACACGGTCTGTCGTGCCCGCATTTTGGTGCGTCGGATCCCTTGATGTGAGGCGTGCAGCTTCTTCAGCGTGTCCTTGCGCATGGCCTTCGGGATGACGAGGCGTGGGCCGCAAACAATCAGATCACCGTCCACAGCGAGGTCTTCACGCTTTTCCCAGTAAGGACGGAGCGCATGGGGTAAATCCGATTTGCGGGCTGGAAAACCGGTGTTTATGACAGCACGGAGATCGATGTACTCGTCGTCACTCTGGCCGGCTTCTAATATCTGACTCAGGATGACGTCACACCCAGCGGATGATTCGAAGAGGGGCGAATCAGCAGCAGAGCTGAGGAGCACGCTTCGGATCTGATGCGTGATTTCCGATTCCGCTTCCATGTCTGTTGACGTCGGATAGTCGACGGGAGCACGGGAGAGCGCGTCGGGGATGGCGTGACTTTTTCCCGACTTCCTGACGACTTGAAAGCTGTAGGGAAGAAGTTTTTCCCGGAGACGCTGCAGTCTTGGATTCGTGATGTCTGACAGAGGTTTGCTGTTTGTCAGTGTGACGAGGGGGCGATGGTCTGTCACAATGTCAAACATGGGCAATCCAGCCAGAAATACGTGCAGTTTGCGGACACTCCAGGTGATAGCCAGCATTTCTAGCTCAATCGCAGCATAGCGTGATTCAGTTTCTGTCACAAACCTGGATCCACACTCGACCAGTTTCCATTCCACCCCATGAAGCTGGAGAAGAGCAAACGCGAGTCCCTTTCGCGCTGCATCAGTGTGCACTGCGGTTGGTAACGCAGGGTTGAAGTAGGCCAGCACAGGAGGTGACGTGAGAGCCTGTTTGACAGCGTTGAAGGCCGACTCGTGCACATCTGACCAGATCCACTCTCGAGACGGGCGGAGCAGGTCCCGCAGAGGCTCAGCCGCCTCAGATGTGTCTGAGGAGAACGCGCTCAGCTGATTCACCAGACCCATAAAACTGCGCAAGTCTGTGATGTTCTGCGGTCGTGGAAACTCAGCGATGGCGCGCACCTTCCGCTTTTCTGGAGAATATCCGTGTTCAGTGACGTTGTATCCACAGAAGGACACTGACGGTTCAGCGAAAACGATTTTTGTGGGGTTTAGAGTGATGCCACTGTCATCGCACCGCTGTAGAACTTGAATCACGTGCTTGAGGTGACTTCCATAATCACTGTCGAACAAGAGGACGTCGTCCACGACCTTCCTGGTGTTGGGGATGCCAGCCAGCGCTTTGTCTCCCCGGCGATTGTACTCATCGCCGCTGGAGCAGAGTCCCATCACAGCACGCCGGAACATGTAACGGCCCCAGGGCGTCAGGAAGCATGTCAGGGGTTGATGTTTCTCCAAAATTTTGATCTGAAAATATCCAGATTTGGCATCAAGTTTGGTGAAGAACCGAGAGCCCTTCTCGATGCTGGCTACCGCGTCCTGAGGGGTAGCCACCGGATGTGTACCCCGGCGCACATATTTATTCAGCGCCGTAAGATCTACGGTGAGCCGCACACCGGCCGGGGACCCGGAACCATCTGGTGACTGCTTGGGAACTGGATGAATGGGGTGAACCCACTCAGTTGGTTCGTCCACTGGAACGATGACATCCTGAGCAACCAGTTCATCGAGTTGCTGTTTGATCTCGTCCCTCCATGCATGGGGAATGGCACGAGGAGCTGAAATAGCTCGAGGCTTGGCATCCTCTGTCAGTTCGATTGTCATCGGTCCTCCCGACATCTCACGGAGGGGACCGCCACTGTAAAAGACGCGAGGGAAGGCTGCCCTCAGCTGCTCCATGTGAGCGGCCCGCTCCTCAGGTGTCGAGTCGCGACTGTGATTCCAGACGGGCAGTCGACAACCCACGCCATCTGTTGGCGGTGGGGTGAACGAGTGAGTGACTCGCTGCGCCGCTGTTGACGGCCCGGCGCCACTAGCGCACAGCATCTGGGCCGGGAAGTTTGGAGGCAGCAGCCCCAGGCGCATGCAGTCCGTCCACGACAGGAGTGCTCCATTGATTTGTTCCACCACCGCAATGCATGACGATGTGACCCGGTCGCCCATCTCCAAGGTGCACCACACGGTTCCCATGCAGTTTAGCTGGCGGTTGTCAGCTGTGTGGAGGTGACTTGTTGGCGGCGACAGGTCACTGACTTTAATGCCGAGGCTTTTAGCTGCGGCTGGACTGAGCACCGTTTGTTCTGCACCTGTGTCGGGAACAAAACGCAGAACTCCATCGGTGCTGCGATGGCGGACGCGGACCTGCACTCTGGGTGTTGTCTGAGGATTGAAGCCGCGTAAAAACACGCTGGCGAGCGACGTCCGGCCGACGCTTTTACCTCGAGGGCTCTGACGTCGGGGAGTTTGTTCTCGGCGAGGACTGTAATGGCGTGGCTCTTGCCGTGAATCTCGCCGCGGGGAGACCTGCCTGTAGGGTCTCGAACGGTTCTGACTGCCGAACTGACGCCTCTCGCGTTGGTCAGATCGGCTCCTCCTATCACACACAACCTCAAAGTGGCCTTCAAAATCACATATAGTGCAGTTGTAGTTGCGAGCAGGGCACGCAGTGACGTCATCAGAAGTGTGGCGTTCGCTACTGCAGCGAGAACATGCACGCCGCTGCTTTGGTCGCTCCTGCCTGCCGCGTCGATATGATGACACGGGACAGATGTCAGCAGCGCGGAGACGTGCTGAGTCTTGCCGGGAGTTTTCCTGTGCTCGGCACACGTCAATCGCTGTCTGCAGAGTGAGATCGTGACGGCTGAGTAGGATTCTGACTGTTTCCTCGTCCCTGATGCCAGTAACGATCCGGTCCCGAAGTTGATCATGAAAACACTTGTCACAGAACTCACAAAACTGCAATCTCCTTCAACGTCATGATATAGTCATCGAAACGCTCACCCTCCTCTTGGTTACGCAGATAGAATTCTCGCCTGTCAAGAATTACACTGCGCTGACGGCGGAGGTAGGCTTCCATAGCTGCGATAATGGCAGTAACGTCAGCCTCGGCGGGAATGTTTAAACTGAAGCTGACGATTCTTGCCCACTCATCGTCGAGCAGATTGTAAAGGGCTGAGCGTTGGTCCACGACAGCCATGTCACAGATACCGGTTAGACGAGCGAAACCTTCGTACTTCTGCTTCCAGGCCGCGAATTCGCGCAAGCTGGTCGTGGACGCAAGTCGGGGCGCAGGCGTGGCCAGAGCAGGTAAACGAGTCTTCACTGCGGCTGCAGGTGCACCCGTCTCAGCCGTCGACGTCTCGTCGAGGTTCACTGACGGGCGTTGAAGCGCCGATTCCAACATCAAGCAGAGTCTTTCCTCCCTTTGTGCCGCCTGTTCTGACTGTCGAGCCGACTGCTCGATTTGAGCCTTCATCAAGGCCGTAAGGCCTGCGATGGCGTCCTTGGTCTCACTATCCATTTCAATAGTCACTGATGAGCACTAAAGATTTCACGTGGCGGTAAAAAGTTACACCTACGCAAATTCAACTGCCGGCTGCGCCATGTTAAGTCCGATGTGGTTTATTGTTCTCCCGGAACACAACTCGCGGGCCGGTCCACAGCATGGCCGACCCAGACAGGTCACGTGACCCGTCCAGAGCTCTGCACGGACAGAGCCCTGAACGGGCACCCAACAACAAGAAACATTATTTTTACCAGTTCGCTATATTGCATTGTAACATGTTCTCGTCGCAATAGACAACACAACCACATATCGGACGGGCACACGACCACACATCGGATGGGCATGAACGCGCCCTGGGGGATCCTGCTTGGTAATGGAGCAAAATGACACCGATGGATACCCAAAACAAACACTAAAAGAACTCGGGGCAATTTTTACCACTCAGAGCTGAGAGCTGGCCATGTCGCAGTGGGATGCCCTAAGGCTGAAAAAGAGCGGTCAATCGTGAAATTACCCGAATACAAAGAAGAGGACAAGCGAAGTTGAAGGCGGTATACGTAAAAGTGGGGTGCCCCAAGGCTAAGAAAGAGCAGACAATGGTGGAAAATGGGCGCGCAATCATGCACTAGAGGGCAGTCAAAAGTAGATGAGAGTGCTCAATTTTATGGTGGGCCGCTTTATAGCTAACAGGGACGGTCAAGCATGATTTAGGGGCTCCGAACCACAAAGCGGAAGGCGGCCAGAGGTGAATGAGGGCAGTCCCCGTTGAAGTGGGGTGCTTTAAGGCTGCACAAGAGCGGCCAACAGTGGAGAAGGTGCGCACAATCATGCAGAAGAGAGCGGCTAAAAGTGGATGAGGGCAGTTCATGTTTCAGTGGGGCACCCAAGGGCTGAAAAGCGGATCAATTATGAAAACAGGGTGCCCAACCACAAAGTTAAGAGCGCCTGGAGGTAAATGAGGGTGGTCCACGTTGCAGAGTTCCACCAAGGGCTGAAAAAGGGTGGCCAATCGTGAAATATGGGGTCATGTCTAGGAAATATCTGAAACTTTGTCTCCAGGGTATTTTTGGGCCAGGAACACGCCTGTGAGAATCTTAGCCCCCTCCGACCAAGGGTGACCGAGTTATAGCCCGAGGCATTTTTGGGGGGTCACCGTGTAGACTCAGCTTTGATGCTTCATAACTCAAAAACACATTGCCTGATTATCAAGTTTTATATATAATTGAACTCGTATTGAACTATTATTATTTTGAAAAAAGAAAGCCTTAAAATTTAAAAAGTTTTGACTTTTAATTTGTTTGGTCTTTTCTTTCTTGACCTAGCTTGACCTTTTCGCAGTTGAAATTGACCTGTTAAACATCTAAAAAATTTTGCTTCATAAATTATCTTTCGATAAAAACAATAAAAATGCGTTCGTGCTATAAATTCTAAATTTTAGCACCTAAGGTATGTATGCAGAATTTTTTGGTTTTTGATCACTGCGGTAGTACAGCATTACGTTTAAGACCGCAAACAAAGGGGTTGCTTTTGTAATCAGTTGCTTGCAATGATACTGCATTGTCATTACGCAATTTTCATCGTGCAAGTGTCAGAGTTTATGAGGATTACACGCACCCACACGAGGGGGCGGGCAACCAGCCTCCTCAGGTTTCCACAGGTAGTAAAAAAACACCTTCGCGCAGCGCCATCATGGTTCATATACCTCTAACTCGACATTTTTGAAGCTTCTAGCAAAATTTTAGGCCTGGGTCATACCAGGTCAGCCCGCCAACCCAGGTCAAGAGACCTAACCTCGAAAAAACTTTGGAGGTGCATCACTAAGATAAAGTTGAACCTATTGTGCTTAGATTCACATCACATAGTTGGGTCACCGAGGAAGCTAATTTTTCGAAGCAGGATTTCTATATCGACCATCTGGGACGAGGTCATGGTCACAATCTTTTCATTAGAAATGCATGGGACAATTAGTAAATTTTGATAACTTGCAAGAATTGAGAATTGTCGAGAATTGCGATGTAGGTTTTATTTTTAAGTTGTGTCTGACTTGCCACTGCAGGTTGATTAATATGTTTTGCCATAAAGACCTAAGCCCGGCTCTAGGTCAAAGCAGGTTAATTTTGAAATTTGACTAGACAAAATTATAAAATATATAATCCAATCGGACTCGACAAGAGCATTCCAATGGTGTTGAACATTTTTTCTACGGCTCTGCTCTGTCAGCTATTGTGCCAAAAAATTTAGGTTTCCACTGTGTTCCTGTAATGCTTTTCTTACGCATACATTTTTCACTGCTATTAAGTTCTTGTACATTCCACAATCAAGCATAGCCAATGACAGCTCCAAAGTCTGTTCGCCAATGTGATTATGGAAAAACGACCAAAAGTCTCATAGAATACCAGCGGTAAATAAGATATCCATCACTGTTCATGAAAGCTCTGCAAACAAACCAAGAGAGGTTCGGGTTTCGTATACCTATGTTTGAACTAAACTGTGTCGTGCTGTGGAAGTAGACTTTCTTTTATGGGTGCTGCGTGAATGGTCGCAAATTTAGTCATGGTGAATGTCCAATGCAAAGTTAATATTAAACATACAGGTATGAATTATTTGGCTTGAGTAATGAGTGATCTGACGGCCATGAAATGATTAACTTTTAAAAATATGATGTGAGGCAACCTGTTCAAGTGACCCAGTTGAATGCGTTATGATTTCAGGACAACAGTTTTTCGCATGTATGAGCAGATTAAAATTACTTCCTGGGAATGAAAGCCTTTCAGATACTTTTTTTACATTGTATGAATCTTCTCGAACGTATGCTTTGCTGCACTGGGGCACATTGTATCGATTTACTTTCTATTTTTTATTATTCCATCTCCGGGAACGATGTAATTGTGTGAGTTAGTGGTGCTTATAGGATAAGTTATAATTGTTTGAACTATTGATAATTTCGCAACATCTTTGTATATTCTCGTTTAAGGCTGCAAGGCCCATTACTAATAAGTTCCTTTGCGCTCGTCTCCCTCGGAACAATGTATCGTTTCTATCACTTTTAATGACTGCTGTTTTTATATTATTCTATCTTTTTATAAACCTCGTCCAAGTTGTTGCCCGTTCAGTTTTAGGAGTCGGAGTCTCACTAGAGTCATCAAAGGACTTTTCACGGAGACCCCAACCCCACCACACAAACGAGCAACTCCCATGATGAAGGGTTAATAAAGGAACCAAAGTTGAACGTCCCACAAAGCATAAGGACGGCCGTCTACCTCAGGTCACCCTCTCACCAGTCAGTTGCCAGCTGACCTACGGTAT
Organism: Lepas anatifera; assembly: GCA_034440635.1. Taxonomy (NCBI): domain Eukaryota; kingdom Metazoa; phylum Arthropoda; class Thecostraca; family Lepadidae; genus Lepas; species Lepas anatifera. The sequence continues at coordinate 3,077,930 of JAOTON010000535.1, read as the reverse complement.
TTGCGGTACCTACCACCTGCCGGTTGACCTAAATTATTTTGCCAGAAGTTGCAAAAATGTCGAATTAGAGGTAGATGAAGTACGATGGCGCTACGCAAAGGTGTTTTTTTACTACCCGTGGAAACCTGAGGAGGCCGGTTGCTCGCCCCCTCGTGTGGGCGCGTGTTAATTCTCATAAACTCTGACACTTGCACGATTAAAATTTCGTAAAGACAATGCAGCATCATTGCAAACAACCGATTACAAAAGCAATCGCTTTTTTGCGGTGTTAAACATATTCTGTACTACCGCAGTGGTCAAAAACCGTCTGCATACCTACCTTAGGTGCTAAAAATTTGTAATTTATAGCAAGAACGCATTTTTTATCGGAATATAACCTAGGAAGCAAAAAATTTTTGAGGTGTCTAAAAGGTCAATTTCAACTGCGAAAAGGTCAAGCTAGGTAGAAAAAGAAAAGGTCAAAGGAATTAAAAGTCAAAATGTTTAACATTTCAAAATTTTCTTTTTCCAAAATAGTGCATAGTTCAAGACGAGTTCAATGATATTCAAAACTTGTTAATCAGGCTATGCGTTTTTGAGTTATGAAGCATCAAAGGTGACCTCCCGAAAATGCCTCGGACTATAACTCGGTCACCGTTGGTTGGAGGGGCTAAGATTCTCACAGGCGTGTTCCTGGCCCAAAAATACCCCAGAGACATAGTTTCATATTTTTTAGAGATGGTGGTGTCAAATTGAAATATTTTTGGTCGTTTTGTCCTGGAATGCCCCTCATGTGGAAGAGGGCGGCCAAAGGCAGACACGGGCGGTCCATGTTGCAGTGGGGCGCTCTAGAGCTGAAAAGGGCCGCCAATCGTGAAAGTTGGGCGTCCAACCGCAAAAAGAGGGTGTCAAAAACAGTGATATGTTGGTGCGTAAATGGAGCAAACGATAGGCACCTATCGTGCACCATGGAGGCGCTGGAGGCACAGTGCGTGCTGTCAAATGTTGGGGCGCCCCTAGTGCCGTGTGGCGGGGGGCTGGTTGGGCGCCGTTGGAGAAAAAGTAAGATACCAATGATGCATCAAGCACTCAGCAGAAATATGTGGGCGCCTATAGAGAAGTGTGAGAGCAACAATGGAGCGAAAGAAAAACACCAATGTGTACCATGGGGGCCGCCAGACAGAGCGGTTTGTTGAAATGTGGGGACGCTCCCGATGAGCCCAGGGCGGGAGATGAAGGCGCCGGTGGGGCAAAGAACAGGCACCAATGATTCATCATGGGGGCGCCAGTGATACAGACCGATGTGTCAAAAGATGGTGGAAAGGGGCGGGGAGGGCGCCCATAAAGCTAAAAGTAGACAACAATGTTGGATCATAAGAGGGGGAACCAGTGGTATAGAATGGGCTGTTGAAAGGTGAAAACCCCCTCAGTGGGCCATGGGGGCGCCGTTTGAGAACGCACCAATTATGCACCATGGGGGAGCCAGAGGTAAAGAGCGGGTCTAACAAGCAGGGGGCGCCCACAGTGAAGCGTGGGGGCCCCAGTGGAGTGCAAAGAAGACACCAATGATGCCCATGGGAGTGTCAGTGGTACATGCAGGGTTTCAACAGATGGGGCGCTCACAGTGACGCGTGGGGGCACCGTTGGAGCAAGAACGAGATATCAATGCTGCACCATGGAGGCGCCAGTAGTATAGAGCGGATTTTAAGAAGATGGGGGCGCCCGTAGTGAAGAGTGGGGCGCCGGTAGTACATAGCGGGATGTCAAGAGATGGAAGAGCCCACGATGTGGCTTGGGGCGTTGATGGAGTGAAACAAAGACATCAATGATGCATCATGGGGGGCGCCAGTGATACAGGACTGGTTGTCAAGATGTATTTGTATGCAGCATCATTACCACGGGGCACCAGTATTTCCGTTAGGCATGCAAACGTGGAGCAAATGGAGGCGGGCCCCGGGGGGCGCCATAGTGTCGAGGGGGCGCCTTACCAGCGAGGGGGCCGCGGCCCCCGCGGCCCCCCTTGGATCCGCCCCTGCCACTTTAACACCATGCCCACACCTCCTCGGCATCACAAAGCTGGCCATCAAGTACCTACATTGCACTTGCAGTCATGCTGGAACTCTGCATTTTAGGTATCGAAATATAGCTAGGCGTATTTATTGTGATCAGGCTTCACCTAAATCAATCTCTAATGATGGCAAGAAGAGATCTGTAATAACATATATAAATGTTCCCATTTTCGTCATTGAATAAGAAAATACAAGTTGATTAGGCATAGCGAAGTGAGGCTATTTAGTATCAAAGCATTGTCTGTAGTTTTCTAAGCAGTTCCTAATTTTGTAAATGTGATGAAAATTTATGTAGATGTGATGTGTACTTAGCCGCGCCAATTTGTTTCAGTAACAAAATTGTCCCATTTTTTGCCCAATGGCTAAGTATCCTTGGACACCATGCAAACGTTACAAGCTTGCTTATGGTCTTGCGTGATGTCCAAGGAGATACCTGATTTAATACTGAAGGTAGAAGGATGACCTTTGTTCATTAGCGTATTTAAATTTTAAAAAAAGAAGAAAAAAGAAAAAGGGCCCAAACATCTGTAAATATAAAAAACGCGCTCGCGGTAAAAACTGATTGAAATCCTCCAAAAAGCTTAAAAATGTATTTCGTATTTAAAATGGGTCTTGGTAAGAAAACAAAAAATGTTTTTTGGCGTTTTACTGTCATTTGGTATCAAATAGGTACAACTGGAAATCATAGGGCAAAATTTAATTTCTAAATTTTCCATATATTGACATCCTTGTGTGCATGCGTGCCTTATTGACACCAAACAAGCTAACTAATTTTTTTATAATTATGGGCCCCCGTGGACTGGGGCCCCCCTTGAGGTGGGCCCCCTCTAAGGTTGGCCCCCACTTTTCAAACCGTTCCTACGCCCCTGTCCGAAACTATGATAGCTAGAAACATTTTTAACGCCATTCGAAAGCTCTTGAGTTGCTCTTGCATTACAGTGACAATGATTTTCGTGTCACGTCAAAGCCTAGGGAGCTGCAGGTCACTGAATATTGGGAATGTTCTTGGGAATGTCCATAGCCACCCATGCATAGGGGTGTTTCTTTTTCGCTAATAACCTCCAAACCAATCGAGATACAACCATAGTTGATGCACCATTGCAATCCTCTTGTCAAGACAAATCGAATGATATACTATATTGCTATGCCATGTCAAATTTAAAATTTGACCTGACCCAGGTGGGCGGTCTGACCCAACATAACCTGGTATAGTCATGATGTATATTATTTGACTTGCAGGGACCCTACAAACACGTTGGTGACAAAATAAAATTAATATCTTTGTTTATTCAAAATGTATTGAGTTACACACCAAAAAATGCTTATTTGGCCTAAAGTAACCTTTCAAAGGTCATGAGTCCAAATTTTTGGTATCAACTTCAGAAATGGGCTAAGAGCAAGCTGAAACTGATATTTGAAGTTGATGGCATTCATACTTACTGAGAAAAGCTCATTTCGTGATTTTCCCCATGCATTTGCAGGAGGTCATGCTCTGCACATGACCTTAGGTTACCAATATCAACAATCCGGATCATATGTAGTAGCTCCTGGTGGGCCCAATATGTGGTAGGAGTTTCAACTTGAGCGATTAACCCTCCTTTTAGTTATGCCATCCTAATCATTTTTTGAGGTGAGGTCACTTCACCTGGCATGGTGACCTGACCTGATATGACCTTGAGCTAAAATTTTCAGAAAAGATGTAAAAATGATAAAGGAATAGCTAGACTAAGTTTGGTGGCGCTACACGCTGCCACTTTGGGAAAAACCCGAGGGGGTCTAAAAAGACCCCGACCCGGGCGGACGTTAAGCAAAGGATTCTCCTAGGTAGGTCGTTATGGGACCTCCTTTGTAGCTAATGGCGCCTTCTCCATTGGCCAATTAGGAGCCCTCCTTTATAAGTAGGAGGCTAGGCTCTTCGATACTCAAGGGGCTTTTTCAAACTCTAAGTATCAAGGGGGGGCTTCTAAGTCAGGAGGAGGGGCTCTTAAAATAAATCATGGGACCATTACCCCCATGTCCCCCGTGGTGGGGACGCCCCTGGTATCGATACAAACTCAGCCAAGCGCACCAAGCGTGAATATCGTTGCAGACCAAAGTCTGGGGTGCTTTACCTGATCCCTCGGCGATTATCTCCGGCGAAACCATTATGAAGATCAGATCACTGTTGCACAAGAAATGAGGGTACCTGCTTACCGACAACAATGTTCATCCAGCTCATAAGCAGTGGATTGTATTACGCTATTTCTTCGTAGTACCTGACGATATGCTCAAAATTTAATGCAGTACGCAACGCGTAGTGCACATCTATGCTACGTCATATTTTCAGAGCTACGACTTCAGAAATAACCTATAACCGTAACGTACGCCATCTTAAGATGTAGCTAACTTAGAGGCCATGGCCCCTCTGTCGGCGTGAATAGCCTTTTATGTCAGGGCAAATTTATAATAAAGAATGATGCGATGAAAAATTTGCAAGATCTTTTTCACGCCCATCCTGCATCCAATCCACCGACGAGCCTATTATTTTAGAAGAGGACACTGACGAGGGCAGAAAACTGATAATGGCTAGTAAATAAGAAGGGCATGACCGTGATAACGACCGGGAACTGAAAAACCGGGCCACGAGAATGGCATGACTACGGACAGTAGGAATGACGAATAGTAAGTAAGGCATCGCATTGATAATGAAATGGTAAAAGGAAGGTCCGCCTGCTATAAATGGCAGGACGTTGAGACTAACAATCAACATATTGGATACTACTACATAACATAACATACTAACAATCAACATATTGAGCAACGAATGACAGCACGGAAAAGCACAGGATTACCGAAGGATATGCACGGAAAAGAATAGGCTTCCACTAAGGACCGGGCACGGAAAAACACAGAACTCGATTAAGGATGCACCATGTATAGTCGTGCACGACTATAAATGGCACCAAGAAAGGTGAAACATCAAGAAGGCAGAGGTCAGAAACAAATTCTGTTCTCCAACGTAGACCACTTGATCAGTCGCGAATCTAGCCGGCAGGTTTAGGGGAAGGGCAAGCCAAAGTAAAAAAATCAGCGCCCGGTCACATATTTGGGCACAATTTAACAAGACGGTAGGTTGGGGGAAACCAATTTGAAATGGAAAAAACATGTCACAGGGTGACAGATGTGACAACAAGATGCTTGCTTTTGCTATCTAAGGATCATTTACTCAAAAGCGATTTTTCATATTAAGAGGACCAAGGTCCAATGCTTACACTGAAGTTGACTGGTCCTGGTTGAAGTTGACTGGTTCAGGTGAAGCACCCAAATTTTGCTTATAAACTAAAAACGAGCTGGGGTAAAAGATCAAAAAGAACACCAAATCAATATAGACCCAGTTTGCGTATAAAAATGCCCTGTTTTAATCCTTGAACCAGTGGGGCGGGTATTTAAACAGTACCTCAGTTTTTGCTGACGGTGTTGAAAATCGGTGCTGAGGAGTACCTCACATATTCGGTACACCTTACCCTTAGTCAGTTGCGCAGCTTTCATAAAAATACGGTTAGGTCATTTCCAGTCAAGTCACCAGGCCAGGTTCAGTGAATTCAGCTCCCAAATTTTTCAAGTGGCACGAGCAAGAATTTATTGATCGAAATTGATATTTAAATTTATTGATCGAAGTTGCATATCACTGAAAAGACATCTTCGAAACGAGTGTCGCAAGTTGTGATGACGGGATTGTCCATATCGATGACGTAGGGTCAGTTGCAGGGGTACTCTCATTCCTCTCTGTAGGAAAGGAATGAGAGGGATTAGCGGGAAAGGATTATCCGCATTGGAAAAAGGGAAAATGGCGAAGAATGACACCATTTTTGTACATGCGGCTTAAGATAGCTCTATATTTTATGTATGTATTGTGATATCTAAGGCCACTTCCCGGAATCAAGTCATGAGTTTTCACCTGTGAACTTTGAAAGGTCATTTGGGATTACTTGATTTTTTCAGACTCAGGCCAATAACTTCCCAGAAAAAGGTATTAGAGCTTTCGTTTTGATATCATCGCATTTATGCTGTCATTGCGAATTGATTGGGTTGCATACCGACCATTTTAGATTAGATGGTGATATCTACCTGATTTGGGCTAATAATTTCTATAGATTTTGACCTGGTATGATCAGCATGATACCGAAAATACATTGTGTCTGGCAGCATGCTGTTGTTAAGAATTATTTGATGCGCCAGAAGTTCATTATACATCAATGGAAGAAAATTTAGCCCCCAATACTCTTTGCCACATGTTCCAATTTTTCATGGTTTTGCCGGTTAAAACCGGTTGGCGCCAGAAATTCCTCTTTTGTGGCATAAAGAAGACTCGTAGCAAAATCGTTTAGCTGGCCCCAAAAGTCAGTCTTGGCAACGTGCCTGTTGGCTGGCTCCTCCTGAGCGTGGGAACTGGTCAGTGCCATTTCGCGTAAACAGGACTTGTGTCGATCGTCTGTAAATGTTTATTCACATGTATGTACATGTAGGGAGAGACCTCACGGGCGCCGCACGCCCGCTCGGTAATTATGGGAAACGATTCGCTTTTCCCTTCCTCATGGGAAAAGTTTAGCACATTTCATCTTCGAGAACTGGTGTATTGGGCCAATATAATTGTATTTTGCAGCTGTCTCATATTCAGCGCAGCAGGCAAACTTTTAGGGATATGGAGCATTTAAAGAAATTTTCTGCTAGCAATGACTGCTAGTAAAGAGAGAAAGACAACTTCATGCTTTCCTACAGGAGTCGATTCTCGCCCTCGAAAGTTTTGGGAATCTTGGGTAAAATGCTCGGTTTAGCGCAATACCACCACACCTTTTAATCCCACACACCCTGATCTAATTTTAAGTCTGAGTCAAGGCAGGTCATGGAATCATTCCCAAATGATTGCACGAGGTTTTCGCCGTCTTCCCCGCAGCACTTGATCTGGGAAAACAATTTGACTAGAAGTGAGTCCTAGCTTAGGTTTAAGGCTTCAATGCACCTGCAATTATGTCACTTAACCTCTTTGGGATATGACATGGGTCAGTGACCTCAGGGAGGATGAGGTGGCTTGGTGGATAGCACCCTTGTCTTCTAAGCCACCGGTCCCGGGTTCAAATCCCGGCGGAGCCTCTGAAGAAGTCGATCTGATTCCCAAAATCCCTTCCCACAGGATGAGGGTTGGCGACACCGTATGACCCTGGCGGTTGGTGCGTCGTTAAATCCCAACAATTATCATTCAGTGACCTCAGGCAACCTCAGTTGAACTCAGATGACCCCATCGACCTCATGTCCATATGACGGTCGTATAATAAGGAGGTTGCATACCTTTGGGTTTGATGCATTGGGTGATGCTTACCTGGGTGATTTTCTGAAGTTTGACCCTTTTGAGGTCAAGCTGAGTAATGACCTAGGGTCGTCTAAATCATCAAAATTATCGATAGTCAGCCACCAAGCTGTTTTACTTTTGGAACTTTTGTTGTTGTTGAAAAAAGTCATACAGGGTCAACAACCACATCAAAATTCAAACAAGGCCAATTTACCCAAATCACCTCCGTCGGTGTGATCTAACACACCTGTCAGCGTATACTGCTAACATCGGTTCCCGAGCACATGGGTGACCGTTGGGTGGCTGTTGACCTTTGACCTTTCAAGGTCAGCTGAGGTTAGTGACTTTGAATGAACTGATTTGATATGCAACAGTATGTGCGGAAACATTCAAGCTCATCAGAGGTCGTTTTTACTGATGCCGCAGTTGATCGCATGCTGGGAGAGACCAAACTCACCCGGTTGTATTGGGTTTGTTTTGTTTTATTTTCCGATTATCAGCGGCCATGTGCGTCACAGTGATATATGAAGTAGTTTCAGTAAAACAGTGATATCCTCGTATCTATTTATTCATTTATTAGACATTGTGAGATATATTCATACGTCGCACGGCTATTCCATATCTCGAGTCAAGCGATAAAACAACAGAGTTGAAGGATCACATTCACCACAGGCAGCTCAGTATCCACACAAAATCTATAGCAATGTAAAAAGAAGACATTAAGAAAATTAAAACAGCTGAAAAGGGAAAAACATTTAATACTGGTAAAATTCCCAGCCGAGGCCCGGTCACGTGTCTCATTTAAGATATACCGTTATGGAGATGAAGTGCCGAACAATAGATATTTCTAAACAAGAAAACAGTAAGAAAACGGTTCTCTTAGCTTAAAAAAGCTTTCTCTAGCGAAGGTGGTTGACCAGGCCCTGACTGAAAAATTCTGCAGCCGTATTTGGCCACACATCGGCCTGCTCACAAGCATTCAGGGAGGCATTGCATGTCACTGGAGTCTTGTGAACAGGCTCGATTTTACGGTGGTTACTCCCGCATGCGCCACGAGAAGCAGACTCCTGTCCCGGTACCTGGAGGAGCTGCCAGAGAAAAACGCCCTGGCGCTGATTTTTGGGTTATACATGTTTTTTCAAGAACTTTAAGTCATGATGAATCCTTCCAGCCAATGAGCATGTTTTAAAATGACGAAGGATGTTATTGTACTCAAATGAAATGCCAGTAATTCTCCACAAAACTAGACTAGAAACTTTGTAGAATTGTTCTCTATTCTTTATTGTTGAGTTTCAAATGCTCCTCCCCAAACCAGACAGCCATAGGTACCTACTCCAAGACCGAGCTAAATTCGCACAGTTAATTCCAAAAAGAGTTTTAGGGTAAACATCATAAAGTGATCTTCCATGTGTTTCCAGTTTGAAGCGAGCCTATCAGTATCCCTACTATTCTGTTTGCTTTTGAGACAATTTCTTCAATGTGGGAACTGAAGGTTAGTCTAGCGTCTAGTTAACAGCCAGGTCACGCATGGCAGACATTCTCCAGGCCAGTACCGTTGACGCGATAGCCACTATCTACCGGATTACTGCGCAGAGTCGGAGACAACACCCTATACACAGACGGAGCAGGCGTTAATCCGCCACGCACTTGGCCACGCGCATAGTTTGCCTAATTCCGTTTTATAGCTCTCTTGCGTCATGCATGCTGTCACCTCCCCGTATAGCTTAACACCGTCAGTGAACATGAAGCAATCTGATTCTAGGAAGCTGGGAAAATCATTAACGAAACATGCACAGAGAAGGGGAGAGAAAAGCCCTTCTTCTGGTGGGTCTGAGACAATATTGTCCTTGAGGAACACTGGTCTTTCACAACCCTTTGCTCTCTTCCAGACAGGTATGAATTCAACTGCCTCAGTGCCGTTTCGGCAATGTTAAATGACTTCTCCAATTGATGTAGGGAAAGCGTGTGTTTGACACCCTTAAGGCCGAAATGCAATTGTGTAAATGATGTCTGTTTGAAACCCAGTGGATTCGTTGCTCCAGGCCGTGTGTAACATAGTGCTAAGATTTGTAACACACCAGCATGATGGCACAAACAATGCTGCTAGGCTGCTAAAATAGCTTAAACGTGAGCAAGCGATGTAGTAAAAACAACGTGATCTGAAATCTTACTAAATAACGGTGAAAGTGACACTGATTGGTAGATCGATGAACAGTGACATGACTCGGACCCTTTTTCTAACAAAGGGTACGATGTTGGCCAGCTCCAGTGAGCTGGGAAGATACCCTGCTCCAGAGAGAGCTTACACAGCTTTGTAACAGGTGCAGTGAGTTCGTTGGCGCCATCGTGTATAATCCGCGCGCTGACGTTGTCAGGGCCATACTCTCTATGTCGGATGGTGCTGAGCGACGATGATTGAACAATGCCGTCGGATACGTAAAACGATAACATAAAATGATTGGTTCCAATGGTCATTTCTTGGTCTCTTGAGATTTTATACTTTAATTTGCACTTTGAAAATTGTTGAATTGTCTCAAAACACGTTTCTGTGATGTTACGTCACTGGAACGCGTGTTTTTATATTTAGTTTCCAAACAGCAAGGGGAGCCGAATCAATCCTCTCCCGGCCGGGCGAGGGTGTAAAATACCTCCGGTAGAGCTATGGTGAAATATCCCCCTTCCCGAAAGAGGGCCAGGATCGTTAAAGGCCTCCGCAGGTTCTTTTGCACTTTATTTTCACAAACACTCCATCAAAAAAGGAAACCCTTTTCCAAGGAGTGTTGTGGCGAGACAGCTCGACCACCTCCGACGCTGAAGCGCGGCCCACCTGTCCTTTCACTTCCTTTCTTTGACTTAGGACCATTCTACACAGCTTACCTGCTCTCACAATTACCATTCCCGTTTCCTGCATAGGTTGGTCCACGATTTTCTATACTGACTGGCTGTATAATATATGCAGAGTCAAATCGAATTTGATAGCTTCTCTCCGCCATCTCTCCCCCCCCTCTCTCTCTCTCTCTCTCTCTCTGGTCTCTCCTCTCCATAAAGATTTCCACACGTCCGCGTCGACGCCCGTGAGACAAACAAGGTGACGCCTCCACTCAAGCCTCACCCTGCGTCGGCGCCAGTCGCCGCTCGCCGGTCGCCCGGGGTGCCGTCTCTTCTCACGCGTGCCTCGCCCTCGGCTCAAACTGACCGTTCACCAGTTCCGATCACCAGTCACACACTGTGCCACGGTCAAGGAGACACACTTTCTAGACAGGCCTGCGGTCACCGTCGCGGCCCGCGTGCGCCTGATGTCACTGTCTGATAGACGGCGTTAGTCTCCCCACAGGCGGAAAAAGGATTGCCTTAATGTGGATAGCAGTCGTTCTGGTCGCCAGATTCAAGACCGAAACCGATCAGAGATTTGTACTAGTGACCTTGAAAACACGCTGTGTTTCTGGGATAACTCACGAGGTGATTTATGCACATGAAAATGGGTAGAAAATGCGGGTTTTGCAACCTCAGTCGCCTCAGCTAAATGGGACGTGAATGGAAAACAGTTTCCCATAGATGGATCACTCCAGGAGCCTGCTAATGCCTGGTGTAATATTCACCTCTGTATTCATAAACGCCTTTACTTCGCAACTGCTTAGCGATGCTGATCTGCCGGTGAGCATCTGGCTGGTTTTTAGCGGCGTCACGTGGAGCGACAGTGGGTGGTGGCGCCTCCTCCACCGCCGCCGCGGCCGGGTCAGGTCGCCTCCGCATCAGCGATGCGGGCCGCGCAGTCGCGGCGCGGTGCCGAGCCGCCCATTTCACTTTCGCCCAGCTGCGCCTCCGGGAGCGGCCTCGCTATTATTGCGCTCTACCACAGCGCGTCGCTGGCGCGCTCTGTCCACCTGGATTTGTCTCAGCTGGCCATGAGCGTGTCCGTGATGGGATGATGTGGCTGCCTCCCACATCGTGATGTCGACAGAGAATGACACTGGCCTGTGACAGCCAGTTGTGATATTGTCCAGCCCAGCTGCCTCGTGACGTCAGTAGGACATGACACTGGCCTGTGACAGCCAGTGTGTGTATTGTCCAGCCCAGCTGCCTCGTGACGTCAGTAGGACATGACACTGGCCTGTGACAGCCAGTTGTGTATTGTCCAGCCCAGCTGCCTCGTGACGTCAGTGGGAAATGGCACGGACATGTGACGGCCAGTGTGTGTATTGTCCAGCCCAGCTGCCTCGTGACGTCAGTAGGAAATGGCACGGACATGTGACGGCCAGTTGTGTACTGTCCAGCCCAGCTGCCTCGTGACGTCAGTAGGACATGACACTCGCCTGTGACAGCCAGTTGTGTATTGTCCAGCCCAGCTGCCTCGTGACGTCGGTAGGACATGACACTGGCCTGTGACAGCCAGTTGTATATTGTCCAGCCCAGCTGCCTCGTGACGTCAGTGGGACATAGCACGGGCATGTGATAGCCAGTTATGTATTCTCCAGTCAGAGCTGGGAAGCTCGATTGCTGCGACCAAGCACTGCCTTCGTGACGTGCACTGGTCTAGCAACCTCGAAAAGAGATGATACATTAAGTTGACGAAAAATGAAGATAACGCGGTTATTCTGGTCGCAATGCAATGAATGAAGGCTTCCAGTCATTTCTCTGAACTAGTAAAGATAGAGTAAAACAATCTAAACCGTTGGAATCCTCGCAGCAATCCTAATCAAATTATGTATATATATATATATATATATATATATATATATATATATATATATATATATATATACGGATAGATATAATATGACCTTTTTATTTTTTAATTAGGGCCACTCCCAACAGGCACACTTGCCCAATTACAGGGAGTATTGGCATGGGTGTCCCCTCCACCGGGTCAGATCGGACACGGAAGGCGGTTTCCCGCCGTGGGGATTGAACCCACGTTAATCCATGCTATCCGATCCGAAGACTGGCAACCAAGCCACTAGGCCACCCCGGCCCCAAATCCTAAAGTCAAATCCTAGGTTTGTTAGGTCAAATATAGGATTTGACCTGACCTGAGGTCAAGTCAAAATCAAATTACGTCACAACGCACATCATTAGAACCGCAAGGACAAAGAAAACATAATTCCGTCAACATAAATGTTCTGCCACCATCTATTACTAAGTTATTCAGTTGCAACCATTTTTCCCATGCATTTCCAATGGAGAGGAGTTCATGGCTTGTACCTGACCTTAGGTCATTGATATAAAAATACCGGAATATATTTTGGAGAACTCTGTGGGCCCATTATGTGACAGAACTTTCAATTCGATAGGTTTACCCAAATCTGACTTATGCTCTCTTGAACTTTTTTGTGGTGAGGCCACTTGACCTGCGCTGGTGACCTTACCTGAGGTGGCCAACCTTAAAATTTTGAAAAAGGTTGTAAAACAATCAGAGAAAAGACATGCCAAGTACGGCAGCGCTACGCGCCGCCGTTATGTTCTCTCCGAAAAACCCGAGGAGGGAGCGGGTACCCGCCCCCCGTCAATGCGCGTTTTAAATTTGGTATCCATTCGAATGAGTAGGAAGAAATTTGATAGGAAACTGAACTACAAGGCAATGCAAACCAAGGCATATAACATGTCTATAGCATTGGAATACTTCAACTTGTCCAATCCATCGTCATCAAAAGCGATTTAGTGGTGGTTGCTGCCTGTTTGTATGGTGGGTGCCTTTACCCTGATCACTCAGAGAGAAGAGGAACGTATCTTACACTGCCACGTCTGCCGGAGGAACAAGCATATCCAAATTTTCAAGTCATTTTAGGTATACTTCAAAGCATGACAGTTTTACCATGTTGAAAGAGCCTCCACAAGTGACGAGCAGATATGAGGCCTTTTTGGATATCCTACCAGTACGGATACGTGGTAGGATATCCTTTTGAAGCTACTTATTCTAAATAAGTGGAATTTATAACAATGATGATTGAAATCATCATATATACACCTTCCAGTTTTCGCTTGCAGACATGTTAACTGCCGCCCTGATGGGGGCAATTAAGGTTGTGCCATCTCAGGTCAGGTCATCAGTGCAGGTTAAGTGACCTCGCCTCTAAAAAAGTTTATGATGGCATAAGTAAGAACAGGCTGAGTCTATCCAACTGGAACTCATACCGCATAATGTGCCCACCGAATGCTACAAAATGCACTCCGAGATTTTTCAAATCGGTGATCTAGGGTCAGGTACGGATCATGGCCTCTCCATTGGAAATGCATGTGGGAAAACGGTTATTGGCAAAAAAGAGCTCTTTTTCTGTAGATGCGGCTTAAAATACCTTCATAGTCTCCAAATCTTAGTATCCAAAGCACCTCTCCATGTTCACGACACAACTTTAAACCTATGACCTCTGCGAGGTCATCTGGGACTACTTAAGCAGGTTTGCAGACTTGGCTCAATAACGTATAGCACATAGCCTAACAAGGAATATAGCAGAATTATGATATAGAGCATGATCACAGCACATAACCCATAGCACCTATAGCAAATAGCACATGTTATGCACAAGTGGGACCTATTTTGGCAGCATACTTTGGAAATATTCGTTCAATTCTGGAATATGGGTGTGTCCTCTGGGGCGGAGCTGCGAAGTGTCATTTGGATAGATTAGAAAGGGTTCAGCATAAGTTTCTCATTTGGCTTGCATTTCAAAACCATACATCTCAGCCCTCTCAATCACTAACATATCATGATCTCTTACAGCTTTTCAAAATTAGCAGCTTGTCCCAGAGGAGACTACAGTACGACATTTGCTTTGTTCATAAAATTATCTCCGGTAGAGTGGACTCCGCTCCCTGCTTGGGAGTTTCCCACTGCATGTGCCCCAGCGAAGAACCAGGGGGCGCCTCACCATTTCCTGCACGTGCCGGTGCCTCGAGTTGAGACGGTGAAAAGAGGCTTGTTTCGCCGGGCGGTGCTTGCTTTAACGCACAGTCGGTCGCTGCCCCGAGGTGGATCCTTTTAATTCACCACATGCTAGTTTTAAGTCTAGTGTAATAAGATACATTAAAGATCATCCTTTTAAAATCATCCGTGTGCTTTAGAATTTCATTCGTCGAATCAACTGCTTAAGCTGCTTTAAGTCATACTTTTACCGTTTTGAATGTGTTTTACCTTATATTTTTAATCATTGGGTCCCTTTACCACCAATAGGAGATATGTCATTGTAAATACTCATCTAGTGTTCTCTTTTATGTCCATGACTTCAGCTGTAATTGGGCCAGATACCTGTTGCTGATCTAAGTGAATAAATACAAATACAAATTATGCACATTTTACCTGTCTGGTTTGTGTTTTGAATTCAATTTGAGTTGCGTTTTAATTATATTTTGCATACTTGAACCCTTGATGAAGTCTTAAAAGGGAAACTCTGGGCTAACAAGTGATTAAATGGCAATATATTAGTTCTAACATAACTTGGCATTTATTTACGCGTTTTTCAAACCCTAAATCGGTTCTCCCCACCTATGGATCCAGGAAAGGCAGGACCCGGCCTCTTCTAGCTCAGTGGTGACCGTAATAGATGCTTGAATGGAGTTCAGTTATTCCAGGAATACTTTTGCATCTTCCTTCCCATGCTTCCGAGCATTCAAGTGCTTTTCTACTTCGCCTCGTCTGTTCTCACCAGTTATACTGTTTATATTTCCGTGTGCTTTTATCGAGTCATTTTGTACAGTGCTGGGACCAGGGATTGTTTACATTTCACCTATTCTTAAAATTGCTTTTAGGTCAAAGCATCTTTTTAATGTCCACCAGCTACGTCAATATTTTGTTCAGAAATAAATAATTACTAGTTTAGATAGCACAGGACCATGCAGACGCATTCTTGCAATAGTAGCAGTATGATCATTAGCATACTTACGTAAAGTGTGGTACATCAACACTGCAACCGAGGACAGTTCACAAATGTGCTGCTATCGACTGTGAATAGACCCGTGCATCATTGACTGGGTGACATCACAATGTGATCACTGGTTTTTACAGCATTGCTTCATTTCTTAATCGGAAGTTTGAAGGTAATTGTTAGGCTTCACCGCAGTGAGGAAGGGGGTGATTGAACATCTGGTGGCTGAAAACGGTGATGCGAAGCGCCGCCATGTTTTGCAGCACACGTCATTTCTTATTGATTCTGCAGCTATTCCGAAAATGTTAAGCTTGGGTCATCTCAGGTCAGGTCACCAGGCCAGATCAAGTGACCTCACCTCCAAAAATGTTTCAAGTAGCACCAATGAAAGCGTGTTCAATCTATACATAAGATACTCATATCAGATAATGGTCCGAAAAAGAACAAGAAGTTGTAGTACCGGCATTTTTATATCCATGGCCTAGGATCAGGCTCGGGTTATATTGGCAATGCATGAGGACAACGGGAAACGAACGAAAATGGCTCTATATTTATGTGCATACGGTTTAGAATACCTTCCTCTTTTTTCAAATCGCACTACCTTAGGCCTCACTCCCGGGTCATGTTTCAAGTTTGAACCTGTGTCTTCTGAGAGGCCATTTGGGACTGCTTAATTACGTTTTCAAACTTGGGTCAAAAACTTTACAGGAAATAACAATAGAGCTTTAATGTTGACACCACTACGTTTAGATTATCATTGCGAGTCGATTGATATGCAAATTAACAATGTTAGGTCAGAAAGTGACCGTGACCCGACCTTAGGTTAGGTCATTTTTATGTTTGACCTAGCATGGTCATATGAAACATTATCCAGTTCCCCGTAACGAGCGAAAGCAAATGGTGCTTAAAATTGTCTCTAACTCAACTCAGTCAGACGCAAGAGCCCAGAGAACTTTCTCTAACCCGTTGCCTTCTTTGAACTGCCATAACCTTAAAATTGGCCTCAGTCAAAAAGTGACTGATATAATTTCTCCGTTAGTTCTTATAATATATCCACCAGCGGTCGCAGATTTCGCTTTCCCGCATAGGAAGCGAGATCGAGCCCCCAATGAAGGCGCCTCGGAGACGAACTGGCAAAGGGGTCAAAAGTGAGGGCATTAAAGGAATGTGGCACCTTCATAATGTGATTTCAACTGAGATAGCCAAGTTGTAAAGCAAGTTGGAAAACCCGGTACTCAATATATCATTTATCTTGAACTCGAGATTTCCGTAGGAAAAAGCTAAGACCTTTGAAATGTACACCCATGTACCCTTAGCAGCAGGCCACAGTTGTCATGGCTGTTGGTGTGACGACATATACGACTTCACGGTGAATATCAGCCAATCGAAGCTCTGAAGCGTATTGAATATGGTAGTGGTTGCCAGGTCATGACATCATCCACTGTCAGATATTTGTGTCCTTGCCTAGAGCAGCATTTTAAAAATCAAAATATTGAGCTTATTGTACATTTTCAGAGAAGTCATGGACGCCTCCTTGATTTTCGGCTCAAAGTTCCCCTAATTGCACTAACTTCAGGATTCGACCAAGGTGCCACATTCCCTTAAAGCATAGGCAAAAAAGCCGTGAGGTAGCTATAAGCCAAGTGTGTGTTGTCGGGTGGTGCAGGCCTCTGCCCGCGGCTCTGAGTTGTGCGCTGGATGGGAGCAGGCACCAGCTGCCCAGCGCAGCCCCAGCCCGCCGCCACAGCCGCTGACCCGACTGGGTCACCGTCGCCTGGGTGTGCCGGCGTCGGCTGCCCGCGCCTGCGCACTGCAGCGGCGGACGACCGGCACAGAGTCGACGGCGACTGAAGAGTGGCTCAGTGCCGACACGCGCGCGGCGGTGGAAGGCAGCAGGCAGTGTGATCTCGGGCATGGGGCGCTCTCTCTGAGTCGACCAGACAGAAACAGAGGCTGAGGCGCCAGTGCACTGAGCCAACACCGTGGCCATGCGCGAGGCCATGGCCTGGAGACGCGCCTTCGCTGCCGCTGTGGCCATCCTGGCCTGCGTCGCTGTCGGTGAGTAGTGACCACCGGCTGAGGGCGAGCAGATGAGAGCAACAGCGAGCGAGACTCACGTGCTCGACTCCGAGCCGTATCAATGTTTGTCTTTGCCTGTGTCCATGCCAATGGAATTTATGGCCGTTAAATTGATGTGGCTCAATCACTGTTTATCTGTGATAAGCAGTGATATAGCTCAGCATAACTTTATAATAATATATTCAGGATAGTGACTTCCCTAGTATAAAGTAGAATATTTTTCATCTGGGATGCTAAAGAGTCATCTTTCTTGGATTTTTAAAACTGATGCACAAGTAGGTATCCAATTATTTGACTGATTGGGGAGTAAAATAACATATATCAGCTCATGTTCGTGCAACGAGTTGGACAAATGGGAGGGGCTTAATCGGGAAAAAATCGCAAAAACATAGTATTTTCACAGAAAAAAACGGCCAAAACGTGGCCATTCAGGCCTAAAATATGCTATATTAGGCTTTGGTGGGGGCCACGACCCCTTTGCCCCTCTCCCCTTGGATCCGTCAGTGAATACAGCCACCTGGGCAGTGTTGCTGTTAATCTGACCGGTTCCCAACAGAGCGTGGCCGATTTAACCTAGCGTGCTTGGTTCGTGAAACGCCACGCTCCATACCCAGACAAGAAGTGTGAGCTTTCCATGTCATTTGTTCCAATTAGTGGCGGGCTGCCGCCGCCGTGTGGAAATTAGGCCGCTGTGTCTGGCAAGGCATCGCGTCGTCATCACCGGACGTTTGGGGTCAGGCGATGTTGGCCGACTGTCGGCCTCCGTTCCCCACAGCAGGGTCTATCAACGTTCACCCAGTCTATCAACACGAGAGGCCGGCTGCCATTGCCTACCCAACCCAAGCAGCTGGGGGCGGCGTCCGGGGCGCTCAACACACGATCACCAGTGATTTAGATGAGAATCATCACTGAAGTGCTCTCTGTGTGGTCAGGCAGGCTGCCGAGTACTGTAGATATGGAATGTGCCGTTCAGGAGAGCACTGTCCAAAATCGGAAATTGGGGGATTTATTATGTGTTTAGTTTAAAGTAGGTTGGATACCACTGAAACCCGACCCACTACAGTAGTGCCTCTTCAGTTAGTGAAGCAGTCAAACCTATTCTGCGAACCGACGCCGGCATTCGCAGACATGCCGGCTGAGGCTGATGTTGCCCTGTCGTTTCACGCGCGTGGGCCGGTGTTAGGCTGCGGACTGCAGTCGGTCACTGGACCCAGCCGTCAGTTGTGGAATCGCGGTCACACCAGCGCCGCTGCGGCCGGCCGGCGTGCTGGGCCTAAAAAGCAGCTCCACCACCGACGCCGTGACGTGCCGAGCCGCCAGCCTGCTGCCGGAGCAGCCGGCAACACCATGCTCTGGTGATGTCGGCTGCTCTGCTGATCCTATGATAGTCTCAGCGCCACGCTCTGTCGCCAAGCGTTGCACCACGGTTTAATGCATTGTCTTGAGTAAGTGATATGCACCGTGTCACGTGTTTACCCCGCTCACCATCCGCTGGCGTCGCCCCTGCGCAGTGCGCTGCGGCGGGTCCTGGTGGTCGCCGAGGGCGGTTAGCCGCGACCCGGCCGGTCTGCTGGGCGCGTGAGGTCAGCCGCTTGTATCGGCCGTCTACGCAGAACGAAAGGCTAAAGAGCAGTTACCTTAAAATATTGTTTCGAGATCTAGCACTGATGTGCTGTGCGGCGCTGGGGCCGGTGCCGGAGCACGTGCGGCCTCAGAGCAGCAGCAGCGGGGAGAAGGTAGGTCGTCGGTGCCTGCGGGCAGCCGCGCGGCCGTCTGGAGCGCTGAAGCGTGTCGGCTGGTGTCGACGGCTGAGAAGTGGCGCTGCTGGGCCGGCAATGGTGCCGGCGTCAGAGCAGCCGGAGTGAGGGCACGGGGCTCTGACTGAACAAGCACCGGCTGAGAACAATGCTCCAGTGTTTGGAATGCAGCGATTGCCTCTAATGAGGCGCTGTCTGATCTGGGAGATCCCTGCCAACTAGCACGCTGGTCATGCCGTAGGAACAGCCGTGGCAGTAGCGTACTCGCACAGTTACAATACTGTACCTACTGCAATGATGTGACGGATATTAGTTGCTGTACATTTGCATTTTGCTACTGCACCATAAATTCTTGAAAACGGCGTAGTTTGTGTGTCGTCATTTGAACATGTACCCTATGGTGATTTTTTGCGGCGCCACCATTAATAATTTTCGAGCAAAGGGCAAAAACTAATAAGATTTTGGATGTTCTGCGTCGGTACAAGACAACCAATAGGTTCAAAAATTTTAGTAGGCAAAGAAAAAACGATAGCAGCCATCTGTATGGTTTGAGTGGGAGCAGTAAGTGAGGATTTCCTCAGTGAACCGGGCATCATGCGGTGGCGGAGCAAAACTGAGATTGGCTCCTGGGGATGATCTGAGATTGGCTCCTGGGGATGATCTGAGATTGGCCCGTGGGGATGATCTGAGGTTGGCCCGTGGGGATTCTCTGGGGTTGGCCCGTGGGGATGGTCTTGCAGGGAAGCTCTATGAGTTGGATCCCTTGTCAAATTCCGCTATAATCCTGCGTCTATATCACAGAGTGGCCAAATACCACAGGAATGTAAAGACCTTGCTACCGCTGATCTAATCCAGACTCGTGTGAAACGCGAGCCTGGATTAGATGAGCCAGCATGGAATCCCTGCTGGGTCCTCTGCTGTTGGTGTTATGCAGAGTGGTCTCAGAAATAAATGTTGAATAAATAAATGAAATAAATGAGTGTATATGAACATCTTTGCCCCTAAACGTGTGGCGGAACTCCATTCACTTTTGGCAAGATAGGCTTTTTTATTTATGCTCAAGGTTCATATAACTTTGCAATTTCCCTGTTTCAGGTTAAACGGCCAATATCCCTAAAGGAATGTGACATTTATATTGGGGCTTGAACTGAGATAGCCATGAGGTAGAGCAAACCAGAAAATGTCATTCAGACTTGCAGTCGTTCACAAGCTCACCATTTGCTAATGCACAGGATGTGTTTAGAGCGGAATCCGTTCCCAACAGTCCCGCTCCGGCTCTGGCTACCACCGAACCGCTGACGGCGGTCTTTAGGCTCGTAGAAGGAAGGGAGGAAAGGCCTGAGTTTAGTACGCACAAAAAGAAGTACGCTCGTGAAACCCTGTTGCTCCGTAAATGTGAGTACTGAAAGAAATGAAAGATGAAACCAGGGTTTTTCCGGCATGCTCTGCGGCACTTATGGCTCCGTTTATATTCCACAAAGGTGTCGTTTGCCCTTTAATGGACCATAACTATCAGAATACGAGCTGTGTTGGTTTTGGTAGCCTGCATGAATGCTGGTGAGATTACGACAAGGTAGCATAAAGAGCACTCTCAAGGAACCATCAATAATTATCTATCATATGCAGTTGGCCAATTCACAATGAACATTCCCGACAGTCGTAAAAATGTACGACCCCATCTCGACCCAGCACTCAGCTTGACTTCATCTCTATTACTTAGTCTTCTCGCGTCGTTTTACATGCAGGGCAGGCTGTACAGGTACACCCATCGGTTGCGACATCTGCGCGGCCATTTACGTTCAGCTCCTTCACTGTGTGGGACGACACCAAGGGTCACGTGTTCACCCAGTGGAATAGAGTTACCAGAGACACAAGGACAGGTGCTAGATTGGGGAGTCAAACGTGAGTGCCTAACTACTGACAGCCCACAACTAATCACAAGTAGGATATACATATTTTGTCTGAGCTGTATGCGTGGTGTACATTTTGTCTCGGTTTAGAGCCCCACTCCCAGTTTTGTCATCTTCTAAACGTGAAACACGACAATCAAACCGCTAATGTGGATAGCCGCTTGGATTTCATAAAACATTCTAGAAATGATTGCACAACGGCTGCGGGGCCGGCCGCGATGCTGCGGGGCTGAGTTACGGGACGTCGGGAGTCGCACGCCGCCCGGTGGGTGCAGTCCGCCTTTCTCCTGGCCCGGACTGGCCGACGGTGACAGCAGTGACCAGGTTACAACAGCCGCCGGTGACCGGAGCTCCGGCCGCGGCCCACCGCTACCCACACCTGTGCTCTTTTACAACAAATGACCGAGCACCACCGACACTGCCTTGAGAAGCCCGCGGCCAGCTGCTTTTAGTACGTTACGTTATGCAGCTGCGTAACACGTGCCCAAAGCACGTCACGCGTGAATGTAGCGGCGTTTCATAACTACCTCCAGGAGAATTTCTACAGCGCTGATGGTGTCGTTGCCAGTGATGCTTAGAGAAAGGTAGATCGACCCCCAAATTCTTCAACCGTTCACTGTCGGCAGGTAGTTAAATGTCACCTATCTCTTTGCGGTGAGAAATGATGATCAGTATTTCGGAAAACACATTTCAACAAAAAACATTGACCATATAGATTACATGACAAATGTGTTATGTCCATCTAGTAAGTGAGGCAGTGTTTTCTAGTAAAATTCCATCACTGCTGTGAGTAGCTCAACCGGAGTAGCTGTCTGTCTGAGTGGCACACCCCGACACCACTGTTGTGTGTCAGAGCGACACAGCCCGACATCACTGCTGTCTGTCTGAGCTGCACACCCCGGTTGGGTGTCAGAGTGGCACACCCCGACACGCTGTCTGTCAGAGTGGCACACCCCGACACCACTGCTGTCTGTCTGAGTTGCACACCCCGGTTGGGTGTCAGTGACACACCCCGACACCACTGCTGTCTGCCAGAGTGACACACCCCGACACCACTGCTGTCTGTCTGAGTTGCACACCCCGGTTGGGTGTCAGTGACACACCCCGACACCACTGCTGTCTGTCTGAGTGACACACCCCGACACCACTGCTGTCTGTCTGAGTTGCACACCCCGGTTGGGTGTCAGTGACACACCCCGACACCACTGTTGTCTGTCAGAGTGGCACACCCCGACACCACTGCTGTCTGTCTGAGTGGCACACCCCGACACCACTGCTGTCTGTCTGAGTTGCACACCCCGGTTGGGTGTCAGTGGCACACCCCGACACCACTGCTGTCTGTCAGATGGCCGGGCGGCTGGTCACGGGGCGGTGAAGAAAGACCTGTAGGCCTCCTGGGTGGATCACTTTATGTCATTATCTTTGACTCCAATCGAGGAGGAGGCGCTATTCATTTGTGTTTGTTATTCATCGTTCGGCATATCTTTCTTTTTCCTTGGCTATATTTTCGTTCTCAGTATTTTTTTCGTTCTGTGTATCCCGTGACAACGTCCAAACATTAGTGGAAAATCAGTAAGAAATTTCTGTTTGACAGAATCAGAAATCTAACTTCCAGAAATTTCCAGAAAATTGGTAGCTTTAGATGCTCGAAAGTCCATCAATAAACTCTCAAATGAATGCAGTATGATCACAATAAAAATTGTCACACTTCAGACTTCAAAATTATGTATACCAAAATATACTTTTATCGAGATCTTATGAGATAAAACACTCGAGTCAAGATTGGCAAAACACGTCCGTACGCTCCAGACGTAGTCAGCGAATTCTTACGATCGTGACTCAACTTTAAACTAGAGATTCATGATACGATTCTTGATTTCAGATCAAAGCAACATTCCGTATAATATTTGTTTTTCTCAAGCTACAGTCAAGCGTACTGACTGCACACTGACCTTGCCAATCAGTGGATAGCTCATCTGCGGACAGCAGTCAGCGCGTTAGTTAACAGCCGTAGTTAGTCTGCGTACGGCGGTGTACGCATTGGTGAGCAGCGACAGCTAATCTGTGGGCAGCAGCGTACGCAGTGGTTAGCAGCGATAGCTCGTCTGTGGGCAGCAGTGTGTGCGTTAGTTAAGAGCCGGCGAGTGTCGTGAGATTACTCCTCTGCCGCCCAAGCCGCGCCGATGGCGGCTATAACCAGGTTTCGACAGCGCCGGCGGTCTGAAAGGTCGCAGCGTCGGTGTCGGCGCCGCCGGCACCTGGGACTGATCGCCGCACGATGGGGAAACGGCTGTTACGCCAGTGGCCACCACCTGAGCGGCAATACAGACCTCCGCCGGCGATATAGACCTCCACCGGTAATACAGACCTGAGTGGCAATACAGACCAGAGCGGCAATACAGACAAAAATTCCGCCGGCAATACAGACCTGAGTGGCAATACAGACCAGAGCGGCAATACAGACCCGAGCGGCAATACAGACATCCGCCGGCAATACAGACCCTCCGCCGGCAATACAGACCTCCGCCGGTAATACAGACCAGAGCGGCAATACAGACCTCCGCCGGTAATACAAACCTCCACCGGCAATACAGACCTCCGCCGGCAACACAGACTTCCGCCGGCAATACAGACCTGAGTGGCAATACAGACCAGAGCGGCAATACAGACCCGAGCGGCAATACAGACCTCTGCAGGCAAGACAGAATGCACCGGCAATACAGACCCCCCGGCAGTACAGACCCCCTCCGGTAAGACAGACCCCCCTCCGGCAGTACAGACCCCCGCCGGCAGCACAGACCCCCTCCGGGCTGGCGGTCGCCGCAGCAGCTTGGCAAGGCCGGCAGCAAGTCGGTGGAAATGTTTCCCAACGACGGTGAGCGGGCTGCCATTAGGGCCGTCGCTCCCACAAGCATGTCGCCACCAGTCAGCCCTAAACTGCACAGATCAGCTCTGATTGCGGCCAGAAGTGTCCGGCCTAGCTGACACCTGGTGCCGTCCGCCGATCCAGGCGTTTGTAGTGATTGGGACTGTCGGGCCTCGAGACAGTCAGCCCGTTACGACACACAACTACGCAGACAGATGATTGTATTGACCACTTTGTCTCCAGATTTGCGGCAAGGGTACCGTTCTCGGCTCGATGCTGTGTCATCCAGTCATGCTTTGGTTTTGAAAAAATCCGATTTCAAAGGAATTAGAAATTATGACGCTGTGCTGTTCAGAAACACATTATTAAATTGCAAGTTAGATGAGGAACGCTTTTTGTTACCACAGTTTGAGCTGAATTTTCTAGTCCGTTGCTTATCAGGTGACGAGTGAGGTTTCCAACTGTCAATGGATGATTAATGTTTCAACATTTTCGTGCCTATTTCCGAGTTCGACCCCTACCACTGGCGCTCTTTCTTAACCAACTCAATACTAGGCCATTCATTGGTGAAAACAACCTATGGCTTGCCACGTCTCCATTCATTTCTCATCCCCAAACATCCTTCACTGGCATTCTTGAGCTAACCTTTCGGAACCTATTCCCGTAAATTAGCTACCTCTTGCGCCTCACTAGAATGCCCCGTAGCCGCGTCGTCGAAGGGCCGTCTGGGCCGCTAATGGTGATGACCATGGCTCTGATCCAACAGCGCGTGTACTGGAGCGGGCCTCGACAATGCCGGTGTTGACATGCTGAGGCACTAAGGTGAGCTCCACCAGCGCCGCAACAGCGACCGCGGCGCCCTCCGGCCCCGCCGGATCAGGCAGGTTGTGTAACCACCCTGCCTGTCTGGTGACCGCATCACTTCCCGATGCACTTTCACCCCCTGGGAGATGCGCCGACACCGTGCGCGTAGCTTTCCATCGCTGTCGGCTGGCCGTGCACTGGGCTCGATTGCAACACCTCCGCCTCTCTGAATTTATATAGCCGGCAGTAGAGAGTAAGAGCCGGTCTTTTCGCGATGTCGCCCGTGTTGTAGACAGGGGAAACGCGGCCGGTATGCAGATCTGCCTGTCCTGGATGCCGATGGTCGGTCCAAGTTTAGCTCGGGTGAGAGTGGTATTTCTCTGCTATGTTTGCGTAGTTCTTGCACATGGAAAGGCACCCAGGAATCCGTTGCTATTTGAAGCAGGATTGGCAAGCTGGAAACAGGGTGCATGCAATGTTTAACGAGTGTTCGCATTGTTCTAATGATTTTTCCAGCCAATTTCCACCTGATTTGTGGCAACAATCGCTTGGGAGAGACCATCATCATATCTGAGTTTTTGGGCGCATCCACAATGTAGGTCATATGGCTCCCATAATAATAAATACACATATGCTTACTAATTTCAGCAGGAAATAGTACAATTTCATCGTCTTGAATACACGAATACATAAGCTAGTGCTTTTAATTTGGAGAAATTACCGATAGCTGTTACTTATATCGTATCATTATTTGTGGATTTTTTAATATAGGCCTATAAAACAGCTATGTGGGCGAAAACCGAGCGGGCAACTGATATAAAAAATATTGAAGGTGAAATCATGGTGGACAAATCTTTATTGCGGCGGGCCCCTACGAACGTGACCTTTTTATTTTCTACATGACAGTGATAACGCTGAGGCCGTTAGGCAGGTTTAAAAAACTAAATTTACAATGAAATCTGCATATTATAATTCATAATGTGGGAGCCATTTTTCTACAGGAAAAGTAAAGCTCTGCTCTTGTAGCTGACGCTTTGGGCTATCGGAATATTGCATTTTGTAAACAACAAAGTTTATACTATGGCTTGAAATGGACGAAAGAATAAGGTTTCGACTTATAGCGTGGGCGTAAAATCTACTCGCCCATTTTCGTACACCTGTGCGCGAGCTTTTTGAATCAGAATAAAGTTGACCTTCACCTTTTAACTCACGGCATTGCTGCTCCCTGCACACCAAGTGTGAGCCTTTTTAGATCTGCAAAAAGCGAGTTACGTCGTAATACGTAACTTTGATGATTTGACATACTGCTGCGTCGGCACGTGCCACAAGCTTCGGCAGAACACCACCCAGCGGTGATGTGTTCAATCAGTGATCAAATTGGTCGGGCTATAACATGGTGGAGACCCCGTCGAGGTGAATTGCACCCTTTCGAAGATATAAGGCTTGCGTTAGCGTGATGGTGGGGCCGGGCCGTGTTGTTCATATGTGAGATTTTATCCATATTTAGGGAGAGACCTCGCGGGCGCTGCGCGTCCGCAAGGTAATCAGCTTTTGGTACGAGTAGAAATTTAGCTATCTTATTTTAGTTCTCCTCTCATCATCGGCACTGATTCCTTCCAAAAACCGCGTCAAATCTCTACATCGCCTATTGACTCCTGGACTTGCCTTGGAATGTAAAGTGAAAAAGGCTCAGGAATGAACAAGTTTTTATGTGAGTAGAAACTATGAGATCACCAAAGGACCAGAAGGATCTAAAGTCATCTTAGAATAACTACTTAGGGATTTCGATTAGGAATGCCAACAGTAAGTATTTCTAATTCAGTTACCGGCAGACTTAGATATGTAGACAGTACCGGATACCAAAAATGTCTGATTGCGTTACGTCTTTGAAAAGGACACATAGTGTAGACATATAGACACCAATGCAATAGCACAACAATCATAGTGTAACACGGAATACGTGTAATAGCACCATTTAAAAGGTAAATTAATTTGGGAAAATAGGATGATAGAAAAGGAACCATAAAGCAATCTAGCTTCTTACGATTTGCCCTTCTGAAATGTATCAATACATTATTTTATATGTTTTGATATCATAGTATTATGTACGTATTAATTAATGTAAACTTGTATGAAAATGCACTATCATAGGGGAGTCAGACCAATTTGCCGGTCCAAGGTCTAGTATTTGGAAACACTGATGGGTCCTGTTATCGACTGACACCTCTAATTTTAATGAAAAGCCCATAAAAAGCACGTCAGAGTACATGAAACGCGATTCCGTGTCTTGAGAGCAGTATCCATTCTTGGAACCATTCAGAGAAAAATATTCAGAAACCAAACGAGATGCCTGGGTTACAGACCTGCTGTCTTATTCAATATGACTGATTTTTCATTTGATATCCTTCAAAACTATACCAATAACAAGGAGATGAGAGATATTATTGTGTCTCTTGAACATTACATAATCGAAAATTACTTAAAAGTTTTCGAGGAACATATACAAATGTGTTAACATTTGAAATGAGCCCAGTTTCAGCTCTCGACTGCTATAGCCTGTACCCACTGGGGCACACATGGTCCGCCAGCGGCCGGAGCGTGCGGCGCCGCCTCCACCGTTATCCTTGGTAACGGACCCACTATGCAAACTACGGCGCAGGGCGGGCCAGACATCTCCGTCCACCGGCACTCGCGCGCCGCCGCGACGCCTGTGAGCACGCCTTGTGGCGCTGGACACCATGTAAGGCCCTCTTCAGCAAGTCTCTGTGAGTGTGAGCAATTTCAGGGTTACTGCTCCACTGCCGTAAATGTGTCACTTTGATGACCAACACCCGGCTGTATTTTGATTGGAGACTTTTTTTTTAGAAAATTATATCTAGAAAAGTTGGAAAACAATGCATAATCCTAATCCTGCGCTATAATCTATAATCCCGCGTTGAAACCGCACTTTAAGCCAATGGTGGAATGGTGGTATTTAGGGGAAGGTAGACCAGGCATCTCCTCACTAAAACCTTGCATTTTCCTTTGATGCACCGTTTTGTTTTTTGATATTTTTATGGTTTTCCCCTTCCCAACCACCCAAAGCCACTGCATCTAGTGAATCTTTGGTCAACCTTGGGCTTTAGCTCTGAACACCCCAGGCTGATATTGCAACCACACATGACGTTCAACACGGATGCTGCCTTGGCGTTACGCCAAGGCCGGACCTGTGTGCATGCTCATGGTGCTTATGATCCCAACAGGCACACTGGGCCAATTACAGGAAGTATTGTCGTGGGTGTTTAAAGATCATCTCCACCGGGCCAGATGCGACACGGAAGGCGGCTTCCACTGCGGCGATTGAGCCCACTTAATACATGCGATGCCAATCTGGAGACTGGCAATGCAGCTACTAGCTCACTTGGCCTCCATTTGCAACGATAACAGCAACAAAAAAGTTTGATGTCCCCAAAAATGAGGTGTTTGGAATAAAACAGCTAAATCAGTTTGTAACCGCACAAAGCGAATTGAATATAGGTACGGACCTATCCAGCCGGAAGTGCGCGTGGTTTAAAATTATCCTCCCAGTCGGCATGCTTGCTTCTGCGGATTTGCAGAACAGCACTGAGTAGTCTTAGCTTCTAGTACAAAGTAAAGCACAAACACGCAAATTTTCAGAATCAGTCAACATGGTTGGCGATCATATCCTTCATTTCCAAGGTCGAAATAATCACACACTCTGCTCGAGGACAGTTGTCACTGCCGGTTTTGCGCTTTTGAGCGGTGCCGGCGGCAGTATAGGCATGCGAAATCCAAGGCCGCCGCAGTGTATGGGTGCGGATTCGTGGAATGCGGAGATGCCAGCTCTGGCAGTGGTGGCGGAGATGTGGTAATGTGGGGCGTCGCAGTCGCCGGTGTTAGCCGTGGGTGGCTCGTCGAGGCTGCCCAGGGACGAGTGCTAGGTGCGTCGGGTGAGCTGGGGAGGGGTACATCCGTGATGGGCGGATCTCGGATAGCCTCAGGGTGGGCTGCGGCGGCTGGTGGGTGCCCGCGGCACCCATGTCCCGGAGATGGAGGCTGGGACCTGGTCCAGGTTTCGGTGTTGGTTGAATACTCCAACCGCTCCCGGAACCGAGCAAAAGTGCCGCCGCCTCTTACCAGTTTGCACGCCTATTTGTACTGTATAATGAGAAGAGCGATGAGGCTTGGCTCCGTCTGGTACGGACTAATGGAGCCTAACTGATCACTAGGCTCCACTTCCTTGACAAGGTGTCGGATTTCTCTGCGCATATCTACACTGACAAATCACTATTTAGTGATGGGTGTCTCAGCACAAGGACATTGGACATTAGAAGACGAGAGGCCAGTCACTGTTGACACCTATTCTCAGCAGCCCGACCATCTTCCACCATGCTGACTCTGCTAGATGCCGCAGCACCAGT
The DNA here is from genome assembly GCA_034440635.1 of Lepas anatifera. Classification (NCBI taxonomy): domain Eukaryota; kingdom Metazoa; phylum Arthropoda; class Thecostraca; family Lepadidae; genus Lepas; species Lepas anatifera. The sequence continues at coordinate 3,048,860 of JAOTON010000535.1, read as the reverse complement.
GCTGGAGATCTCTTCTCGATCTAGGGGGTGGGGGTTCTGGGTGGGTTAACGCTGGCACGGAAACACAAGCCCTATACAAAGTTTACGGGAAACCCAAAACCCAAGGGGGTCCTGACCCCCAAACCCCTCAGGATCTCCACCCACGCACAGGATCATCCGCAAGGCCACCACCGGGCTCGCCAGCCACGCCGGCGGGGACGACGCTCGGAGCCCCACCTGGCCCTCGTCGTCACCGTTAGACGCACCAGTGGCCGAGTTACCTGCGCTCTGTCGCGGCCGTGACGTCACCTGATGCTCCACCACTCCAGCTGTCGTTCCAGCCAGACCGAGGAAGCAACAGGTAGCCGTACACCACCTGCGGTTGGCCCGGCTGTCGCGACCGCTGGTGGGTAGGTACACGGGCTGATCCGAGCTCGGACGATTTCGTGCTTCAGAGGTGGTTAGATACCACACAATGGGTACTGTTCCACTGGCTGCAGCCTGGGCAGTGTAGGCACATCAATACTGGGCTGGAGTGAAAAAAACTTCTACTGCGCGTGAACTCACCGAACACAGCGTGAAATTATTTTTCAAATTGGACTACGGGGACGTCAGTAAATTCAGCACTTATGTATAGATGTTTAGGAAGCTTATCGGCGTTGCGGTCTCCGAAGGAAATGCTTGGTGCTGCTGTATGATGGTTCAGGGACTTGCTGTTAGAGAGGATTACGTGCAATTTACAGCCTGAGGATCACCCCAAACATATATGAGAGGTTGGAAATCTCTCCCAGTTGGTGGATTGGTAAATGTATGTGGGATGTTAGATTTGAACCAGACTTACTAACAAATCATTATGGAGGCAAATGAGCATCCAAATCAAACTTTCGTGGGGAGGGAGAGAAAAGGCCCCAAAAATTACGCTAAAAAGGGTGTTAACAAAGTCTTTTAGACGTGAGAAACTATGTAATGATTTTCCAACAGAATTTGACCTTTCAGTCACGTTAGGATGATATTCTTACTTCCACGTTAACCCCCAGTTATGCATAGTCTTGAGCAGCCAGATATGACCCAACAAAATTCCAACTTATTCGGAGCCGACGCTCAAGACTATTCACTTTATTTTGCCTCCATATTGGTAACGTTTCGCGGTAATGGCTTCTTTCTTCCATATTTTTATTTTGCCACACCAAGTCATCCACTCAGTTAAAAAATTGCAAGCACGGACATTAGTAATCAATCTGACACGACACCCTATCTTTTCGACTCAATTCTCTTTTGTTGACTCTCTCTCTCTCTTCCCTTCTCTCTCTCTCTCTTTTCTTTTCTCTCTCCCGCCTTCTCCGCTCTCTCTGTCCTCTCTCTCGTCAGTTCTTGTATCCACCATGGAAACCGGTTCGTGAGAATGCATTTTTGTCTTCATGTGCCCGTCGTACCTCTGGAATTCCAACACCGAATGTCGAGCAAACTGACTGTCCAGGAAGTAAGAATATGTGAAAAGTTGCGCTGTCGTGCCTGCTTCATTACAAATACCCGTGCTTGCAACGTTAAATTGCGTGGATGAGTTGTTGTGATAAAATGGAAGCATAGAAGAAAGCAGCCAAGGCTAAACGCAGGAATGGAGGAACCAATGGAAATGGCCACGCCTAATGCAGTTGGAAAATGATGAAATATTAACCATGGAGGAAATACCAACCAATGGAGGAAAAGGGCGCTGCTAAATAGTATTGGGCGTTGCATCCGAATGGTCATGTCATTTTGTGGTTTACCAAGACATGAATGCACATGAATGTACATGAAAGCTGGTATTAATGTGGGAGTGGGAATATGATCTCAACGTATCTGGAACGCCTAATTCAGTGGGAAAATGATGAAATATTAACCACAAGTATGCAGCGCTTTGTTAACGACCAGTTATTAGATAATTGTGATGGCCATTTATATCCCCTGAAAGTTATTACTTGTGTGCCACTCTACTCCATCAAGATTCGTTGGTGAGTCTGGCACATGTCTAACGTGCAACAGACATCTACCTTTCCTCTTACTATGAGAAATTTTCCACCTCTTACATGTGTACATCGAGCCTCCCCGCCATCGCCTCGGAACACCCTCCGGCTATGCATTAACTATAGGCACCCTGCAGGGTATATTTGAAGCTACAAGGTGGTGGGCGTGTTGCCCACCAGTCCCTCATGCTATGTTCACCAGTGAATGGACGAGAACGGCCCAGTGCCCACCAGTCACCAGTCATTTGATGCTCCAGGAGTGCCCTTTTGGGGAGAATTTGTGACCTTCTCAGTGAAATGACCACCAGTCCCAATTTTCTAAAATATGCCCTGGCACTCTGATATTTCGGGAGAGGCTTGGGCCCCTAGCCCCTTGTACCCGCCACTGAGTAGCACCAGACATTTCCTACGGAGACTTCAACGCTGAAATGAAATCCCTAACATCTTTGCGTAAGTACCAAAATTCGCTCATGTTCTCGTGCTCCAATTTTCACAAACTTTTCTTATCTGTGTTTATTAAGGTCGCACACTGAAGACAAAAAAACGAACGATTCATCGTATTTGACTTTTTCACGCCACCGCAGTGAACATATACGTCACCATGGCAGGCGCGGCTCCGGCTAAGTAGGTCCTGTCACCATCAGAGGCCCGGCTCCGACGCCAGTGGTGGCGTCGCCGAGTGCGACGTTGTTTCTCAGTGCCGGCGCCGGTAATCGTCCTGAAATGGCACACCGGAAACGCGGCCCTGGTTAGCAGGGCGGCGTCGGCTGACACGGCCCGCTCCGCATGCGCCAGCACGGTCGCCGCAGCTGTGCCGGGGGCGGCGTCCCTACAGCTAATGCACGGAGCTGCCGCCCACACGGCAGCGGAGCCGACAGCGGCAGGGAGCGCGTCCATACAGCTACGGCACGGAGCTACCGCCCACAGGGCCAGCTGAGGGAGTGCAGCGTCCCTATAGCCACAACACAGTGCTGCCGCCCACACGGCAGGGAGCGGGACAGTTGAAGTAGCCGAGGGAGGCCGCGATGACTCAGGCGTACTTTTTGTCACGGTGAATGGACCGGTGGGAACTGCATACAAATCAGCGTGACACCGATAAATAGTTCAGCAGCGATGTCGTATCCATTCCTCGACACAAAACTGGTTTGTCGGAGTTACAGGCTTAAGAATAGGTTGATTAAGAAAATAAATTATTTCAAATGATATTTTGGATTGATGTTTTGTTTTTGTACATTCGCACCAGATTCAGGTAAATTGAAGGTATTTAACACAATATGCTCATGAAGTACCTCGACCCGCTATCTGCAATATTTGAAGCAAATTTAGTGGGCACAGCGTCGTGCAGCTTCTGTGTCCTGGACTAGAATTGAGCAAATTCCCGCGGTCAGATGTTATCCCAGATTCAGAACAGAGGCTGCCTGCGCCACACAGGTTCTCATCCAAGTCGCGCACGCAGAGACCGTAGTGGGGCCGGCAACGTGCGCGGCCCAATGGCCCATGGGCGGGTCGGCCATTGTATCGACGGCAGTCTGAGGAGGGAGGGTCCGTCTGGCGGGAGGAGTTGCCGCCTCTCTGTGGAGAAGTGCGCCACGCCTGGGTATAACAGCAACGGCGCCGGGTCACTCGGTGTCAAGTCAACACGGCGGGTATTATTGTCAGCACCCACGCCTCACGCGCGCCCTCCGGTGTACAAGAGGCGACACCGCTGCGACAAATGCGATGGCTCTCCTGCGTGTCATGCGCTTCCCAGGGCTATTAGAGCTGAACGGGCGTTTACCCTTACCAACGAGGCTTGGCGAGGGGTTGAAAGTTCACACTGTTCAGAGTAAATTTGTCGGAGTAGGGAGAAGAGATGGTGAACCCTATGGGTACTGTCGCTAAAAAGTCAGATTCTAGCGAAGCTGGAAAAAATCTGAGCTTTTTTCAACGGATTCAATGTTTTCTTTCAGGTACAGATGGGGCCGGTGTTGGAGTTATAAGAAAACAGTATTTAATATTTGGATTGATGTTGTCCTAGGTTATGAATTTGTACTTGATGTGAAGCATAACGCATATTCATGCAACAACCATTTATGTTTTTGCCAATAAAGTTGCATATTAACTCGCGCCGAGGGGATCCGCGTCACCTTCACTGGTAAGGAAGGTTAGGTATGAACCCACCCACCCCCCCGTACAATCTCAGCAATCATGCAAAGTAGCCAAGAAAGGAAGTTTTCTTCGGAATACAACGAACATTTTCTTTTGTGTCGTAACGGCTGACCGCAAAAAATATACAAAATATATAAGCAGCATTACAATCCTCTCCAAACATCGGATGCTGTATCTTATGGCTTTGAGAAATCAAATCTTGAAATTAACCAGACCTGACCTGAGATACGGTCAGATCCAGTCATGCAATAATCATAGGTCATTATCTTAACATATGTACATCATTTGAACTGTAGACGGCAAGCGAAACACGATGACGTCAAAATAAACGCTACATATTAATGCTCTGCAAAGTTGACGCCGCTCCCGCCATTAGCAGATGGCATTGACGCCGACTTCTCCATTATTAATTGACATTGACGCCGTTCCCGCCATTATCAATTGACATTGACGCCGCTCCCGCCGTCAGCTGATATGGCCAGTTCACACTCTCCGTTACCCTTGCGGTATTCAGCGTCTGGAGCGTGAGTTTCCGCCGGCTATTGTCGCCGTCTGCAGTCGTTAAGGTGGCGTTTTTCGCGTGTGGTTACAGCCGCAAAACTGGAACGTGAGGTTCCAGCCACCATTGTTGGTGTTCACTGCCTCGCGGTGATGTTTTTACGCACGTGCACTACTGTCCAAAATACCACTGCTATTGGTCTCTAGCATTTAGCTTTATTCCGTGTATGTACGCTGAGACAACGAAAATGAGGAAGGTATGAAAATAGAGGGAGAAAAGGTAGTAGATTGGACGAGGGAGAGAAAGCAAGACTGACAGAGAAAAACGGGAGCAAGAAAGAAGACCGAGAAGAAAATGATTCATACAGGATAAGGAGAGAGAGAGAGAGCCAGAGCCAGAGCCAGAGCCAGAGATAGATAGAGAGAGAGAGAGAGAGAGAGAGAGTGAGAGAGAGAGAGAGGAACAGTCAGGTAGGGGAACCGGAGAATGGTTCGCGCCCGAGTGACCGGCTGGGAGGTGGCCGCTGTCCAATTAGGCCGCAACAATTAACCGTCGCTGTTGAACGACTATCGCAGCTGCGTCGCGCACCGTCACGCGGCACTGAGTCACTGACGACCGTCACGCACCGGGTCAGAGCGGTTCAGAAGTGGTCACTGCGTCTCGGGCACTGCGGGGGTCAGAGCGGTTCGGTGGTCGTCACTGAGTCTCGGGCACTGCGGGGATCAGAGCGGTTCAGTGGTCGTCACTGAGTCTCGGGCCCTGCGCGGGTCAGAGCGGTTCAGAAGTGGTCACTGCGTCTCGGGCACTGCGGGGGTCAGAGCGGTTCAGTGGTCGTCACTGCGTCTCGGGCACTGCGGGGGTCAGAGCGGTTCAGTGGTCGTCACTGAGTCTCGGGCCCTGCGCGGGTCAGAGCGGTTCAGAAGTGGTCACTGCGTCTCGGGCACTGCGGGGGTCAGAGCGGTTCAGTGGTCGTCACTGCGTCTCGGGCACTGCGGGGGTCAGAGCGGTTCAGTGGTCGTCACTGAGTCTCCGGCCCTGCGCGGGTCAGAGCGCGTCAGTGGTGGTCACTGCGTCTCGGGCACTGCACAAACTAGTCAGTTGAGAATAGTTTCCAGCGCTCACTGAATAAGTTTGACAGTGCCTACAGTGATGGTTCCTATATCACCAGACCACTAAGGAAGATGCTGAGGCCTTTGGTACAGACAGCGGTACATCGCGCTGGATAGCAGTGACCCTCCGCCGGTTCGCCACGCTCCAGTGACCAAGCCAGGTCGACGAACCGAGACCTCCTCCTCCCGCCTCCTGCGCGCTGCAATTCTGCCAACAGCTGCAAGGAATCGTTAGCAATGCTTCCGCATGACCTTACGCTCCACTGTTTGAGATGTAGCCCTGTCCCGCGCGTGCGCACTATCGTTACAATTGTAGGTGTCGTGTGTGATGGCACGCTTATAACGGCTTAGAACTAGGGCAAATTTGTTTTACGTAAGCCAGCTTTTCATTTAGTTATCATCTGACGCAAAAAGCATCATTGCTGTGCGGTGTAAAGCTTCTACGTACCACAAAACTTATCTTTATGAACATCCTGAACTTATTCCCAAAGTTTTTAAACATATTCTTTATCTGACAGACGCATATCCCACTAAGCTTCTAAACTGCTGATATACGTGTATTGTTTCTAGTATAAACTGATAAACTGCTGACATTCAGCATTATCATAATCCTGACCAAATCCGTCGGCGTGCTTACTAATTTGGCGGAGGCGAGCGTCAGGATTGCATTTATTCGTGCGGCCAGGGCCAGTACGCAGCCCTACCCATGGTATTTATGCATGCCCAAAACGGCAGCTGAAGGTCTTCAGCGAGCTCAGAGCTGAGCTCGCCGCCGAGGTCGCTTCTGTGATGATGCCAGCCGGAGGTATGTAATGCGTCACCTGGCCGTGAGCTCATCATGAGCAGTGAACAGCGCATCCCAGGCAGGCAGAGGGTGAGCTATTGTAATCGGCGCGATTCGTCTCAGTGACGCCGCGCTAATGTAACGCACCGACCACGCTGCCAGCGGCGGCGTCCTTGAGGTCGACTGTCGTGTGCCTTCACCCGGCTTTCGCCGCCCACCTGCTGACTGTTATGGGGCTACAGTCGGCCGGTTCCGGAGCCAGCCAGTTTCACCCTTGTTACGCGGCACGTCTTCACAGCTCTTGGAGGGCGGTTCCGGCCGATTTGGACCATTACTGTCCCTTTGAGAAGATAGAGGTCTGACACAGGGCCCTCTACTTTCATTTGTCGTGTCTGACGCGTTTCGAGAGGTCAGGTGTTTGCAGCTGATGTGATTGGTCACCTGGAAGCCAGGCGGGCCTGGAGACATACACAGCCATTTAGTTTGCGTAATTGCCGATTGAGAATTTATGGCCTCGGCTTCGATTGCACAGCTTGTGGCGGTAACACTTACAAATAGTGTGCTTATGGATAAGATGAGGCTTCCTTAGCGATGAGTCAGGGCAATATTATTGCAACAGATATAGCCCATTATTTTCACAGTACCAGCTGGGGTGAAATTAGGTGCCGGGCTTGGCCTTAAAATGGAGCTAGAGATTATAATTCCGCTGGATCAGTTTCGTGTCGACAGTTCGTTTCGTGGATTGCATTCCAGCTAATCTAGATGCATGTCACAACACTGATTGTTGTAACAGCGCCGGCATAATGATAACTGGTTGGCTGATCCGATCGCGGTTCATGCAGTTTGAAAGCTGCTGAACCGGCAGCCGAACTTGGATCTCCTACACACGTGACCAAGCGTTCCCCGTTGCAGCGCACCTGCCGACTGGAAACTTCTCTCGATTGGCATTGCCACTCTGTAAATTTGCAAGGGACCAGTTCAGGGTTGGCGGCTCAATCAGGAAGCCATTTATTTACACGGGGACGTTTCCTTCAGAGTGGAGGGTGGGTGCAGGAGTTTGCGGCTGCTGGTAGCCATCTACACTACACCTCATACGAAAACAGGAAAACACACTTCCGGCCGAAAGAGACTGAAAAAACATGACGCTAAATCCGCACCAAAACAACTCGCCTCTCCGGATGCATCATATTTTTTCGGGCACTTTTGGCCGGAAGAGCGTTTTCCTGTTTTGGTATGAGGTCTTTACAGTGGAATTCAAAAATGTTGGCCAAGATCTAGTCCTTGATCGAGGCTGTATTCGAGGTGTGATGTGATTAGATGCACTATTTGCCTGTGCTGTTGTGCATTCTGAACTACGCTTGAATCGCGTTTTCTTAAGTACATTCTGCACATTTTAGTCCCTGATGAAGCTGCAAAATCGCAATGTTTGGCTAGTTAGTGATTAAATTGTAAATTATAATAATGTTTGGGCTTATTGACGCACCAACTGCCCGGGTTATATGGCGACACGATCTTTTCCCTGTTGGAAGGGATCCTTGGGAGCCAAATTGCTGTTTGTCTGGGGAATCCGCCGGGCCTTGAGCCCGTGTCGGTCGCATGGAAGGCAAGCTTGCTAACCATGACGCCACGGCCCCCGAAATGGTCAAAGTGATATTACAATTCTAACGTAATTTGGCTTTCACTTATGCATTTCACAATATGTTCGAGCCTAAACGTATTTCCAACACTGCGAGGGTAAACACATAGGTCCAATTTGAAAACTATTCCAGCTTTTTACCTAAAGGTTCGTGCAGTCCATGCATTTTTCCTGTCTTACAGCGTCCGATAAACCATATAGATAGTATCTGGAGATAGCGGCGTCGGTGAGGCTTGTGAGGACAGGCTCGCAGCGAGAGGATTCTGGGGCGCCAGTGAGGCTCGTGAGGGCAGTCTCGTGGCAGAGAAGATTCCGAGACCAGTTCGCACACTTTCGCTTTGGCGCGGCATGCGCCGGAGGGGAAGGAGGTGACGTCACACGGGGAGCCCGCCTCCATCACCGACCGGGCACGATGCGTTTCCCTGCCCCGGGACCCAGCCACGAGAAAGCTGCCTGTTCAGGCATTCAAGGCGCGTCACCATTGTTAGCTGACACTCCTTTGCCGCTGATGCTCCAGCGGAGAGTGGTGGTCCAGCAGACCTTGGGGCTTCCGGCGCAGCACGTGCCTGGGCCCGCGGCACGGCGGCGGCACTCTGCTCACTTCCCGGCTAACAAGGGTGCAGGTCGGACTACGTCCTGTCGGACCTCTGGTGCCACTCAGTAGCTTTAGCTGTTGCACTATTAAATGATCACTACCTTACCAGCATGGAAACAGGTTAGGTGGTCTTCGGTGCAGACTTGCCACGCAGTTCTACAGATAAAACAGCACGGGACTTGTGGTTAGCCAGATTATGTCTGCCTAGAAGGTGATTTACAGTCCTGAGCACCTCTTTTTATGAAAGGTGTATTGATGAACAGTGTGTTTGTAAAGACCGAAAAATTACCACGTTGCCTTGTTTCATGTTGCAACTTCTCACAAGCAAAGTATGCAACTTCTCACCATCAAAGTACCATTACTAATATTCTAGGCAAGACTATAGAGGAAATAGGTAATCTGCTCTGGTCAATAAATTACCCCACTAATCCAAAAATGTGCATGTACAGTGTACACCAATTATCCATTATTTTAACGTAAATCCTTCATGATTGTTGGAGTCAACGGGATGAGTCCAGGTAATATTCCAGCTTCTTTTACCCTCATCCACCCTTATCCTTACCGTCTCCTTCCATAATTTGCATTACTTCATGTTCATTACGACGATGCTTGAAAGGCCACCTCATGTGTGTAAGTGTCCGCAGCTAACAAATAAATAAATAAATAAATGAGCGGCGGCCGGTTAGAGGCGAATATGCCAAAGGTATCCTTTATCTGCGTCGGGAGCTCACCAGCTGCTGACAGCCGGCATCCCGCAGCGTTTCGATGAAACTGGCGTTCATTGCACATACATATTGATGACCAGTAACTGTTTCGTGCTTCCAGTTGATGTCGGGAAGGTTTGCATCTCCACCTTTCCCGATCGCATGGTTTCTATATTTGGCTTCTAAGCCGATGATGGCACCAGCTCCGCCGCCGTCGGTGTTGTATGTTGACCGGTACAAACTGCGCACAACGACCGGCTTGGCTCTCGCCTGGCAACTAATTCAACATCACTTCGGATCTGCATCTCTGATGTTTTGAGAGATGTTTTTGTAATAATTGCAAGTCCTCCAAGGGCGCATCCCAAGGCGGTCTCGTGCGGAAAACTTGAATCCGTGAGGCAGCATTTCATTCCCGATTATGTTAGTGGTCATCCATGCCTCACTGTCCAGCCCAATGTCCCCCAGGTGCCACCCACAATTCCAATCACAATCGGATGGTGCGTCAGAATGCAATTGCGATCCTGATAGAGGTTTTGTGGATGGAAACCGGGTTCCAAACCGATTCTCGTCGGTCCGCATCCAACTGGATCTAGCAGTATTTGGCGGCGTTATGGTAAATATTTCCCTTACAGTGCAGAGAGTCCAGGAGAGTAAGGTGCAGAGGGTAAAGCTTTCTTTCCAAATTTGGGCGAAGGTAATTGAATTGAAATTGAATAAAGTGAAGGGAAACGTTACTAGTACTTCAGAAAGGTACGCAAACATGAAATTGATAACTTTTCGGTCTGTTACAGCTCTATCCTCACCCAAGTCAAAGTGTCATGGAATCCGCGATCGCTGTTTCCCGATCCTCAGTCCTATCCTGATCGCCTCTCGCCTATGGAACCTGTCAGCGTCAAGGCTGAAGCTGCCTTTCGAATTCCGGAACGTTTCACCATTTATCCAGCTGTCACGTGACCAGACCGGGGAGGACGGGGTCGGTAGAGGATGGATTTTGACCTTTTTCTCCATGAACGGTGAGTTGATGAAATTTCAATCAAGTGAGTTCTCAGCATGCTCTATCACATGGCGATCTCAGTTCAAATCCCATCATGAAGGTGCCACATTCCCTTTAAAGTGTGGTGATTGCTCTCAGCTGGCGTGAACACGCCTGAACAGCTGACTGCTGGGCAGTCAATCGGACCATTGCAGCCGGATTGGCCCATAGAATAGGCGCTATGTAGCGTCCGGGGCACACTCCCATAGCCCTGCTATTGTGATTTTTTTATCCTCGCTTTTTACCATCTCCTCCTGGAAGAGTTAACGACTTCGGTGTACCACACAGTACTGGTAGCCATTTCGAACTGAAGGGAACTGTAATGCTACGTACTCAAAATCACTCACCTTCAGTTCAAGGTTAGAGCTTGTATTCTTGGTCTATTTACAATCTAGAGTGAACTGAGGTACAGCCAGGTATAATTATGTGCACAGCAATATCTAATTTCCCGAGATGTACATACCTAAGGCCATTGCAGCCGCACTCCCGGATATGGTCCGGCTTCAATATTTGGTGACTCTCGGTCTGATGGAGACAAGCCCTTAAGATCAAGCTCTCTTGAAAAATAAGAGCAAAGGCATAAAATGGGCACAGTGGAATTTATTTCGTGGAATTCTAAGGCCAAGATATGATGAAAAATATAAGGAAGGATCCCAGTTTTCTAAGCGGGCCTTCCGGCTTGGGATCCCCCGACAAGCGTCGGACCCTCCCGTGGTCGAGTCCTGGCTTCGCCACTGCTGCTAGCTCTTATGTGAGGAGACAGGAAAACAAGATGATACGAAATACTACTGCCCATTTAGAAAAAATATGGAACCAAAACAAACCTTTTACCCCATTTGAAGCCGGCTATGAGTTGCTCTAACCAACTCGGCAGTTGCCTACTACCGAGTTTACGGTACTACTACCACGTTGTACACGGTAGTTGCACCACGAGTGCCGTGCAGCATTCCAATGTTTAGTACAGCTTTAGGGCGGCAGGTACTAAAGCATCTTTGGATTGCAAAGACAAATTCATTGAGAGAACATTATAAGCTCTGTTTAAATAACTTCCGATTTCTTCCCATTTCTACATCGCTCTCTATTTGATTCACTTTCAATTGATTAAATACCATCGTTTCCTCGAAACACATTATTGGAGCCACAAGCGATGAATGATTAACGAATGATTGCGTGCACTCATCCATGTAATTTTCACACTTTTTTGGGACCTCCCATGTGATAGCCGCCTGTCTACTACTAGCCACAGAACTCTATTTGACTACTTGGCCGCCATTTTCCCAGATAGCTGCACACTTTTAGCCGTATTTGTTCCGTTACTTCCTGGTATGGTGTTTAATCCACACGAAGGATTACGTCAGAATGGCGCCTCACAACATGCGCAATAGGGGCCCCAAAGGCGGTATATGCCTCCCCCTGAGGCTCTCCTCCACCAAAGTCCGTCACTGCCCTGCATCCCACCCTTACTGCTGCCGCCTCTGCCGCCGGGAAGCCAAAATCCACAGTGGCCGACAAAAAGCAGGCACGGCCCGGCGGAGCGGCTAATGAGAGGGTCGGCACGGCTGTGACAGCGCTGCAGGAGCCCGGACCACCCACCACCGAGGACCAGAAGGGGTGGAACAGGTGTGACAGTGCAGCAGGAGCCCGGACCACCCACCACCGAGGACCAGAGGGGTGGAACAGGACAGAGAGGACCGACCACACCAAACAGAGGGGGAAGGAAAAAAAAAGGAAAGAAGAGAGGAAAAAAAAGAAGAAAAAAAGAGAGAAAAAAAGTAGTGCAGCAGGACGGAAGAGGACAGGGTGGAACAGGTGTAGTGAGAGGCCACCAAGAAGAGGGGGAACAGGTGAAGTCAGCAGCGACACATGAGGACAGGGAACAGGTGTACAGTGCACAGAAAATGAGACAGGGGGACAGGTGTGAGTGAGCAGGAGCGACAAGAGGACAGAGGTTGGAACAGGTGTGACAGTAGAGGGATACATGAGAAGGTGGAACAGGTGTACATCACGGACACAGAGAAAGGGGTGGAAAGGTGTACAGTAGAGCACCACAGAAAGGGGACAGGTCAGTAGAGGAAACCAGAAGGGTGACAGGGTGGAGGGCATGAGGAAGGGGTGGACAGGTGTGAAGTGAGCAGGACCAACCACAGGACAGAGGGGTGGAACAGGTGTGACAGTGCAGCAGGAGCCCGGACCACCCACCATCGAGGACCAGAGGGGGTGGAACAGGTGTGACAGTGCAGCAGGAGCCCGGACCACCCACCACCGAGGACCAGAGGGGGTGGAACAGGTGTGACAGCGCTGCAGGAGCCCGGACCACCCACCACCGAGGACCAGAGGGGATGGAACAGGTGTGACAGTGCAGCAGGAGCCCGGACCACCCACCACCGAGGACCAGAGGGGGTGGAACAGGTGTGACAGTGCAGCAGGAGCCTGGACCACCAGCGAGACAAGAGGAGTGGACAGTGAAGCAGGAGCCCGGACTACCACCAAGAGAAGAAGAGTGGGAAGGGTGTGAGAGCGCAGCTGGAGCTTGGACTAGCACCAAAGGAAGAAGAGTGGGAAGGGTGTGAGAGCGCAGCAAGGAGCCCGGACAACCACCGAGGGCAGCTGCCGTCCACCCGACCTGCGAAACTGCCGCGAACGTTACCCAATTGTTTTGAAGCTCACTGCTGCCATCGTTACCCAATTGTTTTGAAGCTCACTGCCCCAACGTTACCCACTTGTTTTGAAGCTCACTGCCGCCAATGCTACCCAATTGTTTTGAAGCTCACTGCCGCCAACGTTACCCAATTGTTTTCAAGCTCACTGCCGCCAACGTTACCCACTTGTTTTGAAGCTCACTGCCGCCAATGCTACCCAATTTTTTTGAAGCTCGCTGCCGCTAACGTTACCCACTTGTTTTGTCGCTCAGTGAGGACGTCAGAAATTCGGAAGAACAAAGCAGTAGTGAGAAACATTTTGCTCACAGTATTAGCATAATTATTGGCCCCAGGCAATATATACAGGCAGATACGTCACCTTTAATACAAAATAGGAATAAATCATTTGCTGTCAGTTAGTCAGAGCATCCGTCTGTAGACGCTGCATCCATTGTGAAGTATTCAGCCATGACACGATGTAAACCACACAATTACGATAACGCGCACTGATTGGTGGCCGTGTGAGTCCGAGCGGGCCAGGCTCGTGCTTGGAACGCTCTTCAGGCCGGAGCCAGCGGCGCCGGCGGCGGCGAGACCGCGATACCGAGCTGGGCACCGTTACCGCGCTGCTTTCGGCCGCAGCAGCCGCCCCGGCACCGATCAGAGCTCAGCTCCGCCGCGGTACCATCAGCCCCGGCCGCCACCCATGGCCGACTCTTCACGCCGCAACCCCAACACAAGCTGACCCCAAACGCTGGAGTTGGTGTGGTGGTTGGTCTGGGCTCGGGTAGTTTCAGATCCCATTGAGTGTCATTCTGTGGTAGCTGACACTGTAGGCATGATTCTCAAAATTCACTTTGGCATCCGTCAAAATTCGCTCGCCGGGAGACGGCCGACTGTAAGCAGGGCAGTCGGAGCTGCAGCCGCCTCCTCCGCCGAAACCGTCTCGGCAGTGCCGCCGCACCAGTCACCAGCTACTCGGGGAGCTGTGCGGTGAGCCGCGGTTCAACGTAGCAGTGAGCCGTGAAACGACCCACACGCTCCCAGCTGTCTGTCTCTATCTCACAGTCACTGGTGGAGAAAGAGAGCAATTGGCAAAGCTAATTTTGCGAAGTTTCATTCACGGCTCTTGTATGTACATGGTGCTTCGTTTCGTCGTGCATGTTTACTTTTGTTTTGCATGTGTGGGTTTTGTTTTGGTTTTGGCCGTGTATGCTACGCTGACGTATCTGCAATAGTTCGTTTCACTGTAATACGGCCCACATTAGTTACATCACACATTTCTCACATTTCAAGTCGCACTTATTCTTCCCCAAACAGTAGCGAGCATTCCTGTGGGTAAATTTCACAACACTTCTGGGTGCGTTGGAGCATTTCGCCTACCATTGGAGAGGTGCCTAAGTTGATTTCGACCAGGAGTTGCGCCAGTATTGGCGAAACAAATAGTACCACACTACTAACATCAGAGCCATAAAAGCCACAGCTGGCTTTCTTCAGTCTTTTTCGGCGTGCCTGAAAGCAGGGAAATACAGTTAACTATCAGTTAACTACCATCGGATCTGCTATCTTCATCAGATCAGTTGTCTCCATCGGATCAGCTATCTACCATCGGATTAGCTATCACATATATTATTATATGTTTTGAGCTACGAACAGCTCTGGAAATCGCGTTATCTATGTATCATTCTAGTAGAATGATACATAGATAGCGCGATTGATAACGCGATAACGTAGATAACGCATAGATGACGCGATAACGTAGAATGATTCAACAGCTATATTATGTGTCCTATAAGCTGCAGTACCGCACCAGTCTGGGGCCCGTATATGCCGGTCTGGGCCCCGGCTGTGCCAGTCAGGGGCCAATATGTGCCAGTCTGGGGCCCGGCTGTGCCAGTCTGGGGCACTTGTATACCAGTCTGGAGCCTGGCTGTGCCAGTCTGGGGCACTTTGTATGCCAGTCTGGGGCCCGGCTGTGGCGGCGTCGTGTCGGCGGCGCCGTGCCTGGGAGTCCAGCTCCAGCCGGCCCGCCTGAGCGGCCGACTGGCCTATTTCTGACTGGGGCGACGACAGCCGGAGCTGCCGACCGCCGCCGCCGCCGCCGCCGCCCTGCCGCCCCTCTCACCTGGCCGGAACCCTCACACCTAATATACAGCCATGGCTGCAGCAGATGCCAATTTCCTACAAACAATATTGCTTTCTTTCAGGAAGTACCCCTGCTGCCAGTTTTATCGCACTGCAGCTGCCGTGGGACATCGTGAGGAGAAATTGTTGCATTTGTTCTAATGAAAGCCAATTATTATCTCCCAGTCTTGTCCTTTTTCAAGTTTACTTTGGCTCTGAAATGGAGAATATCTGCAGATAATTTCCTGGGTACCGATCAGGAGGTGCGGCAGGACTTGGTCAGATGGAAACTTGCCTAACCCCACTCCCAATGTCCGGGACACACCCTACTCGTTAGAGATATGTAGCGCAGATGTGGATCGCGGGAGCTCCCTTCGCCCTGCGGAGTGAGTCGGTAGTCGTGACCTGCAGCGACTGTTGACGAATCGATAGTCGCGGCTGCGGAAGCTGTGAACGAGTCGGTAGTCGTGACCTGCAGCGACTGTTGACGAATCGATAGTCGCGGCTGCGGCAGCTGTGAACGAGTCGGTAGTCGTGACCTGCAGCGACTGTTGACGAATCGATAGTCGCGGCTGCGGCAGCTGCTGACGAGTCGGTAGTCGTGACCTGCAGCGACTGCTGACGAGTCGGTAGTCGCAGGCTGCAGCGGCACCGGCATTAACCCTCAGTACAGTGTTTAACGACATTGATTAACACTATAGCAAGTTGCAGAATTGACCCACAGTATAGAATATGTTGGCATTGACACACAGTATAATAATTATCGATACTGCCCTACAGTTTAGTAGATACCAACGTTATCCGATAGTGTAGTAGGTACCGCCACTGACCTACAGTACACTATTCCTATAGTGGGCGCCGGCGGGGGCACAGCACGGCGCAGCCCTCCCCCGCGCGTGGGCCGTGATGGTCCGATGGGATCGTGCGGTCGGTTTGGGCCACAACTCACAGCTGGCCAGCCTGCCCTGGCGGCTGCGATCCCGTTGGCTAGTTATTTGGAGCGTCACCTGGCCAGTAGTCAGGCGCGCTGCTCTTCCACCGCCGAGGCGGGCGGCGGGGTCGGCCCCGGCCGGCAGCGCCCATTTACAGCCGCTCTGCTGGTCAGAGGGTGACACGCCGGTCGTGACGCGTGTCAAACGGCTAGCATCAGTGCTGATTTAAGAACGGGGTGTATCACTGCTCCAAAGAGCATTGAACGATAAGACGAAACAATGGGCTGTCATCAGGACCGTACCATGTCTGGCGAAATGGCGTCACGGCCACGTCGCCAGCGACGGTGCGTCATAGGATTTCAGCTGGTGTCAAAGTACTCAGCACGGTGGAGGGCTGTCGAGAGATGAATCCATTCATTTTTTCATATTGTACCTACGCAGCTGCTGTAACAAGCGATAAACTTGTATAAAGAAGACGGAAATTTACAACAGTTAAACACAAAAAACAAGAAACACTTCTAATAACTAGCCTTACTTATCTCGTTTTCCAGAATAATAACATGTTAAGTCATTGGATTGCTTATAGCTTTTTTGCTACGATTGAAAAACAATGTTTTTAAAAATACTTAAAATCTATCGAGAGATACGAAAACGTATGTACCGAGTCGACGGGAGGGATTGGTAATTTCAAGAAAAGAAAAAACGGGTTTCACATATTTCTCATTTAAACACGGGTAATATTTGGTGCCATTTTCTCCGCAGCAGAGAAGCATAGCAACCATTCCTTACAAAACATACGCTCATCTCGAGGAGCGGGAAAGCATTGTGAAAAGAAGGAACATGTAGAAAAGTTGTCCATAAGAGACAACTTAAGTGGCTGCCCTTTTCACACCATGGCTTTTTGAGCGATTCTGTAACTATCGGAGCTATGACTCTGCTCTACTCTGCTCTGCTACTCTGCTACGCTACTCTGCTCGATCTTTTCTGACTAATATCGAGCCCTTTACATAATGTTTGGAGAGGAATTCGATCTATCTTCCTTGGCCACACACTATGTCATCATAGGACTTTGACCAATGCCTGGGTTATTGGGCCAGGCTGCCCATGATGAAAGTAGCGTCGGAGCACTGAGAAGTGTGTTCCCCTACAGGAATTCAGATAAGCGTGGTGCTACAAAAGGCAAACCGGTTACGGTAAAGTAGTGTCCCAATTAACGAGTTCCTCCTTAGGACATCATGCGTAGAACTCGTATCTAGGAGCTTATTTATTGCGTAATACATGCACACATTTGAATTTATTTTCGTATACTCCTTCTGTAACAGTTAGGTGCATATATATATATATATATATATATATATATATATATATATATATATATATATATATATATATATATATATATTTGAATTGTGTATGGCACCCACAAGAATGTTCTCGACATTAACGAACACGAGCCCTTCCAGACTAAGGGGTACCACTTTGGGGTGGAAAACCCATCAGGTGGGCGCCAAATCTTATGGCAGAGTCACTGATACTCGCATCCTGGGTAGAGGTTGGTTGGAAGCAATATTTCGGGGGCACCATCAGCCTTTCAGGAGCGCGCTGTGACTATTTCAGTTGGCGCCGACGGTTGTTGTTGTTGTTGTTGAAATTTGTATTCGATAATGCACACATGTAAACAAAACAAAAAATCACGCGATTGGCGCAAATGCCCTGAGGGCATATAACAAGGCACATCTCGCAACCAATACAAAATACACGATAGTGACGTCATAACCACAGCCGTCCACGCCGACACGCCCCGCCCACCGGCCACCGAACCACAGGATGAAATACAAAAAAATACGGTCCATCAGGAGAGGTCATGTGCCCCTTGCCACCGCCCCCTGGATCCGCCTATGAACAAATCCATAATTTTCCGTGGACAAGAATGACCTGGGTTAAATTAAGACAAGAGAATGAGGACAGGTGGCTTATTCAAAAATAAAGCATACCCGCGAATCATAATGTTTGATCTTTTCTAAGTTGAATGCGGTATAGTTTTACACATTTTGATCCAGTGTTACAGCCCTACAATACAGCTCTGTCTGGAGACCTTCTGAAAGTGTGTCGGGCTATGGCTCGGTAAGAACAGGTCAAATCGAGCAGACAACTAACTGCTGGGCAGCTGATTTCTACGCATCAGATCAAAACGCATGCCAAATTTGTATCGCTGGCCGTTGGCGATGACACAGAGCTTCAGGTCGATCTCTTGCGGAACCTCCGTTGGTTGGTTGGTTGACTTAGCCAGCGGCATTGGAAACTGACAAATGTGCTGTAAAATATTATCAAACCTCCATTCGATATCTCCTAACAGGCAGCCTTGAATTTAACGCTTCGAATATCATGTGGCAACACAACGAGGCATGTAACAAGTGAAAGGAAGCTCGTAACAGCTAGGACGTCCTTGAGTTAGGGCCCGGGGCCTGAAGACGTGCTCTGGCCAGCTCACGAATACGGCACCATTGGCCTCCACTCTGCAGCGGGAACGGACGTCTTCGCACGCTCTCTACAGGCATGACCCTGGGCCACAAGTATGCGCTGTGACATGCGATGCTTGGGAGAGAGGGAGAGAAAGAGAGAGGGAAGGGAAGAGGAGAGGGTGAGATGATACCGGATCGCCTCTGTATGTTTTGCGGCGCGATCCGGCCCGGGCGGCCCGGCCCGGCTCCGGCTGGGGTCGGTAGAGGTGACGGTGCCATGCAGCGACTAGCACCGGCCCACCCCCAGAACCTATGGAAATGCACTAACTGGCCTTGAGCTGCCGGGACGCTTGGAACCAGCTCTCTGGTGACTGAGCGGCTGGCATCGATGCCGACTATTGATGGTCTGCTCGGCACGGGGCTGTGCACACGAGCGGCCAGCTATGGTGGCGGTCAGCAGTGACAGCTCTGACTGCAGTCTATCTCCAGCCCAGCAGCGACAGCCCTGACTCCACCCCAGCAGCGATAGCCCTGACTCCACCCCAGCAGCGATAGCTCCGGCTCCAGCCCAGTAGCGACAGCTCTGACTCCACCCCAGCAGCGACAGCTCTGACTCCAGCCCAGCAGCGACAGCCCTGACTCCACCCCAGCCAGGCTGCCCCAAGCCAGGCTCCGGCTCCAACTCGCAATAAAGCTAAAAAGGATGCCAAATCCGGCGAGTTTTTGGTTCTATAGGGGAAAGTTGCTTGTCAGCAGGAGGTTGAAGATTGGCTGGCCTAAATAAGCGTATCCACTTTTTTGTCGGTGGGGACGCTTATGAATGTTAGCACAGGGGCGGGTGGGCTGTTCCTTCCGAGGCGGCGGCTGTAAAACAGCGATCACGTTTTCTACGCTGAATGAAAAACGATTGAATCGTGTCACGGACCATGAGTCAGGTATATGAAGCTGTCACTGCATTTCTGCTGTACCTGGCCGAGTGTTCTTACGTACAAAGGCATAATAAAGTGAGCGCAACACGGCACAAAAGCGAGGTTTGTGGTTTTCTTCATCACGTTCCCGATCATCATTCTGCGTCAATCGCCGATAATAGGGCTCTCGCAGCGGGGGGAGATGCGCTGGCATTAGGGCCGGGTCGGAGCTAGCGACCTTCGCCCTTCGGCCAGGTCAGAGCCGGTGGCCTCCGCGTCTCAGTCGGCGCTTTCTCCGGCCGCGCAGGGAAACTGACGGCGTCGAGGAATGTTCTCCCTTCACAACTCGCGTGAATACTAATCACTGGCGGTGTGATGAATTGAGAGGTGTGATCGACGGGCTCCCGGCGAGAGTTGTGACCGACAGGCGCCCGGCACGAGGACCGGCAGGTGCCCGGCAAGAGGTGTTACCGGCGGGCGTCGGGCAAGAGGACCGGCAGGCGTCGGGCAAGAGGTGTTACCGATAGGCGCCTGGCGAGAGGACTGACAGGCGCCCGGCGAGAGGACTGACAGGCGCCTGGCGAGAGGACTGACAGGCGCCCGGCGAGAGGACTGACAGGCGCCTGGCGAGAGGACTGACAGGCGCCTGGCGAGAGGACTGACAGGCGCCTGGCGAGAGGACTGACAGGCGCCCGGCGAGAGGACTGACAGGCGCCCGGCGAGAGATGCGACCGAAAGTCGCCCGGCGAAAGGTGTAACCGACAGGCGGCCTGCGCGACGTGTGGCACACATCCGCCCGCTGCTGCGTCAAAGGCGAATATGTAACTGTTCAACAGTCTACTTCAACACAGCACTGGTGGTTGGTTCCACCCGTTGCGACATTGGGTGTATTCAGGGAAGTAGAGGACGGTTTAGTTTGCGGGCGTTCCAGGTATAAGCACAAGTACGGAGAGTGTGGTGCAGGGGCGGATCGAGGTGTTTCCAGAGGAATGGGCGGTTACCATCAGGGGCTATGTTTTCAGGGAGGGAGAGGGGCGCCACGATTCTAAGGGGAATCTATTTTATTTTAAAGCAAACCTCCACCGTTTTTGGACGCTGGTTGTGCTATTAAACGTCCCATCTCTGACATTATAGCTGCCCTTTATTCTGATAGGGTACCTTAGTTCAATTTAATCACTTAATGGGCGCTGCTTCCTCTAAATTTGACTTGTGATTTAGGAAGTAAGTACAACCGTGATTACTGCACCTCCATCACAGCAGCCTTTTCACCCCGAAAGACGGGGGGGGCGTTCGTCCTCAGTCACCAGCCCCGGGACTCGCCCCAGGCGTGCTGAGGCCTTGGGCATGCCAGTATTTCGTTGTTAGTACAATAATCTACAATTTTGATTTGCCTTGGTCTAAATAAAACATGCTTTGTAGCGAGAAGCTCATAGAATATTTACAAGTTTGAGCCAGATTTCTTGGAACACTTCTTGACCACCACATATTCGGAATTTTCCTACGAGTACGGATTGGGAAAATTGGGTGTATGTCACTCTCCTGATGCCAGAGAAAGATATAAGTGCACGTATTTTTTAGCGTTTTAATCCAGTTTTAATGTTTGGACTAGATGTTTTCTCAGCGTTTCGAAGTGTTCGTTGAGGGAATATTTTTCAGTCAGCTTGAGAAATGAATTCAGTACTTTCTCTCGATTTTAACGTGTTTATGCATTAGAAGATTAATAACACCGAAGTTACAGAGTGAAGGCGACATTTTTTAATGCAACATCATACCTAAGTGGCATGCATATTTTGAGCATAAAAACTGTAGATTCTCATTGGTGACAGATTTTTAAAGCAACCATCTTTAACTTTGGTCCAAACAGACAAGTTTACCCTGGTCAAATGCGCACCGGCGTGTTGAAAAATTAAATCATTTGGGTTTCTGTGTCGGTGATATTTTCTTATAACCAGTCACAATGAATACAATGATATCACATCAACACATCATCCAGGCGTACGAGTAGCAGGTAAAACTTTGGAAGGTAGCTTCTCCACATTTTCTCAAACGCTTATGCTTATTTCTGAATTCCAATTCACTTGACGTTGTATGAGAGAAGGACGCAACTAAATCGAAATTCCCTCTCCCCATAGTCCAATTAACCTTAGACTTTGCCAAATACATCCTTTGCATAGTTTCGTTCAATCAGAGCAATCATGAAAAAGAGAATGCACAGTTGAGAATGTGCTTCTAAATGGCAAATAAATAATCAGAGTTTGTAATTTTATCAGCAGCAACAATATCATTTGAGGGATTCATTTAAGTGAGTGATTCTCGTTAGAGGGAGGGGGAGGGAAATACAACCAATATTCCCTATGTGCCGACGGGATGAGGAATCTCTTTATCTTGCCTGTGGCATGAGATGTTCGGGTATGGAAAGAAAACCTGCTTCCGAATAAGATCCTCTGAGAAAATGAAACAGGCGTTCAAAGAATGTGCGAGAAATAGTATCTGAGATGATTGAAGTGTCGTGATCTTCACCATGTGCTCAGAAGAGATGGTAGGGCGGTGGGGAGGGGAGCAAGGCACCCTTTCTGGCGTCAGAGATTTTCGAGTGTCTTGTAACAGAAGGGGATAATTTTATAACAGGCTTTCCCGTCAACTTTAAGACAGAGCTCCTTTTCTCACGTTCTGTGTGCGCTACACATTGGAGATGAGTGTGAAGAGGCTGGCTGCCCCTGACGTCTCCACCCGAACCACGGGGCGACACCGGCTCCCACCACCTGGAGGTCGGATACTGAGCGTGGGAAAAGCAGCCGAGCTCGGCGGCTCGTGTGATAGTGCGACCTCCGATCGCCGGAGATGTAGGTACCCGGCCGGCGAGACCTGAACCACCCATTCCGTGCTGTTGTGAACGACACTCGACGACTAGGCTTTCACACGAAAGGACAGCCGTCGGATAGCCCATCACGTGATAGCCGGATCGCCGGAGGGTTGGTATTAACGTCAACAGCTGTTGACGTCACTATCAGAGAAGCAGGCGGGTCAGTAAGCCGCGCCGCGTGGCACCCGCCGATGCGGCGTCACAGCGTGACGCGCGGGCCGTTACCGGCGCGTTGTCACGCCGTCACGCTGGCCCCGGTCACGTCACGCTCTGGGGCCGACGTACGACGACGGAGCACGGCGAGTCGCGGCACGCCCCGTCGGCGCCGGCCCCGGTTGTGGCATCGGCGCGCCACGATTGCGCATGCCACCAACAACGCCAGTTCGTGCAAGGTCGCCAGGCGTCAAGGCGGCGTGTCGAGAGATCACGGCCGATAGCAGCCGACTGATTGGCCGTGATATTGGCCCATCCCAGTGGAAAGGTCACGTGACAAGGCGGAGGGCACTACCGATTAACCCACTGGCTTTAGACTCTGGCATTGACCTATTCACCGTCACTGGTCTCTTTATGCTACCAGCAGTCATAGCTTTATGAGCGTTCCCAAACGGCGTGAAAAGGACGCATTATCCCCGGGATCGGAGCCAGCGGTGTTCCGGGCTGCAGCGAAGTGGAACTCTGTAGCAGATTTGTGGATCTCTGTAGGAGGTTTTGGTTGGCGCTCAGGACTGTCCCAGTTGAATTCAGTGATGAATCAGCGGACCTCAGAACTCTGCCACGGACCATAGCCACCGGGCTAACTCAGAGCTCTGTCACGGACCGTAGCTGCCGGCTACTCCTCAGAGCTCTGTCATAGACCGTAGCCAGTGGGCTAACTCAGAGCTCTGTCACGGACCGTAGCCGCCGGACTACATCAGCGCTCTGTCACGGACCGTAGCCACCGGGCTACATCAGCGCTCTGTCACGGACCGTAGCCGCCGGACTACATCAGCGCTCTGTCACAGACTGTAGCCGCCGGGCTACTCCTCAGAGCTCTGTCACGGACCGTAGCCGCCGGGCTACTCACTCTGTCACGGACCGTCGCCTCCGGACTTCTACCTGGCCAATGGCCTCCGGGCGTTACCAATGCTGCCGCTACCTGCGGTACAGGCTTATTTGCATGAGTAACACTCAAACCAGCTACCCTTCACATTCCCATTTTGACTCTCCATGACACACTTCTGACTGGGGCGAATTCAACGCATACCACTGCCCATTTGGTATGAAGTAGAATAGGGCCGATCGATGATAACCATGATGTCTGTGGGAGCTGGGCCAGTGCCCAGGGTAGGAACTGTCCCAATTCGGCAGGTCGGCCGGGTCATAGTGTCGACCCCTGCGCCGGAAGGTTAGCGTTTGGCGGCCGCCGGCAGTGGGGCGCGCTATCACGTGACTCACGATTCAGACTGATGTTGGCGACAGCCGCCCACCAGGCTCAAGGGGCCTTATTCCATCAGTCCTAATATTCTCAGTCAGAATACGATGTGATGTGAAATCATTAAATTCATTCCATGCTACAGCGCTATAGAAGAGCTAGTAAGAGCCATATGTATCATAAGTATTCGAAGAATTTTGTTTATACAACAGAACCATAACTAGCGCAGCCCCGCCAAGCTATCAGTCTCCATCCTCCCACCTCTCGGCCAAATTCGTCGCGCTCGTGGCGTTTCTCCTCTTAGCCAAATTCGTCGCGAACGTGGCGTTTCTCCCCTGGGCCAAGTTCATCGCGAAGATGGCGTTTCTCCTTTAAACCGAGTTGGTCGCGAACTTATTTCTCCTCTGGGCCAAGTTTGTCACGACCGTGACATGTGGGCAGCGCCATCGGGATCAGGTGCCCTGCCTGGTGTCTTATCAGGTGCCGCCAGCGCTGCTGCAGTGGGCTGGGGTGACGTCACGGCCGTGAAGTCTAACAAGCGGCATCCAGTGCGTAACACCACGGTACGGTGGCCAACTGAAGAGGCGAGCCTGCCAGTCAGCCGCCGTCCCACCACGTCTCCTGGACTGACGGTGACATAGCTGACCGCATTTCGAGAGGCAGGTACCACGCCATTTTGAGCCACTACTTGTATTTTATACCTAGAGCCGTAGCAAATTTATGGGAGTAAATTGCTCCCCGGCCCCAAGTACAAGTTATAAAAACCACGTCATTAAAGTAAGAAGAGTGTATGACAATGATGATTTCTTGAATATTCATTCTTCAGCGCTGAGGTTGTCCGAGGGATATGGCGATACGGTGAACGGGAGCTGGTTGCCCATGCTACATAGCCTGAGCGCTGGCCCGCGCTTGATCCCCGGTGTAAAACACAGCCACTGCAATCTAGGCCGCCCTCAAATGCCCCCAGCCAAGCAAGGACAATCCACTAAAAACCAGAGCTCTTCTCTTGGCTTGACCGCGATCCAGATCCGAAGCTGAAGCTGGGATATTAATTTCGGTGCTCGGTCCGAGACACACTGCTCTAACACTTTCGTGACCGGGTACAACACTAGATGTCCAAACTCTACCTCGATATTTGAATCTAGATCCTAGTTCTGGGTCTTTATCGAATTCAGGTTAAGCGTCTGGTATTAATCCGTTACGCTTGGATTGGCTGAGGGAGTTTGGAGACGGCCTGGTTTGTATCTTGTTTTCATTGGTCGTTTCGAACTCTCAGGACCAGGCGCCGGTCACGACGCTTAAAATTATTGTAGCCGGGACTGCTGTGGCGAGCTCAGTACGTAGACGCTATCCTTTACAGGCAAGCAAAGACTCCGGGTAGTAGAAGACAGAACCTCAGCTCTTCTCTTTTAAATCGCTTCCCTGCTGGCTCATGGTGACTCATCTCGCTGCCTCAGATCTCTTCAAATGCATTCCCACATTTACCGAGTCTAAACATGCAAGGGTGGGGCGCGCGCCGGCGTCTCATATGATCGCGTCACAGAGCCAGGCGCGGCGCTCCGGGTAATTCGACTGTGACGAAACTCCAGGTCACGGGCCGCCAGAGGTCACAGGGGTGGCGGAGTCACGCCGTGTCGGCGCATCCCGGCGGATTACATGCCCCGCGGCGCAGTGATGAAAACATTGCACAACTGACCAACCGACGTCAGGTCGCGGGTCAATAACGGGAACCACGCCGGCTGGCTTCGGGTCAGGTCGGGTCAGGTGTCAGTGGATATAGGGGTCATTCGCTACCCTCGGCCACACTGAATCGGCCCAGAACCACCCAAAGCGAAGAATTTAGATAGCACGGTTTTTTTTTAGAATAAGTCAGCCTAAGCCGTATCTACAGAAATAGAGTCATTCTTTAGTTATTTACAATTTCCCCAAGCATCATCAATAGAGGTTATGACCCAAACCTGCCCTTATGTCATGAAGATAATATCTCGTTACCACAACCTATGGCACTCGGTTGGGCGTGCTAGTTGATATTAATCTCAGATCAATAGATTAAGCCTATTTTCATTCGTGGCACATCAAAACACTTTTGGACGACAGACCACTTGCACTGGCTTGGTGACCTGATCTAAGCTGAACCTGAAAGAGCAGTAAGGAAACAATTAGAGGAATGATCAGGGATAAATCAAGTAACGCGCCACTCCGCGCCGTCTTTTTTACCATCCTCTAAAAAAACTGAGGGAATTCTCCAAAAATCCTCCCTGGGGCGAGGTTAAGACTTGTTTGAGAAGAAACTATCCTCTTTTACAATAAGATATTCTATGAGTTTTTAAGGAGGCTTTATGCTTGAGACCAATGAGTGGAAATCTCCCTGATACCATGGCAAAACAATATGCTCAAACTATTCATTCAGCTTCTATCCACCCCAGTGTCGTTAGCCCACTGCGTATGTATATCGGTCACACCTGACGAACCGACGGCACTGGCGGCGGCGGTCAGCAACAACCAGGAGACTATCTACAACTAGGGGACGATACCGGTGTATACGGCTGCTGCTGCGTCCTGTTCGCCTGTGGCGTCGCTGGTTGTGTCAAGTGGATGCTGACCTATCTTCTCCCTTTTCAGGTGGAGTGGATTCAAATCGAGTTGAACGAGCAGCAGGTAAGTGAGATTTCTCTCCTTGAACGGGCACCGTTTGAGGGTCCTCCAGAATGCATGACAACTCAACGATGACATCCTACTGCATGACAACGCAAAGAGAGCGGCGAACACGAGCCTGGATTCATGCTTTTGGAGATCCTGAGCACCCAAATGTGGAGTCAGATCAAACGAAGAACCAGATGCATCCTTTCTTGTACAATAATTCAAAACAAATATATTGCGAAAAGAGAATGTACCCAATCCTCTTCAATACAAACACAATCGAGGTCTTTGGAAAATCCTTGCTCTTGGTCGAGAGAGGACAGACTTGAGTGAACAGCTGACTCTTGATTGCTGCATTGGTCTCAGCACGTGGGTTTCTTCCTCCTACTGCATGGTTTCCTGGTCGGTTGGTCACGACATTTTCTCAGAAAATACACTCAGCAAAACCACCCGGCCGAGAACAATGATATAATTTTTCTCTACCTTCTCATGGCCCATTTTAGGTCGTCCGATGCTGGCGTTACACAAGCAAGCAGATGGAAATCGACGAGCAAAAAAAGTCAATTCCGATTACCGCCTTTAATCAACACATGTTTGTGAACTTTCTTTTTCGATGATTAACCTGGGACATTCCACTACACAACGACAAAGAATGGGACTGATCACGCGGAATTGCACCTAACTGTTGGAACACAGGTTTTTTTTGTTCCGTAGAAACAGGTTCTAAAATGTTGATTTTAACCCGTACCAGGGATAGTTATGGCTTGAGGTAAATTTTAATGTCACTGTGACATTGAAATTTGCATTAATATCACAGGGTTAGAGCGAAGAAGCTAGACATTTTCTACATTTTGAGAATCACAATTACCATTAGTTTTAGTTTCTGAGATTTGATTTATATTTCCACGGTTTTTGGAAGCGCAAAGCTCTACGCAGTTTTTCGCCAATATCCACTGACGTAGCATCACAGAAGCGTGTGTTGAGACGTTTGCAATGATCTGACGTGCAATGTAGTGTCTTAAATCTAAAGAGGTAAAAAATGACCTCTGCATCGGCCTTTGTTAGTACACGATGGACTACAGAACCAGTAAAACGACTTTTAATGCGCATGAACGTTCCTGCTTATTATACTGCTGTACCTATGCCACATAGTCAAGTCACTGATCTTGACTGACCTTGGAAGGTCAAAGGCCAATAAGCCATCCGAGGGCCGTCCCCCTGCTCTGAGACTGATGCTACCAGTGTATGCATATATGGGCGTTGACTACATTGGTAAAGGTCATAAAGGTCAGTGACCTTTTTTGACCCTCGGTGGAATTCCTGACCTTGGGTGACCTGTTGCAAAAAAATGTCAAAGCTATAACACCTTTGCGGGTGACCATCGATATTTTCCAGGATAAGGTGAAATTGGACCAACTCAGTTCATGGCATTACAGGATTCTAGGACACAGGTCAATTGACTACTTATCAACGTATAACCATAATCCTCGGCTCAGCACTGTAAAATCCATAAACTTGAATTAATCAAACAAAATTTGTATGTGATCAAAAATTAAGTTTTCAATCTACTAGGGGTCGTTACAGGTCACGTGACCTGAGGTCACCGGGTCGTAATTGATATCCGTGGTGGCCTGAAAAAAACATATCAGACCATGACTCAGTATCGGTGCCACTTATCAGGGTAGAACGTTAACATTTTGTTTCTACGGACCAGGGGCCCAGGGTACCAATTTTGGTGCAAATCCGAGAGATGAGGGTGTCATGTTTTTGTCTATCTGTCGCTGTGTCTGTTCCCGCCTACTTTATGGCTGTATTATACATGTATTCATGCCTACTTTTATAGCACGTAATCACCAACAGCGCTAATACTCCTCTCTCTCTCGCTATCGCTCTCTCTCTCTCTCTCCTCCTCCCTCCCTCTCTCTCTCTCTCTCACTCACACATCCTATCTTCCGGTGCTGCTGATCGTCGTTTAGCCGCAAATCTATGTTATGAAACATGATTTCTTGCTGGTGGAAGGGTTTTCTTAGTACCAGTACCCCCTAACAAAATCTGCTTTGTGTGGTAAATCTACCGGTCAGATCTTCCAAAATTGTTTTGTCAGCTATTTGTTGGCAAACCGACTAAACAAGAACAAAAAATGACCTCGAAATAATTCCTATCTCACCTATTAATACCGCTTAGGCAGCATCAACAGACCCCAATGTAACGACCTGTGTTCCATGACTAACTGACGATGAACTGTGACATATTCCTTCGATTCTGACCACAATTTACCCTCAATTGGCTTCCATTGAAGGTCGGGATATATTACTAAATTTTAACTATCTTTATCAGCAATGAAATTGTGTGTGTACATATCCCTTCGTATGAAGCTAAATGTATTGTTTGAAAGAAATATTCTATTTGCACTTTTTCAGCCGTCCAGTTTCATTTTGCTTTCCTTATTCTTGAGAACCACTGTCTCTGCACTTCTTCACTATAGACTCTCGATTACGTTAGACTTAATAATATCGGATTGTTACGAATCAGATTTGAGGGCGCCTTCACTGTTCTGTATGATTTCAATGTATACTGCCTTCTGTCAATGAGTCTGTGCATCGTTCATCTGGTACACATTTCTTCTGTGCGTTCCATGGCTAATCTTTGCCGGTGTCTTCTCTGTTCTGTCCAGATATCGAGGTTGAAATCAATGGTGATGTCACGACAACCAAGTACCTTACCACCACCCGTCCTCTTCCCACCGGCGTGCTGCTCTCCAGTGCGCCCACCTTCGTCTCGGACGGCACCACCTCCGAGTACACCACCCTGGTGATCGGCACCGTGTCTGGCGGCCGCTACAGCCGCATCGTCAGCACTGCCGAGCGGGTCTTCTACGCCATCCCGCGCAGGGACGACCGGCCGCAGCCCACCGGTGTCGTATCGGAAGCAGTGAACACGGAGGTGAAGGGTGGTGCCACCACCATTCACCACACGCGATACATCCGCACCTCCATCGGATCAAGCTACGGTCAGGTGATTGAAAAGACAAGCTCGGTGGTGCCCCAGCTTCACAGCAGTCAGGAGGAGCTGCTGCCGACGTTGACAGTTGGAGAGCCGGTGCACTACCCCACCAAGACGCCTGCTCAGCTGCCGACCCAGGAGCCAGTTGAGGCCAATGAGATCCCCAGCGCCCGAAAGGTGGTGCAAGGAGAGCAAGTGATTATTGTTGAAGAAAATGTTGTTCAGGCGGACCGCAGCAAGAAAATTCTACCTACATATACGGCTTCTGGGGATGAGTTTGCCCTCAGCACTCCTGTGGTAATCGTCTCCAACCGAGCCTCGTTTGAAAAGACACAGGCACTGTTGAATGAAAAAGTTCACAAAATGGTCAAGGATTTGAATCTGGAAGAAAAGAATACCGACCGCGAGTCTCGCAACCTGAGTGATCTGGAGACGATAGAGATTCTTGACTTGGACCTAGCCTTAAGTGGGAGTGAGCTGACCACTGTGACATACGTCGGCTTCTCCGATTTCGTCACCACCATCGGCAGCACTGTGGTCGTGTTTATGCCGCAGTCAGCAGGCGCGGCCGCTGTCAGGGAAAAGATGCAGACAGCTGGTAACTTCGTAGGACCAAGCCGTAGTGGTAAAGTTCTCCTCACTCGTGCTCCTGTGTTCATTCCCAACGGCGGCAAAGTCATCACCACCACCAGAACTTTCCAGGATAGGACGACCACTAAAGCCGTGGAAGATCCAGTTGCTGTTGAAGAGAACGACATCAGCGTAGACGTGGCTAGCCCTGTGGAGGCCGTAAAACCGGAGACTGAGACTAATGTGCTATCAACGGCCAGCACGCGTGTGTTCAATACCATTGACTTGTACCCCACCGGTCTGGTGACTTCCATTGGCGGCACTGTCGCTCGTGAGAAAGTTACCACCGTATTCACTACGCTTGTCTATGGGACATTCATCAAAGGACGCTACGCCAAGGTAGTCAAGAGCACGTCCAGCATCTATTACCTGGTGTCGAAGACAGACAGTGTCCAGCCAACGGCTGTTGTGCGGGGGACACCATCCACAGTGATAGCAGGGAATGTCGGTAGAGCTGTTGGCAGTAGCCCGCAGGAACAGTTCATTGTCGACAGTGCAGACGAAGCCAAGGCAGCGCTGAAGATCTCCCAGTTAGAGACAAGCACTCAGCCCTCAACGGCACCCGCCCTCTTCTCCTCCCAGGCCGATGCAGAGGAGGAGAAGTCTGTGCTCAAGACGTACTACACAACATTCACCTTCTTCAGCACACTGTCCAGCGATGGTTCGACAGAAGTGAAAACCAGTCTCAGCACACTAACAAGTGTGGCCACCGAAAATGCTCCCACTCCCGCCGTCACGTACTACACCACCTCCACCTTCTTCATCACGTCCACTGTTGATGGGAAGCAGGTGGTTTCGACGTCTTACTCCACGCAATCGGAAGTGGTGACGCCCACACAAGTGGAGGCGGGTGTCCTGCCTAGTGCGTCTCAGAAACACATCACTAAGACCTATTTCACCACTTACACCTACTTTACTACAACTCACGACGGCGAAAAGAGTGTTGTTCAAAGTCGTTTGGAGGTTAGCAGCAACATTGAAACAGTCCCCGTTCCAGTAACCGAAAGCAAGGCTACACTCGTTGCAGAGACAACCAAGGCGGAGTCCTCGCCTGTGCAGTACAGTACTGGATTACTGTCTTCTCGCATGGCGTCCCAGGTGAACAGCGGCATCACAACCATATCCTCGACAGGATACTTCGGAACATTTGTCAATGGATTATATGCTCAAATTATAAAGAGCACTACGAAAACGCTGGAAGCATCTCGGTCCAGCAGCAGTAGTATTGAGTCACTCATTTCGGCTACGCGGGTTTCCTCTGCCAGTGGAAGTTTGAGCCTAACCTCCAGTAGTTCCAGTATTCGTCCCAAACTAAGCTCGACACCCGCTATAAACCGCCCCAGTTCTGGAACCAGGCCCCTGTTAAAAAGCAGCTCCGTTGTTTCATCTTCACCGATCAACATTCTCTCTTCGCTGAGATCCCAGATATCCTCCAGCGCTGTCCAATCATCCCGCCGTTCACTAAATACAAACAGAAGCTTCCTTCCCTTCCGCACGTCAAAGAACCGTAAGAGTGGTGGACTCCTTGCTCTTCTCGCCAAGAGTGGAGGTTTTGCAGCTGAAAGCGAAAGCAAATCAAAGCCTGCCTCGCCTAGTACCAAAGCGGCAAGTCCATTATCAACAGCTGTCAAGCAAAGTTCCACATCCTCAACCAAATCCGCTCCTCTGACATCGTCATCTGTACCACAGATTACCCCAACTTCCAGAGTTCGGGGACTGCCAAGCAGGTCACGGCGTCCTTTCCTCGGACTCAGAAGACCAGGGCGTCCTGCCGGACTGCGTGGGCTCTTCCAAAGCCAAACCCAGAGGCCAGATATAGATGAGGAAGTAGAAGTACCTGCTCAGAATAAAGAGGAACCGATCACAACCACCACAGCTAAAGAAGAAAATACACCTGCCCCCACTGAGGAACCAGCCACCGAAGCCACGGTTGAAACGACGACCGAAGTCGAGGCAACTACAACCAAGGCTCCGAGGGTGCTGGCGTTTGGAAGATCACGCCCAAAGAGCGGCACCCGAAATGCTCTTCCTCTGCGGCGCCGTCCTAATGAGGGACCGAGACGTGGCCTGGCCAGTCGGTTCTCATCTGTGACAGCTGGAAACCAAGAACCCGAGCAAGCCAGCCAGGAACTCACAACCACTGCCGCCACCACCACTACAATAGCAACAACAACGACCACTGAAGCCGAGACTGAGCCTTCGACCGAAGCTGCCACCGAGTCAACAAATGCACAGGCTGCTGCTCAGCCAGTCACTGACCTACCGCGAAGGCGTCAACGGGGTCGGCTCCGAGGAAGAGTTGCTCGACCTCGAGGTACATCCTCTGTTCCTTTCGGCGGGCGTCGTGCGCGTGGTAGGCGGCCTCAGCCGGCAGAGGAAGTAACAGAGGCGGCAGTGGAAGCGACCACGACTGCCGCTGCCGAAGCTGCACCTGTCGTCAGGCGCGTCCGCGTAAGAAGACCTGGAGGCAGGAGAGGTCGCTTAGCGAGGGGTAGACGCAGACGCCCAGCTGACAGTCAGGATCTGGAGTCGGCTGGTTCCGAGTTTTATCCAGAATACGTTGCAGCTGAGCCAGCTTCAGGACTTGAAAGCTTTTCTGAACAGAACCATTTTTTAGATGAAGCTGGCTCCGAAGCCGAAGAGGTCGCTTATGTTGGCGACCTCGGGGCTGCGCTTGAGGTGGTAGAGGCTGGAAATTTGCCCAGTCTGTACCGCACCAAGCGCCAGTCCAGCTTCGGAGCCAGGAACAGCGCTCGCGCTGCTCAGTTTGAGACCAGCTCTCAGGAGAACGTGCTTGCTTCGCTGGAATCAACTTCTGGTGATCTGAGTGGTTTGACTCAGAGGGAAAAGATATTGGCTAATCGTCGCCGTCGAAAGAACTCTGGTCGCTCCAAGTCGAGACAGAGCCGTCAATCGGAAATTCCAAGGGCTAGGCAAGTCAGTCCTTCACCAAGAGAGCCAGAAGAGACACAAAGATTTACGCTTACGTCCGATAGCTCCCGGGGGGCCTCGCGGTCCGGTCTGCAAGGAGATAGAGGGAGCACTCGATCACGATCAAATACGCGTCGTGCCATCCCTGGTTCTCGCAGGCGGCGTCCTACAGAACCTGCAACCGCGAGTAGCTCTGCACCTAAGCTAAGCCTACGTCAGCGCTTACAGCAAGCTCAGCTTGCTGCTGCAAGCGCTTCTACGTCTCGCCCTATAAGTTCTCCACGAAATCCTTCACAGGGCTCCAACAGCCGCGGTTCAACATCTTCATCAAGTCGCTCACCGTCTCGTCCTTCTTCGTCCCGTGACTCGGGAGGCAGCAACTCCAGGAATCGCGGTCGTCGTCCTTCCCTGGGCTCAATTCGAAATCGTGACCGGGAGCCACCAGATCCGCTTGAGATTGTACCCACCCCCGTCCTTGAGGACGGCCAGATCATCGTTGTCTCTGATCAGCAAGTTTCTGCTTCGATTCCCGTAGTAAGCAATGGTCAGACTACCTATAAGGATGTATTTACCGCGCGCACCATTACAAAAACGCTGGAGTACGGTCAATACACGGAGACTGAAATCAACGGCCAGTTGCGAACACATCTGGGCTTGGAGACAGTCTCCCGTGCTGGCGGCGCTACCGAAGTAAGGACACTGTTCATTGAACCTACTGATATCAAGACAGCTATTTTCACTCCGTCTCGTGTGCGGGGTAACCAAGTCAGGTCCTTCGCGTCCTCATACATCCAGCCAGGCTTCACCGTCAAACCGGAAGTCAATACCGTAGCTGCATCTTTCCAGCCGCCCCAGCAAAACAATAACGCCCTAACCGCCCTTCTACAACAGCTTTTGGCTGGAAACCAGCAGCCTCTACCAAACCCTGCTGCTCCGCTGGGCGGCTTTGGTGGTGGCAACTTTGGAGTGGCTCAGCCCAAGCCTCAACAGGCCTACCGTACTATTGTCTTTACTACAACATACGTGACGACATTGACCAAGGCTGATGCCACCACAGTTCCAATTTTCTTCAAAGGTCGGAAAACCAACACGGTCATCGTCAATTCCGAGACAGAGGTTATCACGGCGACGGAAGTTCTGACCGAATCCAAGCCCATCCCGGGACAGACCGTTGCACCTGCTGGCGGTTTGGGAGGATTCGCCGCCGGCGGATTACTCGGACTCACACCGCAGCAGCTGTTGCTCCAGCAGCTGCTGAACCGCCAGGTCCGGCCACAGCTGCCAGCCATTCAGCCGACAGTGAACATGGCAGCCTCGCAGCCGCCCCAACTGGAGGAGTTGCTGCGTCAGGCAACAGAGGCGTCCCAGCAGGCGTCGGTGCCAGCTGCGCGGGCGCTGCCGCAGCCAGAGTCTACCTCCGTCGTCACCATATACGTCAGTGGCTCTCGGCCAGGAGAATTCTTCACTCGCCTGTCCACAGTGACTTTGGATGCTCCAATCGAGCCGTCCCGCATCAAGCGAGGCGAGATTCCAACTGCAGTTGTACAAGCAACCGAAATACCAGCCTACATCGAAACCGACCAGGGCCTGTTTAAGATTCCTAAAGATGAGCATATTTTTGGCGATCTGGACTTCTATGTCATGTCTGCGATGAATGAGATTGAACCTGACATGATCAACTTGAAGTCTACTCAAACGCTGGAAAGTGTGAAAGGCAAGTCAACCAAGTACATAGAAAAAGTATTAGATGTTGTGCCCTCACTAACAGAGATTTCCTCCCCTGAGACCAATTCTTTTTTATGGGAAGGCCCCGCTGAGTATGCCCCACTCAGACGGGAGAAACGCCAGATCTCTAGGGGTCGCGATAGATTTAACGGCAATGACCATAGCTTCGCTCAACAAGGTGACGTCGATGACCAACCACTGGCTGGCATCAGCGAACCGGCTTTTATAACATTTACTTACGCTAGCACCTTAACCGATCAATTAGGCAACATAGTTGTTTCTACCACGGAACAAGCGCTTCGCAAACTAACTACACAAGGCAATATTGAGTTTGTAGATCTCACTAAACTCAATGCAAGACCAACAGCCACAAACAACCTGCTTTTTGGCATCTTACGAACGGAACTCGACCCAGTCGCCAGAACCATTGCTGCTCGTGGTTCTGAAATAACATCAGCAAGAAAGACCCAAAAAAGCAGCGCCCAATCTCTTGAAAGGGCTGGAGCGGCATCCCGAGGGTCATCCCAGCGCCGAGTTTCAACAGGAGAACAGAAAATTCAAACCTCTGCATTATCAGGGACAGTAGCGGGAACTGAGCCAGATCAGTTGGGACGACCGGTGACCGAGAACAGAAATCCTCTGCTCAGCCCAACCCAACAGCAATCGCAAACGACTAATGCTAGAACGGATTCATCTCCAACCGAGCCACTGGCAGGCTCACCAGTACAAAGGCAAGCTACGTTGTCCCCGCTGCCTGAGCGGGAGAGCAGGACTCAAAGCTCAATTACCAGAATCGGCTCTAGAATCCGCCAGGCGGGTAATTCAACTTTGGTGACGTCCAATCCTGGTTCTTTGACAAGTGGACGAAGAACTCGTGTGAGAACCCGTGTTGTTTCAGCAAATAATGCTGAGCAGCAAGGTTCAAATGATCTGATTTCCGAGCGGAGAGATAATGCAGTTGAAGATGTTCTCCAGCAAACAGCAAAAACGCAGCGGGTTAGGATACGAGCAGGACCACGAACATCTCCCAGACGGGGTGCCTCTGCCCGCATTAGTTCCGAAAGCGCTCAAGAAAGCGAGAGCGATGCGACCAGTAAAAGTCCGAGGCTGGGGAGAGTAAACGGGCGCGGACGCCAACGTGTTTCTGTCGTCACAACAGGGCGCAGTGTTTTTGGCCGTGGACAAGAGCAGAGCACTCAGACCCCATCTCAAATATCTTCCACAGAAAGGCCCCGTGAACAGAATGCAGCGGCCGTGCCACCGGCACGCTCACCCCGTCCAGTCTCTGGCCGAAGACGCCGAGTTCGTGTGCGCATTCGTCCATCAGCTGCTCCAGCAGTTAGAACTAGCACTGCAGCTTTGACATCAAGAAGATCTGATTCTCTTCCTGTTCGTCCAAAGACAACACGGATTACTCGGCCAGGGAACGCCTTTTCGTCTTCAGTAATCACGGCAGAGACAACTGTAAAAGAAAAAATATCTGATCAAGCATCTAAGGTGACGACGAGTGAGATAGAGTCCATTACATCAGAATCAGGCACAGTACAGGCCAGCGGGTCAGCAACACCTGCACCGGATATCACCGACGTGAAATCTATAACTGACAGAAGTGGTGAAGTGGGCAGATTTGTGACGATACCTAATGAAGAGGTAGGCATAACCACGTCCGAACAATCTTTTCAGTCTACACCAACCGAGTCAGCTCTACTAGTAGCAGGAACAGGAGGCCGGCGCGAGCGTATCCGGGTCGAAGGCAGATCTTCTTCAGGGCTAAAACAGATCGAGCCATCAATAACCCCTGAAACTGAGAGCACCGATGACAAGAAGGATGGAAGTAGAGTTGTTGCATCAGAGTCAGAAACGCCTGTCTCAAGTCGCCTTGGTTCGAGACGACGGGTTGTGACTGTTTCTCGAATTATCCAACCTATTCAGCAAGTCACAGAGAGAGTGGACGCTGAAACGGAAAACAGCGACAGTGAGGTTGACACTGGCGATGCAACGGACGTATGGGAAGGAAGAACAGTGACTCCTACCAAGGAGAAGCAGAACACACCTCTCCTGAATCCCCTCCCGCAGCGTCCAAGTCGCCGTCCCACCACAACTACGGACCGCGTTGTTGATGATGAGACAGTGTTTTCCACAACAGAACCTTCTTTAAATGAAGTGGAAGATTCTGTAGGGGAGACACCCCCACCTGCACGAGAGGAAAGCGCTACTACAACATTGCTTCCTAGACGAAGGGTGGTGATTCGAAACAGGTCCCGGGGAAGAACTTTGGCACCAATTTCGTCCAGAACTGAAGTTGCAACAGAGACCAGCAGAAGAGAAGAAGCGTCCAAGACATCGAATAAATTGACTGCTTCCGAGGGGTCGGTCCAATCAACTGTAGTAAATATTACAACTTCAGCACCCTTCTTGCGGAGACGAGTTGTGGTTCGTAATAGATCACGGAGCACATCTCCCAGAGCGGACACGTCAGCGTCCTCTGCATTTACTTCTAGTCCTTCACCATCACTGGTATCAAGTCGGCCTACTCCAAGACGGCCTCTAAATGTGTTGCGTCGTCCAGCACCGGTTTCAAATCCATCAAGCAGAGTTTCGTCTCGAAGACCAGTGTCAGCAGGGCGTCCGCCCATTCGAACTCGTAGACCACTGTCCAGGTTGCGCGGAAGACCTCAACCTGCCACCACTGACGGTAGTGAGCCGAACTCAAGCCTTGAAACAACGACTGAGGTAACAGTTGTAACTACCGTCACTCCTCGTCGAAGAGGTTCAGTAAGACGGCCAAGCCGAGTGGGAGGAGGGGCTTTAAATGGGCCATCTACTGGCACTTTGAAGAAGGAGGAGTTGATTGAAGGCGTGCAATCAGATGGTGTGAACATCAATGAGGGCGTTAGGTCTCCAATACTCACCAATGTGGAAGGAGATATTGCAATAGGCACTACTGCACGAAAAATTCCTGATGACATTGAGAGTCAATCCGGATTTAGTAACGAAATAACAGGCCTAAGTGGTGAAGACAACTCACCACGAAGACGCGGGTCCAGTCGTTTTCGAAAAGTAAAAACTATTAGAAGACTCGTTGCTTTTCCAGAAGACAAGTCGTCGACTGCTACTACTGAAGCAGCCAATACTCCTCCAATCACGACTGACTCTATTCTAGTCAATACCGAAGGTGCTGCCGAAAAAGCATCTAGCGTATCTTCCGTCACAGATCCAGGGAAAACAACTCAACGGAGACGTAAGGTAAAGAGAGTTAAAACAGTTATACGACCAAGTATTACAGAAACTTCAACTGAAATTAAATCTCCACAGACTAATTCTGTCGACGAGGTAAATTCTTTGCTGCCTTCGCGAAACAGCCAAGCTCAACCACAGGACACTGCGTCCTTCCGTCTCACGGATGATGTAAATACTAAGGTAGTCCAGAGTGCGGTACGCTCGAAAGTTCCTATTAGCAGTACAAGCCCAGCAACACAGCGGCAACGCGTGAGAGTAATCCGAACACGTCTCGTTCAGAAAACTACAACTCCCGTAAGCGAGACTCCGCGAAGGGCACGCCCAACAGCTCGGCTGCAAGGAGCAAGGCGGTCTTCACCAACAAGCCGTCGACGACGGCCAAGTTCAAGCAGACAGCAGGAAGACTCTGCTGATTTATCTCTGAATAGTCGTATTGAGGAAGAACCAGACGCAAACAGCATCGAGGTGAGGGATTCTCTAACGTCGGACCTGGAAACTACAACCGAAGCAATACAGGTTCTTCGCAAACGTGTCCGCAAAATTCGAAAGAAAATAGTCATCGAAGACAGTGACAAAAGTGATGAGGCTATTACAGAAAACGCTGTGGTAACTGCAGGTCCTGAGGATGAGGATAAAATAGATGAGCCTATCACTGAGCGTTCGAATCGACGAGGAACAAGGCGTAGAGTTGTTAATGTACGGCGCCTCTCCCCACCTTCCACTGTCTTACCAGTCACAGAGGCTACCACCACTACATACACATCGGGAGAAAACGAGACGGTTAAAGAAAGCTCTAGTTCAGATGGGCTGACGTCAATAACAACAGCGCAGTCAACCTCATCTACACCGTTTACTTCTACTGCTTTAAAAACTGCTGACACTGAACCTGATCGTGGAGACCTTCCTAATAACAAAGATAAAGAAACTGGTCCAGCAGAGTTAATACAAAATATTGCTGAGGGTTCTGTCTCACCAGCAGTGTCCAGTTCTCGGAGGCGTCCTGGTCAGAGGAGGCCACCCACACGACTTTCT
Organism: Lepas anatifera; assembly: GCA_034440635.1. Lineage (NCBI taxonomy): Eukaryota > Metazoa > Arthropoda > Thecostraca > Lepadidae > Lepas > Lepas anatifera. The sequence continues at coordinate 3,009,830 of JAOTON010000535.1, read as the reverse complement.
CTGGCAAATCGAGAACGGCAGACCGCTCCAAATGGCTCTAACAGAAGACGTCCACCATTCCGGGAACAAGGCAATCGAAGACAGAACACGGAACAAGAGAATGATAGGACTGAAGTTGAGGAAGAATCAAGTGATGTGGAGAGTTCTTTGGATAGAGAAGCTGCTACAACAACTGAAAGTACGAGGGGTTTTCCGGGCCGTCCATCGCGAGGAAGACGTCCTTCTTTACGTAGTCGTCCCACTCGACGGCCCCGTCCCCCGCGTCCCCAGCGTCCTTCAACAACCTCCCAACCCAGAACTACCACTGAAAAAACCACAGATGAGGTCAAAGAAATCTTAGCGACCATAGACGAGGATGCAGTGATTAGTGAAAATGAATTTGAACAATCTACTGTTCCCCCTCGTCGCCAACCATCTCTGGGGCGAAACGGAAATCGTAGCCCAAGACCAACCTCAACAAGACGTCCAACAACGGAATCCCCCACTAGCACAACTTCTAGACGCGGTCTGCTCGGTATTCGGCGCCCATTCCGAGTATCTGCTCTGTCTGGCACCAGGCCGAGCGTGAGTACCCGCGCTAGGACAGAAATACGTGATGGTGATCGTTCACAAGAACGTGCCCCTGGCCTGGTCAGAAGACCCAGCATATTTAGTCGGCGTCCTGATGTGGAAGAAGTTGACAGCCAGGAAGCTTTTACTTCCTCTACCACAACCACCACTGAAGCTACTACGACGACCTCTGAAGCTACTACAGCCCGTTACCAGGACGCGACAGATCCACCAGAGACTTCAACAGCCGCTGCTGCCACGACAAGAAGAGCTCCTTTCTTCCCTGGGCTTCGGCTCGGCAGTACCAGGACCAGAACACGTAACCTGTTCGCGGGCTTGATCCGAAATTCAGTGACAGAGTCGCGAACGTCAACCATTCGAACCACACGGAGACCAACTGCTCGAACCACACGGAGACCAGCTGCTCGAACCACACGGAGACCAACTGCTCGAACCACACGGAGACCAGCTGCTCGAACCACACGGAGACCAACTGTTCGAACCACACGGAGACCAACTACTGGAACCACACGGAGATCAACTGCTCGAACCACACCAAGGCCAACTGCTCGAACCACACTAGGACTAGCTCCTCGAACCACACCAAGACCAACTGCTCGAACCACACGGAAGTACCCAGCACTGGAATTGACCCAGAGGCCCACAACAACACGACCGCCTACGAAACGCCCGCAGCTTCCCACCAGGAGACCATTCCTGGGGGCTTTGCGCCCGCTTCAAAGGCCATCTGAAGGCAGCCTAAGCAGGGAAAACACTGAAGAAATTAATTTGCAGCAAAGGGAAAAGGATGGCCCAGCTGAAGTAATTAAAACCAATGCAGGAGTTAGCACGGCTAACTCTGCAGATATTCTGCCTGACAACGTTGTGTATAAACAGTTCAGTACTATTTCTCTGGTGGAGATCCTCGGAGGCCGTCAGACACTTACGCTGTCCGTTCTGACTTCCACGCTGACAACATTGGCACCGTCAGAACTCCATCTCACTACGGACGCCCCGTGGCTGTTTGATGGGACTTCGCCGTCTACCACTGCGTCAGTTACACCGACGTCTGTAATTGTGCAGCCTACAGCTACATCAAAATCGGTGAAAGTGTCACAGACAAGGTTGAACAGTGCAGGCGTGGTCCTAACAACACAAACTACTCGGGAGTCATCACGATCTTCCTCAAGTCGGAGGAAATCGTCTGTTATAGAGAGCGCCAGAAGCACCCAACTTTTGTCTTCAACCTGGAGCAGGATTTCTCCGTCTCGTTCCCCAACCGCCACGAAAGCGTCATCTAGGGACCAAAAACTTTTATTTACACTGAGGGCTTCTTCAAGTATAAACCTATCGCCGTCCATTGCCTCCCGTGTCATCCCAAAAACCCAAACGACCCTGGTGACTGAGGTTTTGAAGACTGTGGAAATTGATAGTGTTCCGTCTCTTGAAGAAGATCGCTACCAAGCAACAACAAAAAAGCCCGAAGACCCTGTGGAGAATGCGGAGGATACAGGCAACCAGGAGAAGGCTGTGAGCGTGAAAACGACGCTGTCAGTACAGCCTGTGGTCCAGGGCACGTTATTTGACCCCACTGACGATGCGGCTGAGCGTCCCGCCGACGGGCTGGATATAATTCGAGAGCTGCTGGCCATCAACTCTGTGACGGCCACACCGGTGCTGGACCGCACTTCCCTGCAGTCCACCTCCTCGACACCCACTCCCTCCACCCCAGTCCCCTCTCTCATCACCAGCTCGGGCACCGTCGTGATATTTGCCGAACTCATCACCAAGCAAGGTGAGCACGCATGAGGAGCCTTTTGGGGCTCATGTTTCTTGGTTGATCTCAAGGGAATTTGTTCCAATTTCAGGTACCTTCTGTCTTCTTAAGCACTACTTTTGCTTTGGTTGATTGTCTTGTGAATATCCTGTATTTTTTCTAGCGCTGAAACAAAAGAGGTGAATCCCATCACTATTGATTTGATCCCATTACTGTTAAATGATATTTCGAATTTGTTTAAGGTGATATTTTTGGTCGGTAAGACCTAGCCCAAAACATGGGTGGGGGGGCACTGTGTTTATCATATAATCTTGTGTTCATCGGTAAGACGTAGGTCTCACAGTTTTTCTCATACGAACGGCCTGACATTTAACGACGATCGTGGGATGAGGCTGTTGCACACAATTGACAGCAGACCTGTCGCCGACAGCGGTGGAGCAGCGGGCCCGTGCTGACGGCGGCAACAGGCCTGGTGAGTTTCTCCCTAGCCGCGCTAAACCTCTCCCCACTCCATCAGCACAGAAGGAGCGTTCCTAACACAACCAGCGGACAGGCCCCCGCTTGTAGGTGAAACCCCTCCTCTTGCGTCATTCCTGCACTGGTGAAAACCCCAGCAACAGTGGTTTCTCCCCGCCCGGACACTCCTCAAATCATGCTGATGTAATAGGCTCTGTTGTTAAAACAGTGGTCAGCAGTGAGGTGGGAGCAGTTGACAGAGTGTCGTTCTATCATAGCCCACGCTTGATATCGTCAGCTGTTTTCAGCCCCTAGACTACTAGAATAGGTAGGCCTAGCATTGCAATGGACTGAATGCTTTATTAAGGTCATCCAGTTTAAGACCAAATCAGAACGCTACCTGGGCTCTCTCACGTGTGATCCGTGCAAAAAGATTAGTCATCAATGTAACGGCTAAAATTACGCAAGTTTTTCCACCCAGTTCATCCCTGGTGGAAAGATGAAAGTCCATTGGCTTGCTTCATTTCTGGAGTCGCTCTGTTGGGTGCTGAGCCCGGCTGATACAGGGCCGATCGGATCTGGGGTCCTGGACCGAGCACGTGTGGCTGCCGCAATGTGGCACAGGTGGATGAAAACGTGTGAGTCTCCGCCTCCCTCCTGGCTGCGCACACACGATACGCCCCCCACCGTGTGGGCCACACGACTGCGCCGTGCCCGCTGCGCCGTGCATTGTGTGGGTGACAGCGATGGCACCATTTTCAGTTCAGGGTGACGACTGCGGCCGACAGGCGATTGTTTTCTCGTTACTGTCCCAGATCTAATCTTGACTGCTCCGATGAGCACAAGAGCCAGGCCTCACGTGCGAACGTGCCCGCCCATTCAATAATGAAAATATGAAAATTACTTAAGGATGTGCTATGATATCCCAAGCAGATTCTGTGGCGTGAATTTCACACAGAACTATTCTTATGAGTGGTTGGTATATGGTGGGTACCAAATCGCGTGGACGCGCCATTCAGCATCAATAGAGATAGCTTCTCCGGGGTAGGGGATATGATCCCAAATTCTAGTTTTTTGCTCATTGCTCTTACACTACGGATGGAAGCGAGAGAGAAACCCTTCACCACAGGGTGCAGGCACACACTATGCAGGGCATTTTTGAAGAAAAGTTTGGGCTCCATTATTTTGTTTTAAAAAAACACAAAAAATGAGGAAACTTGAATTTAAGGCGGGTGTATATTTTCGAAACTATTGGTGCGCGGTCATGGATATCAGTGAGCCAAATCTACATACATATAGTACATGGGTACATACACGATTCAAATACAAGCTCCGCTCTGCCAGGCACGAGCTAGCCCTGAAGACAGTTTACGCAAGGCACTGTCGATTTGTGGATTCTGCACCTTTTATGAATATAAATCGTAAATGTTGGGTGATAAGAAGACAACATAAAAAGAATGGAACTACCACAGCATTTGACAGCCTTTTTTATAACACCAGATCTCTACGACCGACAGCTCAGAAACGTAAGCAGAAATAACAATACACTCAAACTTTTCATCTCAAAGTCTCGTCCATTTCAAGCTATAGTATAAACTTTGTTCTTTAGAAAATACGATATTCAGTGAGCCCAAAGTGTGAGGTACTCAATTATAAGTTTATTATCCCTGTAGACAAGATATTCCAAAAATTTTATCTATATGTGGATTTGATTACAAATCTAGCTTTTCAACCTGCGAAACAGCTTCAGGGTTGTCAATGCCATCTAGAAAAGGAAAATGGCACATGCTTAGGGGTTCACCGTATGAAAGATTTGACGATTATGATTTTACCTTCAAATTTTCGATATCAGAAGCCCGCTCGGATTTCGCCCACACAGGTGATTTACTGGTTAACAAGGTTTACAAAGGTAGGAATGTCTGCACTTGCCAGTTTTGAAGATCATGTTCTTCCCAAAAAATTGTAATGTCAAATGTTTTTTTTTGCTAGCTTTTTAAAACAGTTCCTGCATGTAAAACAAAATCAGCTAAAAAACACGAAGATATTAACATATGCTTACATTCCTATACACACACAGAGCACCAGTGAAATAGAGTGTATGTTTTAATGTTTATTAGTGGTTTTTAGGTATCTATTGAGTTAGTGCTTATTCGATGAATAGGAGGCAGTGGCTAGTGCTCATGTCGATAATTTCTGTGTTGTATCCCAAGAGCAGGTCTTGTCTTTGCGTATCCCGTGTTTTGCGGGGCCAGTGTGTTCTTGTTTGTGCACAGGTAGGCGTCGTTATAATGCTGTCGTAATGGCACCAATGTAGTCTTCATGAGTCCTACAATCGGCATGGGGAGAAATGGACTTGTTGCTTACATTGGTGCTGTTCGAATATTTTGCAGTGACTGAGTTGTTTTTCATGACCATGTTGCGTGTTCTGTTATAGTTTTTGCAGTGGTTGTAGATGTTTCGTTGGATGTGCTCATTGTTTTGTCGCATATGTTTTCTTCAGTTTGTCTTTGAGGATTTCTCGTCTCTTTGTGTTGTGAACTCATGTGGTTTATACTTTAACACGTGCAGAGGAGGGAGTTCTAAAGTGCCCCCTATTTTCCGAAGTGGCCTGAGAATTGTTCGCAGCCGAAAAAATGTTATTAGGCTACCTTTGATAGAATTCGTGAGCGTGTCGATTAGAGAAAAAAATTGGTCAATCATTTTTTACTTATAGGCTTTCAAAGCCAAATGTAAGTTTTGAGACTTTTTACTTATAGGCTTTCAAAGTCAGACGTAAGTTTTGAGACTATCACAATTGCGTGGTCGCACCAGTTCGCCTGCGCTACAGACCCAGTAGTGACGTAATAAGGTCATATCATCGGGATTATATGGCAAGCTCATTTCATATGAAGGTCAAAGTCATAAAAACACCTTCAATTTCATTGACTTCAGTGTTCCGGTCAGATGGCATTGCTCAGTATGATATATGCTATGCTATGCCTAGTTTGTTCAATATCAAGGTCGCAGGTCTAGGTCAAAGGTTTTTCATCGAAGTCAAACCCTCCTTTCTGGCCAAAAAGCTGCTATAGTGTCAGTTCTATTGTACATTATTGAGAATATATAATGTTGTTATATCATAGATCAGTGGCTTTGCCTGACCTAGACTTTAAGCTTTCAGAGAACATTGTGTGGGACATTGTCTCTATGAATTTAGTCTCTTTTAAGTGTATTCCCGATTTTTTTGCGCACAATCACGCATTTCCTAATAGGTCTCCAGCACGGCCCGAATTTGACATTCACGACCTAATGTGACCTTGGAGATATTGACCTAGGTCAATCAAACGTTGCTATAATAAAGATTACCATCACCCCCGCTCACTCCCTTATCTGGCGTTTTTCAAACTCTCTTGTTTTTTAGATCTCGGGGGGGCTCTTTAGGACCCCCTCCCACTGTGCGTTGACGCCAGACCCCTCTGAAGGGCCCGTGTTAAGTGGTGGGCCTGGGCATTGCCTTGTTGCTGCTTTGCTGCTGTCTGTTCTTCTCGTGAAGTTTGTCAAGCTGTATGTGTATTTCTTGGTCTATCCCCGTGTTTGTGTAAATATTGTTAAACAACAGTGGCTCTACTCGGTTAGTGCAATGCATCAAATGTGCTGGATGTGGTATCATACTGTTCTGCCTCTGCTGTCGGCTGCGTGCTGCATTAGTCACAACAGAGTCCACTAGCTACTCGTGCCTCCTCCCCACGAGCGCTGAAGCGTGCCGTGCGTGTCCTACAGTAAGCACCGGTGCACGCTCAGGTGCTGGTGCCTCCCGTGACGTCACTGTGTCTCCACTGGCGGCCGGCATCGCCACCAGAGTGATGGACAACGGAGTACCGGTGCTCGTCGCAGGTGGGTTCTCAGGACGGGTGGCCAAACGCAGCCGATACCGTTTGTAGATTTTAGCTAGTATGGTCTTGCTCATGCTTTTCAATTCTCCATAACCAAAGAAATGCAATGATCCCAAAACATTGGGCGTAATTCAAACCATGTTAGCAGTTAGAGCATAAAACTTTTCATAATCTGTCAGCCATTTAGCTGTAGTGACCTCATGACCAAAGAAAAAAGAAAACATATCTATATCGATTCATAATAATTTCCTAAGGGCTCCGCTCGCGTGTTTTCACCATTCCACAAAAGAGCCGAAATCGATGGAGTGTTCTACCCCCTCCCCCTGCCACAAGGGACAATATGAATCAGACGCCCACTGAGGCTGGTATCGTATTAATGTCGATTAACCAGACATGGCCTACTAAGGTTAGCAGACATCTACTTAGCTTATAACTGGCACCCTGTTGGCTAGAGATTGGGGACAGCAGGTCCATTATTAAGTGGTGCCGTCTGTATTGGTACCCAGGGTTATTATATAGCAGGCAGTGTTACCCCGAAATGTTGCGCCACCCGTCCCACGCACGACTAATTATAAGAGTGATCGTGGGTATAACTGGGCCGCAGAAAATAAAAGGTTTGCCTTGAAATGTTTTGATATCTTTATTTATGAAAAAGTGATGTTGATATAGAGTCCATCATTTTATGACGGTTTTCTCCTTGGGCCCACATGAAGCATAAACATATGGATATATGGGAGAAGTGGTGAGTAATAGGGGTCATCTGTAAACCTTTTTAGTTGAAAAGAAAGAAAACAATGGTATTCAATTCCTTTCTCCCTTGAAAAAAATAGCATGATAACAAGCCATCAAAATATTATTTTTATGGACATAAAGCCAGATATGTTCCTGACTTAAAAAAAGCATTTGGCCATTTGTTTAGCGTATCGGAGTGAGCGTATCGGCGTCACGGAGTGAAGGGTAAAGTTGATAGGCCCTGAAGTGTCACGTGAGCTGGTAATGGCTTTGGCCGCCTTTTGAATGCCACGCGAATGCAATTGGCTGTTTCGTGGCCGCTGAGCTGCTTAAGCAACACTTTGGAATGAACTTATGCCTTCTGATCAGCGCTGATTTCAGCTGTTCCAAAATGACTCTTGCTTCTCGTTGAAGTAGACCATCACCAAGATGGTGTTAATTATCGCTCTCACTCTGCACAAGCATGTGCCCATCAGTTCTTATTAACAGCGTTTCGATTAAATCTTCCTGTGTGAAGAGGCGCCATTTCAGGGATTAATCACTCAATTTAGACAGAGGTGGACGGGTGATTGGAGCGGCGGATGTTTCGCCCATCCGCCCAGCCCTGGTGCTTAGTTACGGAGCAGCTCCAGAATCAGTTGTAAACCGCTCCTCCTCGTCAGGCTTTGGCTGCCCATGCTCCGTCGAGCCAGGCTGATTGAGTAACATGTTAAAGTTGTTAGGGTTCTTTACGAGACTTTGATTAACACTGTTTGGATAAGTTATTGATTTTGGGCACTCAATAGTTTGAAAACCAGATCAGTCTAGGATTACGGATTAGGATCTGGTTTGTTTTAATAAGATGGAGTGTTCCGGCTCTTCATTAAGTTAGAGCTCAGAAGAATTCAATCAAGCAACAGAACAACCTCTGCCGAAATGACTGAGTGAGGCTGGATCAGCACTGACGGTGCCGTGTGCCTGCAGGCGGCCGGCTACCGCAGGAGCAGGTGGTCAGCAACGGCCAGGTGGTGCTGAACTCGGGCACGCTGACCCTGCCGGCGCTGCCGCTCAGCGACCTCATGTCGCTGTCGCCCAGCGTCGAGACCGACCCCAGCAAGGTGAGTCAGGCGAAGGCGCGGGTTCAAATCCCAGCCAGCGCCGCGTGTTGATTGTCAAGTATGCGATGTTAAGATTGACCGAAAGCATGCCGAAAAATCTATTTCACCTGGAATAAAGCCAGATACAACCTAGGAAATAAAAGGCTTGCATATGAGATTGTCATCAGCTATCATAGTTCTTGGTCTAGAAATGACTTATGTCATGACATTCATTTAAAATATAAAGTGTATCGTGTATAACTATTTCATAAAAATGCGTCCTTCGAAAATATGACGATCCACGGAGCACCTAAATGATATGCGCTTGAAACACATATGCACTCTTCCCAGTCAAACAGAAGTGCTAATTTCGGAACAAGGATATTTTTATAATCATGGGACCCAAATGCAGGCTACAGCGGCTCCCAGCCTATTTAATGGGATTTAGTTAACTTAAAGACGGCGGTCTAGAAGAGCTTGGCCACCAAGCAGCTTCCATGCTTCGGGTGGCTTCAGTATTTAATCGCACACGAAGGTACCAAGACATCGTCACCGCTAATCTTAGCTCGTATATTAAGACTTCGTCAGTGCAGTATTTACTCAAAAGAATACTATGACACACTCAACGTACACATTTGAATACACTTGAAGTCAAATGCAATACTCAGCCCGCGTGCAGTACATAGATTGCAGCCTCTCTATTGGCGCCGTGCGTGCGAGAATGGCACTGTTGAATTTCTGGTATCGTCGCGCGTGGCTGCCCGATAATCACACATTCTCAAACGTCACAGGCATTCGAGCCACCTTGGCCTGGCGACTGCCGTCGGCGTCCAACCATGAGCTGGCGGTATGTTAGCCAGCTCAGGCGTGCGCTATTTACCACTGCGGCGTTGAATCAGACCCACCGGCCCAAGGTCGGCTCCCATCTCGATCGCACATACCCAGCGGCTCAGGGTCGGTTTCCATTCCAGTCCCAGTCCCACAGACCCGCCGCCTCAGGGTCGGTTCCCAGTCCCAGTCTCACAGACCCGCCGCCTCAGGGTCGGTTCCCATCCCAGTCCCAGTCCCACAGACCCGCCGCCTCAGGGTCGGTTTCCGTCCCAGTCCCACAGACCCACTGCCTCAGGATCGGTGCCCATCCCGGTCCCACAGACCCGCCGCCTTATGGTCGGTTCCCATTCTAGTTCCAGTCCTACAGACCCGCCGCGTCAGGGTCGGTTCCCATCCCAGTCCCAGTCCTACAGACCCGCCGCCTCAGGGTCGGTTCCCATCCCAGTCCCAGTCCCACAGACTCGCCTGCTCAGGGTCGGTTCCCATCCCAATCCCATAAACGCAGCGCCCCATGGTCGGTTCCCATCCCAGTCCAACAGACCCCCCCCGCCTGCTGGTTAGCCGGCTCCCGTGCCCGCTCTGTCCAAACGCGTTACGGCAGCCACGCCACCCCGGGGTCGGCATTGCATGCCTTATTAGCGGGCTAACAAAGCTGGCTTGTGGCTGATGCTGCATTGTCGGATGACCCGGTTATACCACCTTACATCAACTGGCGCAAACAAAGGGCTATGATTTGCCGGCGGAGCTGAGCTCGGGCTGGGGTGTGAGGCGGCCGGCGGCGGTGGTTAGGGGCCGGCGGTGGCGTGCGACGGCGCCGCCCGTCGCCTTCGTTACGCCGCTGCGACGTCGACACAATGTGAGAAACACTCCTGGCCTGTTTTCGTCTCCTTCGCGCCAAATGGTTCCACGGCGTCGGCCGCCGTACAGAATTGGACTGTTTACACCGGCACAATGGGGCTGTTCGTGCAGATTCTACTTTTTCGGGATTCGCATGGCCTTGTTTTAACATTCTTGTGGCTGGCGCAATTATTAACACGTAAGGCCAGTGCTATTTTCAGTAGTAAGCCATCCGTTTTTCTGGGTACTGGTGGCCTAATCACCAGGTATCCCAATATAACTGGGCGATTCCAAGACAGATTGGCCACTTTTTGCGAAAATATTAACCATCATATCTTTGGTTTAGGTAAAGTTGTGCAAGCTAGCTTTGCGTGGGCCTGGTTGGGTATGGCTAATTTTTTCAGAGGTCAAATAGATCACGAGATAAAGGCTACTGAATTCTTAGGTCAGATGGCAAGCTGCGACATATTTGGATTTCTATCCCCATAACGATTTAAATAAACTTCAGAAATTCATCATGAGGAAGCTAATGTATTGGACTATTCAGAAATATATCATAGTTAACCTCAGGTCAAATTTTGACCTGCAGATCTCCTGACACCTTATTGGAATTGGAATTTTTGAAAAGTCCTATTTTGACTTTTGTACATATTTCGTGTGAAAACTTATTATGGTAAAAGCTCAGCGCCTCTAATAGTATGGTTTGGTTCTACAAACTCTATCGGGTTAACGAGGTCACGGAGTAGGTCATGTCGTTTGAGTTTTGGTGGGGCTTATGCCGCGATGGTCGACCTGTGCCTGAAAGCCATACATTCCCCAAAATGTGGCAACTGGAAGCATTCAGCAATATTTTTTTCTTCAAATCATCTCACGGTTTGGCATAAATGTGTGTGTTAGGTCCTCTTCTTCACCGATACCCCCTATTGATGCATTGGGCTGTTCAAGTATTTAATTGATGCCCATATCTTTAGCTATTTCGTCAACGCTTTGTTTGAGGTCATATCAGGTCATGACATACGGCCATGTTATTGGAAACTTCTCAGTAAACAAAAAATATGAAAGAGTGATGCAGAGCTGCAAAAAGTCGGGCTCTCGGGTCATAAAGTGCCCGACAGATTTTAGGGCACGGTATGGTCCTGCGACAGATCTTACAATCTGTGAGAAAAAAATCTTGAAAGGAAACAGAAAATATTTTTTGTTCTAAAAATCTCAATATTAGAATTGTCACCTCTTTTACTCAACAAGTTTTTCATGAATTTGCACCTCTCCCATATCAAGCCAGTGTGCGGCAAGAACCGATGGAAAATCGAGGGACTTATGAATCGAGGGACCTTTGAATAGAGGGCCTTATGCACAGAGGGTCTTTTCGAGGGACTTATGAATCGAGGGACCTTTGAATAGAGGGCCTTATGTACAGAGGGCCTTTTAAACGTCACCCAGAAAATCCTCTGCTGGAAAAATGCCTTCACCGGCCTGTCGGGCCCGATTTGTATTCCATAGCACGCGACAGCTTGGCCCGACAGGCCGCCGTAAAGGCCTTTAGACAGGCAAAACAGTTTTTTTCCTTCGTTTCCTTCGTTTGGAAGTACGCTCAACGCTGCCGCAAGAGTGCTGTTTGAACAGCGCCCTTGCGGCAAAGCCGGTGTAAAAGGTATCTTTGGTTTGAAAAGCAGCCCTGCGGTTTGGTGTGTTGCGCTGTGGATATGGCGGAGGCCAAGGCCCTAGAATCCCGTGGTGTGGTGGAGGCAATACGTTGCAAGGTTGTGTTTTTGATTATTTTTCTCTTGCATTACTTTGGTATACATCTTGAGTAAACTGGTTGAGCTTGGATTTCCTCGTCCATAGTTGAAGGGCTGATAAATGGCTCCGATTAAGCTGAAGCCCCTTCCACCGTCCCGTGTCAAGCTTAAATGTGGATTTGAGGGATGTGGGTCTTTTGCGAAAAACGTTTTTTTAAGGAGCATCAGTGAATCAAGCATTCTGGGCTGCCCTGCAAGTTCAGGAACAGTGGTTTTGGCCAAGGAGGTCGTTTTGAAGCATGGATCAAACAGCGGGCAGATCAGAACAGTGTGGGGAAAAACAAACAAGTAAGTGATGAGGTGTTCGTTGTAATTTCGGCAGCTTACATTTATTTCCACTCAGTATGTTATGCTCACTGTTGATCAATAATTTTAAATATTAATAAGGGAAAAATGAATTTTACCAGCAAACTGGTCAAATTATACTAAAACATTTGATTTTCCCTTCCGTCTTCTTTTAAATCCAATGCCTGTTTATCCAGAATTAACCACAAAAGTTTCATACCTTCATCAGTGGATTTGTAGATGCCAAAGAAACAAAACTCTTCACTTTTCCACATTAATTTGAGTTTTAAGTACCAAACTATTTCTTCCATTTCATTTTATTCACTTACCTAAATATGCCTATGATCTATGTCAAGGGGACAAATATATAACAAAAACACAGCCTAGTGCAACCTTTACTCATTCCTTTTACTCTTAACTTCCTTGGAAACATGATATTTATTTGACATTTACTATCTAACTGACTTAAGGTTATTTATTAGCCTCATTAACTTCAGATCCTAAACCACCTACCCTCATGGAAATGAGCACGACAATGCATGAAAAACTTTGAACTAGCTAACAGCTTCAAAATTTAGGATTATTCATGTAAACATGCATTTAAAAGTCATGGAAAGCTAATATTACATGTTTGCATTCAACTACAAGTAGCCATGATCCTTAAAAAACACTTTTTCGAATATAAAAAAGTACCCTCCAATCTTGTTCGTCTGGCCATCAGAGCAAAATCCATATATAAATTTTGGGGGTTCCTTCCAAATTACCCCCTCCCACCTCCAAAAACTGAAGTCATGAAAATCTGCAGGAGCTGGCATAAGTAACCGCATGGTATGGGAACCAGGTCAGCTTTCTTCCATTGCAAACTTTATTTTTTAAGTATTCTGGGCTGGACTATGTAACATAATAACAAAATATCACTTATTCTCATTCTAGTGCAGCATTTTTTGTCAATGGCGGCTGCAGAGGACTGAAAAAGGGGGCTGCTTAGCATGTTATTGTATATTTGCACCTGTGACCTAAATCATCTGAATTCAAGACTGAGTCTTATTCAAGACCCAGTCGAGCTGACTGACACACACTATTTGTATGCTGTACGTCCACAAATCTCAAATTACATCCAATAATAAATTTCCTTTACCAATGGTGACTCCAGAAAATGAGAATTGGTGGTTCGGTATTCAATTTGTTATAGGTTTCTGCCGATAAACTTAATTTCCTGAGCGCGTCTGATAATTGAAAACCCGAAGAACAGTCTCAGTTCTATAGTTTTGAAAATTAATAGACTTGTGTCATTCCACTTAGATTTGCCATAGGCGGCTTCAGAGCACGAAAAATAAGGATATCACACATATAAGGATCAGAGCACAAAAATAAGGATAATGATATGCATTGGTGCCAAACTAGAAGTTTTTTATGCTAATTTTAGTATTTTCTATTAAGAATGTGGAAAATGAGTAGGAACATTTTACCAATTGAATGGGTTTTAGACAATTTTAATAGTCCTATCCTAACCATCCGACAGATTTGGAGGTTTTTTCGAAAGTTCCCGACAGATTTGAGATTTTTTGCAGCTCTGGAGTGATGAACCAATTCGTTCAGAAGCTCACAAGCCTTAAAATGATACCCATATCGACCATGACCCGGAGTGGTCATCAGCCAATTACACAAAATGCCGACGACTTGACTTACTTTTTGACTTCATTAACGCAATAGAGTTCGTGAAATACAAAAAAATAATACAGGTGCTTATCTGGTACCGTAATAACGATTCTCAGCAAAAAAAACTAAAAAATTAAAATAGGTGTTTTTATCCAAAGTAGTTTGAAGAAGGTTCAAGAGGCCATTAGGCTAAATTTGACTTCAGGTTAACGATTATATTTTCTTAATCTTCCTACGCATAAGCTTTCTAATAATATATAACATTTTGAAGTTTATTTGAACTATTTTGGGAATAAAATTCAAAATGTGTCCCAACTTCACATCTGACTTTACAATTTCCGTGACGTCTATGCCGTGACCTAGTTGACCTCGGCTAAAAAATCCCTCCAAACATAATGGGGTTCATGGGAAAGCTCACTTACAAAGTTTGAGCGAACTCGAAAGAGTGATGGTGAGCATGCCTGGTCGATCAGTCCTGGAATTGCCCAGCTGTATTCTAGGGTAGGACAGGAATCCGAAGCCAAATGTCCATTAAATCTCATGAGACTTGTGACTTATGACGTGATACTCCAACCACTAGGAAGCCTAGGCATATTAGGAATCCTGGAGGCATTGGAGGACCTTATAAGAGAACAGGAATATGTTTGTTCGGAACATTTAATTCAAAATTAAACACTCAAACGTGGAAATGCATTGTTTACGTTCCAAATCACATTGTTATCAGCAAGAGTCTTGCTACACTTCTTTAAGCTGCTAGGCAGTCTGCACCGGCAGAGAGTTGGGCTGCACCCGCGGAGTAGCACCAGCAACAGGTTTTGCGGTGCAGTGAACCAGTTAAGTCAGGTGGAGTGCAGTGACCCAGTAGAGCCAGGTGGAGTATAGTGACCCAGTAAAGCCAGGTGGAGTATAGTGACCAGTAAAGCCAGGTGGAGTAGAGTGACCCAATAAAGTCATATGGGGTATAGTGACCTAGTTAGGCCAGGTGGAGTAAAGTGATCCAGTAAAGCCAGGCGAACAGAGACCCAGTAGAGCTAGATGGAGTAAAGTGACCCAGTAAAGCCATGTGAGTACAGTGACCCAATTAAGTCATATGGAGTATAGTGACCTAGTTAAGCCAAACGAAGTAAAGTGACACAATTAAGTCATGTGGAGTACAGTTATCTAGTCAAGCCAGGTGTAGTAAATGACCCAGTTAAGTCATTTGAAGTACAGTGACCCACTTAAGCCAGGTGGAGTGCCATGACCCAGTTAAGCCAGGTGGAGTACAATGACCCAGTTAAGCCAGGTGGAGTACAGTGACCCAGTTAAGTTAAGTGTAATGCAGGGGTCCCATATGCAGATCAAGGATCATCGATCGGGGGAGACACAGGGTTGGTGGGGGGCGGCGCAATGCGGACTAAGGGATGTTACCTTTGGGCGGAAAAATTTATCAGGCGAGTGCGCAAATCCTCACCGCGGGGGCGCCGGTGCTCGCGCCCTGGAGGGGGAGGGGTGGGAAGCGACATTCAGGGGGCGCAATCGACGTTTTAGTGGGGCGCAGAGGGTGATCGGGGGGAGCAGGGGCCCCCTTTTCCCCCTTTGGATCCGCCTAATTGATACACTTTTGTGCGTATCATTATTTCAGAAAACTTGACATTGAAGAGGTCTCATTTTCAGGATATGCTGGTGCTGTTTAAGCACTTAGCCTGTGCCCATGTTCTCAATAGCCCCTGTAAGCACGGGCTTCACGTTCCGAGGACGCGTTCGAGCGTGATGACTTCATCGCTGTGGTGTGCCTACACCAGTGACTGCATACCAACTCCAGCTCACTCGAAACGGGCCAGTCACGGGCTACTTGTCCGTAAGCCTCGCTGTTTAACCCCCGCATCCGTGGGCCTCCAATCTCTTTCCCCCTGTTGGGGAGGAGGGGTCTGGAAACGCTCTTGATCGGGATGCCCTCCCCCACCAAAAAAATTCGAACGGTGGTAAATAGCTCGTAAGAAATGATCACGGAAATATATCAGTCACTTATGGGCTTAGGTCAATTTTGGGGCCATGGCTGGTCAAAGAAGGTGTCGGTTTAGAGAATGTTTTTTTACTCTAACTGCTGACTGGGTTAAGTAAGAGTCAATCTCCCAGCCAACATTCGACTCCTCCGTTACGGAAAATCGGAAGTTGTAAAGCACTGCCATTAGCATTCAATTTTCAAAGCATTAGCATGTATAACACAAGCAAACGCCTCGAATTTTCGAATTGGCTACACTTGTAGTCATATTTTTTACTATGGACCCAATTACCCCAGATATTATGAAATGTTCTGAAAATTGGAAAAGGGCTAGGGATGCCACCTTGAGGCCACAGTCTTAAAATTTGGACATTTTTGCAACTATTTTGGATTGACTGCAGCACTTGCATCCTTTTTAGTTTGATCCAGTTGTGATCACATATTGTCGTACTGGCCCGAAAACATCGGCATGACGAATTACATTCGTTTTGAACATCGTCTAGGGGTGCCATCTAGTGGTGCAAGTTTTGTATTATTTTTCCTATAAACGCAACCCTATATCGTCCAGACAAGACTTCCGAGGGCATTTTTCAGGTAGAAATACCACCCAGAGTAATCAACTGCGTAACCTGCACAAAACAATCTCTAAAATCAGAAAGTAACGTACGTAAGTTATGTTCGCACCGTGCTATTGCACGGAGGCAAATGCTCGCAAAGGAGTTGCAATACATTTGAGAACTTAGGTCCGGTTCCCTTCAAATAGTCTTACTCGAAATAGACATCGAGTCCCGTTGGGTTGTCTGGAGAAGTAAAATCAATGTTTCAGCCCAATAAACCTGCAGCAGACCATATAAGAAAATCATCCAAGAGCTTCAGAAACTCATCGCTACGTGACAGTATTAGATAATCAAATAGTAAAATATTTGAGATCAATTTTATTTCGGGGACCTTGGAGACTGTCTACACTATCAGGAGACTGTCTACACAGAACCGAACCCATTTAATATCCATCATCCAATGCTATCATAATTATTCACACATGAAAATATCGTAAATAACGTGTATTACAACCGCCCGGTGGCATCCGAGGCCGTTGCTCCGACTGCATGCTGCGTATTTTGCAGGTGCTTTGGGACCAATACAACTGCATGCTATCATAACTGGGTCAACTTCCGAGAAAAAATAGACAATAGAATGACATGAAAAAGATTAAAAAGACAATAAATTAACACAATCATCAGAACAGACAAAATTGGAAACTTTGGCCACAAGCTGGCACCCCTAAAAGGAGGATGCCAAGTAGGTGCTGCGCTGGCACTTCACGCCGTGCGCAGGTCAGGGTTACATGGTGACCTGATATGATCATGTTGTGTGGCAAGCCAAGCACAATTAGACCAAACTGGAAGTTCTGCCTAAATTCAGTGCTATGTTATTGGCAAAATAATTTCAGTCTGCTCAGATGACCTTACATAACCTCTGAAATGTCAGTCGCTCAAACAATTCAATTGATGGTCAGGAACGTGCTACGAATACAAGCTATGCGAGCTTTTCACTTGATATATCCCTCATTTAATGAAAAGAGACGTTTCTTTTTCACCATAGGTTTCCTGTGAGTTGACCAAAAATTGTCTTCATCTTAGGTCAACAATGAGACAATTCCGAGATGCGGGATTTGTAGTCCCCAATGATATTTTTATAAATTTTGTCCAAGTTGTTCTCAGTTCGACTGTTGGAGTCGGAGTCTCACTAAAGTCATCAAGGGACTTGTCACGGAGACCCCGACCCCACCACCCGAACGAGCAACTCCCACAATGAAGGGTTGATTTAGAAGCCAAAGTTTAACGTCCCACAAAGCAGAGGGACGGCCGCCCCGCTCAGGTCACCCTCTCACCAGTCAGTTGCCAGCCGACCTGTACGTCGGGTAAACTATTGAGCGCCGGAGCGTCTCAGGGGAACCGATCCCAAGCCTGGGCATGCCCTGCCACTGCATGCTTCTGAGCAGCGGACCGGAGCCCAACACTCTACCAACTGAGCTACCGGGGCCTATTATTAAAGTTTTCATCCATTCAGTTGGCAGGTAATCCTCTGGCGCCGGTTTTAAGTAATTATTTTGGATTTTAAGGTCGAGTCACATGACTCCGAATAGGTCCTTGACCTGATGGTATGACCTGATAAAAAATGTCCACTCTCGTGAAATTGATCGGAGATAGGGTATTGTAGGTTGCGTTCTTCAACGTCCTTTCCTTTCTGTTTCATTAAGGGAAAACCACGAGAGTGGGATATCGCCGGGCGTGTGTTAACTAACAATACCAGCGCGATAACTGGCAGCTAACACTAACCGCGACTAACCCGTCCGACCGCGACAACCGGTGATAACCCGCCCGTCACTAACCCGGGCCCGGCGCGGTTCGCTGTAGCTGTACAGGGCAGGCGCGGTGCCGGCCCTACTAACAAAGACGTACCTAGCGACGGTGACCCTGCTGACCAGCCGGTGGCTGAGCTCTGGCCGGCTGGTGCTGGATGCCCGCCGGCGCACCGACGCGCTGGTGGTCACAGAACCGGCGCCGGCGGGGGCGCGCCTCGCCGCCGCCCCCCCAGGTGAGAGCGCACCTCAGCTGCACTGCGGCACAGCACGCCACGCATGACTCCGCAGCACGTGGTGGGGTTGGAGGCGGTGGTCACCCAGAGCAGTCCTGCTGTGCCAGAGCATGTGACACCGGTGCTAGTGGGGCCAGCCCAGCTGGACTTGATCTAATGCAGTGCAGGGAAGGTGACTCCGACTGCCGGTGTATGGTCCTCTGCGCACACACAGAGAACTAAAGCATTGCCCACGGTACTCACACTGTAGTCTTTGGGACTGTTCGGTGTTTAAACACAAAAGCTACCGGACTTTATCATGCTGAACCGAAAGCTGACGCTGTATTCCCTTCAATGGCTGAGCCTCGTCTAATATCCCCGTCGGGTCTGTCACCTATCAAGGTTCGTCGGTAGCGGTTCTTATCAGACAGACTGCAGCAGGCAAACAATCATCCACCCCCCACAGCCCTCTGGCGTTGGGTATTCTCCCGAATACACAGGTCGGCTGCCGCCGGCGTCGGTTTCGATGTCGGCTGCCGCCGGCGTCGGTTTCGATGTCGGCTGCCGCTGGCGTCGGTTTCGATGTTGGCTGCCGCCGGCGTCGGTTTCGATGTTGGCTGCCGCCGGCGTCGGTTTCGATGTTGGCTGCCGCCGGCGTCGGTTTCGATGTTGGCTGCCGCCGGCGTCGGTTTCGATGTTGGCTGCCGCCGGCGTCGGTTTCGATGTTGGCTGCCGCCGGCGTCGGTTTCGATGTTGGCTGCCGCCGGCGTCGGTTTCGATGTTGGCTGCCGCCGGCGTCGGTTTCGATGTTGGCTGCCGCCGGCGTCGGTTTCGATGTTGGCTGCCGCCGGCGTCGGTTTCGATGTTGGCTGCCGCCGGCGTCGGTTTCGATGTTGGCTGCCGCCGGCGTCGGTTTCGATGTTGGCTGCCGCCGGCGTCGGTTTCGATGTTGGCTGCCGCCGGCGTCGGTTTCGATGTTGGCTGCCGCCGGCGTCGGTTTCGATGCTGGCTGCCGCCGGCGTCGGTTTCGATGCTGGCTGCCGCCGGCGTCGGTTTCGATGTTGGCTGCCGCCGGCGTCGGTTTCGATGTTGGCTGCCGCCGGCGTCGGTTTCGATGCTGACTGCCGCCGGCGTCGGTTTCGATGTTGGCTGCCGCCGGCGTCGGTTTCGATGTTGGCTGCCGCCGGCGTCGGTTTCGATGTTGGCTGCCGCCGGCGTCGGTTTCGATGCTGGCTGCCGCCGGCGTCGGTTTCGATGTTGGCTGCCGCCGGCGTCGGTTTCGATGCTGACTGCCGCCGGCGTCGGTTTCGATGTTGGCTGCCGCCGGCGTCGGTTTCGATGTTGGCTGCCGCCGGCGTCGGTTTCGATGTTGGCTGCCGCCGGCGTCGGTTTCGATGCTGGCTGCCGCCGGCGTCGGTTTCGATGTTGGCTGCCGCCGGCGTCGGTTTCGATGTTGGCTGCCGCCGGCGTCGGTTTCGATGTTGGCTGCCGCCGGCGTCGGTTTCGATGTTGGCTGCCGCCGGCGTCGGTTTCGATGTTGGCTACCGCCGGCGTCGGTTTCGATGTTGACTGCCGCCGGCGTCGGTTTCGATGCTGACTGCCGCCGGTGTCGGTTTCGATGCTGGCTGCCGCCGGCGTCGGTTTCGATGTTGGCTGCCGCCGGTTATACTATTTCTCTGGGCAGCGGTATTGTAAAGCGGCACCCACAGTGCATGATAGCTGATCAGGTCTGTATCATCATCAGTTGGGTTTAAGGGCGCTTCGACAGTGACGGCCATTTTGCCCCAATCTTCCATGATCTTAAGTGGACCGGGACGTGAACACTAAAAATAATGGGCGTAAAAACTGCCTGGGTGGGTGGTCACGTCCTATGGCGCGATCACTAGTGCCTATAGCAACGTCATGTAATGCTCAAGCCCCGCTGAGCTGGCAAATTTCAATTGCTGAACTTTTTAACATCGATTTGCCAAACGTGACTTTCTCACTGACGATTATAAATGGTATAACTTGCTTCGGTGACTAGTTCCAGACGTAAAATATAATTTGATTAAAAAAATGCAATATGTCGCTTAATGTTTTAACAATTGATTATTCTATGGAAGAAACGCTTCATTTGTTCTCAAATTCATGAGTGGTGCAAATGAGGAGGTTTATTATATGTATGAACGTTACCAGATCATGATGTTACGTCGATGTGGAGATCATCACATCTAGGAAAAAATAAAATATCACGAAATGTTGAGCGTACTAGTTATTTTTTATTCGAAGTAAGGCCAACTTCATTATCTTCAACAAAAAATGTCCCTAGAACCACTGCTGACCGGCACATCTATGATAGTACGAGAACTGGACCGGCACATCAACGACAGTACGAGCACTGGGCCGGCGGTTGACAGCACGAGAGCTGGGCCGGCAGTTGACGGTACGAGAGCTGGCCCAGCGTTTTAATGACAGTACGAGAGCTGAGCCGGCAGTTCAAAGACAGTACGAGACCTGGGCCGACGTGGCAATGGGCCGGCGGTCACTTACGCCTGCTGCTTCATTCGTTTGACACCAGGCTGACCCCATTCGGCACAGAGACCCATCCGGCCGCGACGGGCGTGCACCAGAGACCTAGTTTGGCTCCGGCCGCAGCCAAGCCGGTTCCGCTACTGCTATCAATGGCTTGTACTCTGCAAACTCACTGCAGAACATTGCAACTCGAAACTTGCGAATCGGGTACTTTTGAACTAAGAGGGAACATGACAAAACTTTCTAACATAAACTGGTTTCGTGGTTATTACATTGCCGTGATGTGTGATGGAATCTGTTTTCTGTTTGAAAAGGAATGATGGAAAGCGAGAGGGACATGTGCTTGACTTCGTTTGGATCTCTTATAAAGCATTCTCACCTTTATTGTGTATGAATGGTTTCAAGTAACACTGATGGTTTCTACCAAAACATATATAGATACTTCAATGCGTGGATGGAGCACGGGAGACATATGTGTAAGCGGTATTTTATTTAGTTCATAGAGCCGTTGGTTTCTGGCTGGTTTCCGTTGGTTTGGGAGGCTACCCTCCTGGAGGCGAATTAATAATAAAATATAAATAATAGATTATAAAAATAAATTACCAGGAGGCTCAAATTTACGTTCAAGCTAGCTTATGTATGAGACGGCGTAAACTTGACCGACTCGGCTTTCGATGTGAGTAGACTAGTTGGACTCCGCCAGCGTTTGCAGGTATCTTTACTGGACGTCTCAAACTTGTGGAAACAAAGGTAGAGGCCTGTTGTAATCCAAGGATAAATTATTTCCGTCCCCTGATTGCCCAAAAAAATTAAAAAAACTTTTTTCAATCTCCAATTGAGTTTAGTTTTTCTGAGCATCTCTTTCGCCACGATACATATTACTCTTACACAGTGAATTAATGCTTCAGAGCACCATTCCATTCCAAGTGACCATGCAGCGTGTATGCGGGCACCACTAAAGGCTGGGTTTCTAAAGCAAAAAATCCTCGAAATTAATATTTTATTTTCAAAACAAGTCGGAGTAGCCGGATATTCATCACTGAAGGCATCAGCTCCAGTATGAAACTCGAATCGACCACAAAGGTCTCGTCCAACTATGGATAGAACATCTCCACAAAAGGGAGGCATGACCTGATGCCTCTTGACCACGTCGCCGTCTCTGCACGCTCTTCTGCCGTAGTCACTTGGGGAAGCCGTTGCCAGTGCCAGCATGATGTGACGCGAGGTTAGGTCTACCACTAGAGTCACCCTCTCATCTGTTTGTAGTTAGGTATGGACGTCGTGTGAGGGGCGACCGCCTCAGTGCATTTGTCCCTTCGCACGCACCGGTGGCAGCTTATGGCGAGCGCCGCAACACATGCAGTTGGTATCGGCGACGGCCTGGCAGACTGAGAGGGCGCTGTCCACCACTCACCGACGTCCCAGGTGCTGGCTGCTGCCGAGAGGCCAGGTGGCAACACTGGACCCGGCAGCCTGGCTGTGAACCTCAGCTGGCCATACGCTTGTAACCCCAGGTGTGCTGATGTCATGTGAGACAAATCCCAAACGCAAGTCCCAATTAACTTCGGCTAGGACCGGATAATAACTTTGCATAAACGATTGAAAGTCACCAATTCGAGGGACACGTGAACATTCTGGCGATTTCTTGTTTGTAACGCAGTGTTTCCACCTGATGTGTTGCAGTTTCTCACCCGCGGCACCGACGGCTTCGACTTGCGATTCTACCGCACCCACACCTACTACACCACATTCACCTTCCTCAACCACTTCAAGGAGAACGACAAGACAAAGGTGGTAACGAGCCGAAAGACAGTGTCAAACGTGCTGACTCTGCCTGCCGCCGCCGTTACGCCGTCGTCAACACGCTTCCAGACGGAAACTTACCTCACCACCTACACCTACTACAAAACAACCACGGAGGGTGATAAGGAGCAGATAGCTTCCACTAAGGAGGTGGTGACGCAGATTGTGGTGACGGAGGCTCCGGTGACAGCGCCGGCTGCAAAGGTCACTCCCACGCGCTCCCTGCTCTTCACCAAGACGTACCTCTCCACTGTAACTCTGTTCGACACGGCTATCGTTTCTGGGGAGCAGGTGATCGTCAGCAGCACCAGTGTCATCAAGGATGTGGCCATTGAGACGTCCTACTTCGCTAACGTCCGACCCACGGCCACCCGGCCTCCCATTCACACTACAGCGGCGCCGCAGCAGAAGCCAAGCGCCCTCCCCACCCCGGTGGTAGACTCCAGTCTTCTACCGGTGGGCGAGCAAGATGAGATTCACGTGGTGGCCACTAGAACCTTCTACACGACCAGCACTTTCTACACCACCCTTTTGGAAGGCAGCTCTACGGTAGTACGCACGCGGACAGAGATCACCTCGCGAGTGCAGACTGAGAAGGTGACCACGAGGCTAGATCCATCACACCTGATTTCGTTTCGAGGATCACTGAGCGCCTCTGCGCCATCATCAACCAGAAATCCACCTGTGAGGCAGACGGGGTCGAAGAAGCCGTTCACGTTAACCCCCAGCGCCGTTCAAGCAACTTCCACCCCGGCTGTGGATTCGGTGGAGATAGTGAATGTGGAGATACCAGAGCCCGCTGCGACCCAGGAGTCTAGCCAGCTCACTGCCCAAGAGGCTGCAGCAGTTGATCTGAAGGACACTTCGAATGAGGTCGACAGAGTTGGAGGTGTCGCCACCAAGCCTGCAGAACCTGCCGTCCCCACTGAGTCAGCAGCAACAACTGCTGACGCAGAAGGCGCTGATGAGACTCCAAGCCCAGCACTGGTCTCAGCCAGTTCTAGCCCGTCAGCAGACGAGGCGGCACAAGAAGAGAACGGTCTGGTCACGGCTAGTTCTGATCTGAATCCCACCACCATCACTCCAGATCCGCTCGACGGTGCCTCCAGCCCAGACGGTGGAACGTCGTCCACGACGCCCTCACCGGAAACACCCAGCCCCACTGAGTCGACGGCCGCCAGTCTTGGCAACCTGGCCGGCAGTCTTCTAGGCCTGAGCGGGCTGGCGGCCAGTGGTCTCAACCTGGGCTCCATGGTGGACACCGCTGCCGGCCTGATCCGCAACGTGCTGCCGCTGTCCGTGCGCAGGGAGGACACGCAGTCCGGCCGTCCACCACCAGCCGTCCACGTGCAGCAGAGGAACCCCTCCTTCATACCCATCGGAGGCGTAGGTGCCAGTCTGAGGAGGAAGCAACAGACGGCTCCTGCCCCTGGAGGCGGACTCATCGTTGTGCGCGGTCCGAACGGCCAGCTAATCCCTGTGCGGGGCCTTCCTAATGACGGCCCACAGCAGCTGAGGCCCGGTGCTCCCAACAGACGTGTAGAGAGACCACGGCGACCTGGTCCCGGCGGCGGACCTCCCAGAGCAGGGCAGAAGCTGCCGCCGCTCAACCTGGAGGGAGTGCGCCGGCCGGGCCGACCTCAGCGCCCCAACAGGAGGAAACAGCCGCAGCACGTGGCGAGGCCGAACGGATTCATCGCCGTGTTCCCAGGTCAGGATGAACCACCTCATCAGCAGAATGGGCAGCAGTTCAATTTTGAAGGTGGTTTCCAGGGTCAGGATGTGAATTTCCCGAGTGAGACCCAGGGAGGGTTCGTTAAGATGGAACATGATGGTCAACAGCCTGGAGAGCCGTTCCACATTAATGTTCGTCCTGGTCTAGTCCAGGGTTCACAGCAACGTGTCGAATTCGCCCCAGGAGGCCAGCCAAGACCAAGACCTGGCCTGAAGCCACCATCGCCGCAAGAGCTCACCCCCATGTTTGAAGGTCCTGATTTTCACAATCCTTCCATGGAGCATTTTGGTGCGGCCGACGGCAGGCGCCCGTTCCCGAGCGGTGGTTTTCTGCACGAGTTTAGACCGGGGACGTCCACCCGAGTGCGTGTGTCCATCACCACGGGAGTGCAAACACAGTTCATCAGTCCTTCGTCGGCCGGACCGCAGGGAGAGGTGATGACGAAACAGCCTGTGCCTCGGCCTGTCGTGGTTGTCGGAGCTTCGGTGCCGCCAGGCTTCGGGGAACAAGAGTATGAGGAAACTTCCCAACTTGATCAAGCTGGGGTTCAGTCGGGGACGGCGCCCAGCTACGTCGATGGTGAGTTCGCTGACCTGACCAGCGAAGACGACCAGGACTATGCCGCCAGTGTACAGGGTCCGTTCGGTGGCACTCAGCTGACCTACTTCGGTCCTGATGATACCGGATTCGAGCGACCTGATGTTGAGCAAAACATACGCCAGCCCATTGATCAGTACATACCGGAGCAGACCTTCCCCATGCAGCAGCAGCCTCCTGTTCGAGTCCAGTCAACACTGCAGACTATCGCACAGCTAGAGGGAAGCAACAGGATCGTCGGCACGAACGTGTTTGCCAACGTGGTGCCCATCACCACGAAGCCGGCGATCATCACCATCAGTTTCCCGCAGGACGAGGAGCGGCGGAGGCCGCCAGCGCCCGTGCTGGTGCCGGTGAGACCCCGCTACACGTCAGTGGAGCCCCAGTCGACCCGTCAGCTGGACCCCATTTCCACCGTCAGGGTACCAACCTACATCATCGAAGAGCAGACTGAGTACCCAGCCACTTCTCTTCCGAATTTTAAGGTCGACTTTGAGCCGGAATTCACCACAGAATTGAGCACAGAGGAGGAAGGGTTCGTCTCGAAGGCTCCGAGCATTCCTGAGGTGGATCTTGACCTGGCTGCCTCCACCGAACAGTCCGGAGGAAGACCCCGACAAGAGCAGACCTCCAGCAGCATAATTGGTGACGAAGAGAACGAAAAGATCAACTTCATATTGTCATCGAGCTTTGACGAAGTTTCCGCAACATCACCACCGCTGGCTGGCAGTACTGAGTCCCGAACTGGGACCCCGGCGACCAGACTGGCCGACCGGATTCGACAGACCCTGCTCGCCTCGCTGAGCAGTGTTGCCGCCGAGGCGGCCGGTTCCTCCACCTCTCGAGTACAGTCAGGCGCGTCCACCGCCATCTTGGGGCCGGACGTCAGGACCCTGGTGGCCGACACCAGGGTGACCAGCAGGCCGGGAGGCACCGAGACGGTCATCGAGGGCGAGTCGACAGTGTTCTCCGGTCTGTTCACGCGGCCGGCCCTGCCCGTTCACAACGTGCACGACATTACGGAGATAGTGAACGGACCGGGCCAGCAGCCGGTCACCAAGTACATCACGCGGACCGAGCAGCTGACCCGCACCGTCACCGCCACCAAGACCGACATCCGATTCGAGGTGAGATATGGGTCGGCCATGTAAAAATGGCCAATGGGGAGTACCTGCCAGCCTATCGGCTGGAGGGATAAACAACTGATTGAATGATATATTGATATGATGATGATGACACTGATTGATTGATAATGATAAATGATAAATTAATGATTGATGATAATAGTTTAAATGATTAAAACTAGAAATATTCTATTTGGAACATAGACGAGTTTAACCATCCCTTCCGTAATTATTTTCCCTCTTGCTTTGGCTCCGTGCCTGGCTATCAGCTCTTGATAAACTGTTAGAGCTGAGAACGAACACTAGTCTGCCAGTTTCCAAGAATATCGGCTCATAAATCCGGATCTTGTTGCCCACCATTATCCTTCAAGTCCTCTGACGCCGTTCTCAATTCCACAGGGCAGCTCGGTAGTTACTAGCACCAAAATCATCACCAGCACGCTGCCTCCCATCACTATCGTCTCCACCGTGATCGGCACTTCCACGCAGGTGCACACTCTGAACACAGCCACGCCGACACGTGTCCGTCCACTAGCCACCAGCAGCCGCCTCAGACCGCTCCCGCCTCCGCCGCCGCCACCACGCCGCCCTCACCACGTCGCCATCGCAGCTATCAACGTACCGGACTCCATCGACCTCAACGACATCCGTACTGGCGTGTCGGACGACAACGAGGTGAACCGTGTCGTCATCAGCCCCGGTGTCGGCCAGCAGCTGGTGGTGGAGCAGGCGGAGGCGGTGGCCACACTCTGCGATCGACCCTGCCTGCCGGCCATTTTCGAGACGTGCCGACGCGTTGGCGACCAGCACCGCTGTGCCTGCCGGCCCGGGTACTCCCGCGCCAGGGAGCAGGACCCCTGCGAACGTAAGCCGCATGTCTGCTGCTGTACAAACTTTGAATTACAGATTTTATATTAGATTATAATAATTTTATTCACGCAGTTGGCTGGTAGTCCCAGATGTCACAGTAATAGGTCCCAAAATTATGACAAAGAACAAAATTGTCAGCGCTTCAAATCAAAATGTCGAGCGAACATGTTCTTTAGAAAAGATAATATTGTGACTGTGAGTCATTCAGTGTATTTCCCTGGCCTGGTCTGTTGCACTGCGGATGGCCTATATTAATCTGTACCTGACCGGCTGCCGGCAGCGACTCTCACCTACCGCCTGCACCTGCTTCTGGACCGCGTCAACGACATCCCGCTGTCCTTCCGGCCTCCGTTCGGCGACCCGGACTCGGCCGAGTACCGCCAGATGTCGCGGCTGACCGAGGACGGCCTGGTCAAGGCTCTGGGGGCGACGCCTCTCTCAGAGCGGCTGCACACGGCGCGGCTGATGCGGTTCCAGCGAGGCCACTCGGCCGACGGCCTGGTGCGGCGACGGCAGGACGGCCTGCTGGCAGAGATGATGCTGCAGGTTTCGGACCGCAGGAGCCAGCCCATGGACCGCATGCGGCTGCAGCAGACCCTGCAGCAGGCGCTGAGGAGCTCCAACTACTCTCTGGGAGGCCAGAATGTGATCGTGTCTCGTCAGAATGACGCCGCGACAGCACTAGGTACGGCGCAGGAATACACCTTCCAGAGGCTGATGTGACTGAAAAGAATAGATAGTTTGGTGGCAAGTCTTTGGTGCTCCTTTGCTATACTGTCAGTTGCAAATTCATTTGGGTCTCTCGGAAATAATTACTAGATTTATACAGTGATAAGATAATAAATGAAAAATGTTTTGAGAAACATGGAGATGTCTGAGCAGTTTTAGAAGTTTGGAGACTACTGCGTTCGGCAATCCACCTCTGAAACGGAGCGCCCGCTTCACCCCTTGTGTGTGTCGGCAGACTTTGACGAGTGCGAGGACACCGACTACAACGACTGCCACACACAAGCCTACTGCTACAACCTGGTGGGCACCTTCACCTGCAGCTGTCGGGACGGCATGGTAGACGCCGATGTCACCGGCATGCCCGGTCGCACGTGCTCAGGTGAGGGAACTGACATCACCAGCACGTTTTTAGGTAGGCAAGCTGACGTCGCCAGCAAGCGTTCAGGTAAGCGAGCTGACGTCGATTGCATGTGTTCCGGTAAGCGAGTTGACGTCGCCAGGACTGGCTTTAGTGCTTGAGCCCGTACATGGGTGGATTCGATTCAGGTAAGTGCACTCGTCTGATGCACGGTCGTACAAGGACAAAGACCGCTGAACTAAGCCTGGTCCAACTGTATGGTTTCCTTAAGACACGACCCTAGAAACAAATAAAGAAAATACATTTGTATAATTCAACCGGAACACATTACGTGCTCACTCTAAACTCATTGTATTAATATTTCTTGATTTCCTGCCTGCTCTTTTTTAAATGAACCTAAATGTCGCTTTCAGTTTCTAGATCAATACGGCAGGACTCGATGCGGCATGTCTCTGACGCCACGTGTGCCCACAGCCGAGTCGGCGGGATGCGAGGCGTGTAGCTACAGCGGCGAGTGCTACACGCGGGACGACGGCGGCACCGGCTGCCGCTGCCACCGCTGGTACGCTGGCAACCGCTGCCAGATCAACCTGCGGGTGCTGCTGATCGCACTGGTGACGGTGGGCGTGGTGCTGGCGCTGCTGCTGTGCGCCTGCTGCTTCCTCTGCTGTCGCCGCCGCGGCCTGCACACACACCGCACCGCCGCTCGGTACGGAGGAGAGAGAGAGAGAGAGAGAGAGAGAGAGAGAGAGAGAGAGAGAGAGAGAGAGAGAGAGAGAGAGAGAGAGAGAGAGAGAGAAAAGAAAGGAAAAAAGGGAGAGAGAGAGACCAATCATATATTCCACAAAATATGTTTTGATCATTCACAAAATCTCATATGAAGAGACATTGTCCTTCGGCACTCATCCTGGAAGGTTAACACAAAATAACGAGTACATTTCCATGGCAGTGTTCACTGGTCCGGCGGGGTTTCTGCGGCACCGCGGCACCAGTCTGAGCAACGCTATACTGGACCGCAGGGCGATGCTGGACAGCAGCAGCGACACCAGCGCCCCCAGCCCGCCGCGACGGGTGGGTCAACTATCGCCGCGTGGCACGCCCGTGGCTTACGGACACAATGGCGTGGCGTGATCAGGGGAAGATGGGGTCCTATATCATATATCCATACCAAGTCATATATCCCACATAGAAAGAGAACTCAATATCGTTGCTAAAGGCAACCCAGCACGTATGTTGACGAGCTGAGCCAAACCAGTTTTTCCCGATCATTTCAAAGTGGCCCTCTCTACTGTGAATCACCTGATGAATGAGTAACGAAAACTCAAATTGTTGATTACTCAGAGAGCTGTTTTTAGTAAGGAATTGATTTTCAAACCACGCGTACGGTCGCATGTTGCATTGAGACCGAACCCAGCCAGCTGACAGGTCGGCGCGCTCCCGCAGATGGCAGTATCAGGTGGTAAGCGGAGCGTGCCTGTGCCGCCGAGCCGGGGTCGGCGGTCAGGCGCCGCCTCCGGCAGCTTCCAGGAGGACCGCAGCATGGCCAGCACTGGCATCCGCCCGCCCGTCTTCATCCCGCGCGCCAAGCACAAACACCCAACACGGCCCAACAGCGCCGCCTCGTCTGCCGTCTGCGTGGGCGCTGACGCCTCGGCGGACCTCCGCAGCTCGCAGGTGGGGACACTGGCGACATCTGACCCGACCTTGGTGTTACCTGACCGGACCCCGTTGTCGTCTGACCGGACCCCGTTGTCGTCTGACCGGACCCCAAAGTTATCTGACCGGACCCCGCTGTCAGGCTGGACCCCAGTGTTACCTGACGGGACCCCGGTGTTTGACCGGATCCCGGTGTTACCTGACGGGACCCCGGTGTTACCTGACGGGACCCTGGTGTTATCTGACGGGATCCCGGTGTTACCTGACGGGAGCCCGGTGTTATCTGACGGGACCCGGGTGTTTGACCGGATCCCGGTGTTACCTGACGGGACCCCAGTGTTACCTGACGGGAGCCCGGTGTTATCTGACGGGACCCTGGTGTTATCTGACGGGACCCTGGTGTTATCTGACGGGACCCGGTATTACCTGACGGGACCCCAGTGTTACCTGACGGGACCCCGGTGCTATCTGACGGGAGCCGGTGTCTGACCGGATCCCGGTGTTATCTGATCGGATCCCGGTGTTATCTGACGGGAGCCCGGTGTCGTCTGACCGGACCCCGGTGTTATCTGACTGGACCCCAGTGTCGTCTGACCGGACCCCGGTGTTATCTGACCGGACCCCAGTGTTATCTGACGGGACCCCAGTGTCGTCTGACCGGACCCCGGTGTTATCTGACGGGACCCTGGTGTTATCTGACGGGAGCCCGGTGTTATCTGACGGGAGCCCGGTGTTATCGGACAGGACCCCAGTGTTATCTGACGGGACCCCAGTGTCGTCTGACCGGACCCGGTGTTATCTGACCGGACCACAGTGTTATCTGACGGGACCCCAGTGTCGTCTGACCGGACCCCGGTGTTATCTGATCGGAGCCCGGTGTTATCTGACGGGACCCTGGTGTTATTTGACGGGACCCTGGTGTTATCTGACGGGACCCTGGTGTGACCTGACGGGACCCTGGTATTATCTGACGGGAGCCCGGTGTTACCTGACGGGAGCCCGGTGTTACCTGACGGGAGCCCGGTGTTATCTGACGGGAGCCCGGTGTTATCTGACCGGACCCCGGTGTTACCTGACGGGAGCCCGGTGTTATCTGACGGGATCCTGGTGTTATCTGACAGGAGCCCGGTGTTATCTGACGGGAGCCCGGTGTTATCTGACGGGACCCTGGTGTTATCTGACGGGACCCTGGTGTTATCTGACGGGACCCTGGTGTTATCTGACGGGACCTTGGTGTTATCTGACGGGACCCTGGTGTTATCTGACGGGAGCCCGGTGTTATCTGACGGGAGCCCGGTGTTATCTGATCGGACCCCAGTGTTATCTGACGGGAGCCCGGTGTTATCTGATCGGACCCCAGTGTTATCTGACGGGAGCCCGGTGTTATCTGACGGGAGCCCGGTTTTATCTGATCGGACCCCAGTGTTATCTGACGGGAGCCCGGTGTTATCTGATGGGAGCCCGGTGTTATCTGACGGGAGCCCGGTGTTATCTGACGGGAGCCCGGTGTTATCTGACGGGAGCCCGGTGTTATCTGACGGGAGCCCGGTGTTATCTGACGGGAGCCCGGTGTTATCTGACAAGAGCCCGGTGTTATCTGATCGGACCCCAGTGTTATCTGACGGGAGCCCGGTGTTATCTGACGGGAGCCCGGTGTTATCTGACGGGAGCCCGGTGTTATCTGACGGGAGCCCGGTGTTATCTGACGGGAGCCCGGTGTTATCTGACGGGAGCCCGGTGTTATCTGACGGGACCCGGTGTTATCTGACGGGACCTCGGTGTTATCTGACGGGACCTCGGTGTTACCTGACGGGACCTCGGTGTTATCTGACGGGAGCCCGGTGTTATCTGACGGGAGCCCGGTGTTATCTGACGGGAGCCCGGTGTTATCTGACGGGAGCCCGGTGTTATCTGACAAGAGCCCGGTGTTATCTGATCGGACCCCAGTGTTATCTGACGGGAGCCCGGTGTTATCTGACGGGAGCCCGGTGTTATCTGACGGGAGCCCGGTGTTATCTGACGGGAGCCCGGTGTTATCTGACGGGAGCCCGGTGTTATCTGACGGGAGCCCGGTGTTATCTGACGGGACCTCGGTGTTACCTGACGGGACCTCGGTGTTATCTGACGGGACCCCGGTGTTATCTGACGGGACCCCGGTGTTACGTGACGGAATCCCGGTGTTATCTGATCGGACCTCAGTGTTATCTGACGGGACTCGGTGTTGTCTGACGGGACCCCGGTGTTATCTGACGGGAGCCCGGTGTTATCTGACGGGACCCGGTGTTATCTGACGGGAGCCCGGTGTTACCTGACGGGAGCCCGGTGTTATCTGACGGGAGCCCGGTGTTATCTGACGGGACCCGGTGTTATCTGACGGGACCTCGGTGTTATCTGACGGGACCTCGGTGTTATCTGACGGGACCTCGGTGTTATCTGACGGGAGCCCGGTGTTATCTGACGGGACCCGGTGTTATCTGACGGGACCTCGGTGTTATCTGACGGGAGCCCGGTGTTATCTGACGGGAGCCCGGTGTTATCTGACGGGACCTCGGTGCCGTCTGACCCCGGTGTCGTCTGACGGGACCTCGTTGTCGGCAGAGCCGTCTGCTCAGTGTGCTGGAGCCGGTGCGGCGGGGCCGGGTGCGCGCCGGTACCCTGACCTCGCAGCGGACCTCGCGGAGCGTCAGCAGCGGCCGCCGGCTGCGCGGCGACGTCAGCCAGGTGCCCTCCGGACGCAGCCGGAGCTCCGACAACCTCAGCCAGCGGGCACAGTCGCTGGCCGAGGCCGCCGAGTACGGCAGCCACGCCTTCTTCCGCGAGAGGTCAGCTCCGTCACTGCCCAGCCTGAGATGGCACTGATGTGGGCAAACACATCTATATAATCATTTATAGCCTTTCGTGGCAGATGTACTCCGAAATGTTTTGAAGTTTAAAATATTATTGTGATAAATAGATGGTAGACATATGATTTGCAAATTATTAACCATAAGATACAATATTGTAGATTGCAAGTCTCGGCTGAGGTTATCAGCCAAAGTGGCGACTAGCGCATGATGTGATCCTGATGTAACCACGTGACTGGCACCTGATCTGACCCTGTGACTGGCACCTGGTCTGACCCTGTGACTGGCGCCTGGTCTGACCCTGTGACTGGCGCCTGGTCTGACCCTGTGACTGGCGGCTGGTCTGACCCTGTTACTGGTGCCTGGTCTGACCCTGTGACCGGTGCCTGGTCTGACCCTGTGATTGGCGTCTTCTGACCTGTGACTGGCACCTGGTCTGACCCTGTGACTGGTGCCTGGTCTGACCCTGTGACTGGCGCCTGGTCTGACCCTGTGACCGGTGCCTGGTCTGACCCTGTGACTGGCACCTGGTCTGACCCTGTGACTGGCGCCTGGTCTGACTATGTGCCTGGTGCCTGGTCTGACCCTGTGACTGGTGCCTGGTCTGACGCTGTGCCTGGTGCCTGGTCTGACCCTGTGACTGGCACCTGGTCTGACCGTGCCTGGCCCTCACCTACTGGCGTCGTGACGCTGTACTGGTGCCTGGTCTGACCGTGTCTGGCGGCCCTCTGGCAGGACGATGTCGGAGGCACGCTCGTTCGACGAGACCACCATTCGTCCAACGGTGCGCAGCGTGCGCGGCTGCGGCACGCAGCGCAGTCAGCTGAGCTCCCGCGCGCTCAGCTCCAACCAAAACACTTACGTGAGTGTCACCGACTACCACTGAGGCGACGTGCAGTGCATGTCTGCTTACTGCTTATACATGCCGTACAAATCCATCTTGACGCTTCTCAAGCATTTTTCTTGGACTGAAGAATTCTGCATGAACATTTACAAGAGAAAAACAAAAGCAAAGCATATCAGCTAGGGTCTCAGTTTTGACATTCCTTAGTCTAGTCGCGCCCCTATATATTTACTCGCGGGCGCCACACCAGCCACCATCTCCGAGCATTGCTGACGAGGTGATGGTAGCTCTGGAAGCGTACAGCCTCTGACATCGTTCCCGTACTTCAGGACCATCACACAATGGCGGAGCGAGACGCGTCCTCCACCTTCGTAACGCCCGAGACGCAGCTGTTCCGGTCTCCGCAGGTGGGTTAAGTACTGAAAAATTTGCTTACTGTCAAATTCTAGAGCGTTGTAGGCAGAAACAAATAATTTCCTTTAAATATTATTTTTGATCAAGTTTTCTTGTCAGTTTCTTGCTTCTGCAGGCACTATAAATTGGCGAATCTTTATCTCAGGTTTCGTATGTGTTTATTTTGGTTTATAGGGCGCTTCCAGCATCTAGGCTATATCGCGACCACTCAGGTTTCGTATTCACTGCATTGATTTCAAATGTGCAGCTGAACCCTGGCTCCCTCTCTCTCTCTCTCTCTCTCTCTCTCTCTCTCTCCCTCTCCTCTCTCTATCCCTCCCTCCCTCCCTCCCTCTCTCTCTCTCTCTCTCTCTCTCTCACTCTCTCTCCAGCGCCGCTGACAGTGTGCCTCCGGCAGGACCCGGATGCTCAGTCGGAGCTGAGTCTGGCGGAGGAGTTCCCTCAGATCCACGCCTCAGGGCGCCGATCGCGAACACACTCGACGGCAGGCAGCAGGAGGAACCACCGGTGAACCACAGAGGGAACCACCAGTGAACCACAGAAACCACCGTGAACCAAGAGGAACCACCAGTGAACCACACTAGGCAGCAGGAGGAACCACCGGTGAACCACAGAGGAACCACCAGTGAACCACACTAGGCAGCAGGAGGAACCACCGGTGAACCACAGAGGGAACCACCAGTGAACCACACTAGGCAGCAGGAGGAACCACCGGTGAACGGTCGGGCTGCTCGGCGCCCGCCGCCTATTTATTTGCCAGCGTCCGGCTGTGACCGGTCGCTGGCCTCTGGTGCAGCTGCAGCCGTGATATGCACGGTCTGATCAAACACGGAAGCAGCGAACCACGCTGGCCATGCCGGCACGCTCCTGCTCGCTTTAAGTTGTTATCGTTATTTCTTATTCCTACTTAGTGTAGCGCGTGTGTTCTGTTTTGATTTTCGCGACGCCGAGTCCGCGCTTTGTCCAAGCCGCCGACCCGTGTCTGCGAGGCAAACTTGCTCAAGTGTACTTTGTACCTCTCCGCCAGGTTCGATCCGTTCGGATCGCACGCTGTCAATCCATGTGTAGAGTGATATTTGTGAATATAGTGTTGTAATAAGTCATAGGAAGATGTGTGTTGATACCGTGTAGGTAGGCCCAGGTGTGATCGGTGCCTGCCGTGTCTGTGTATAGGGTGAGAAGCAGCGCGATATAGTGACTGTGCCAAACGGATGACCTCCGCCGCCGGCGAGGTCGCTCTCGACACAGACTGCAGTGTATATAGAGGACAGCGTCTGCCCCAGCCGATGGTACTCAAGCTCGATTGGAAATCTTTGGGTCGGTGCCGGGACCAAATTGTGAATCTGATGATGAGCGCCTTGTGAATAAATGCACATAGCGGTGTGTTATTGTAAACGCCATGTTTTGTTGTCATGCTGTGGTACACTGAGAATCAAAACTGAAGCAGGGCACTGAAAATCGAGCAAGGTAGCAGAACTGATGTGTCGGCAAAATACCAAGGGGCTTTATTTGTCTATACCCATGTAAACAGTCAACCAAACATTTTAGAAAAAACTGCACTTACGACACACAAGGAAGAACTTACAAATTAATAGCAATAGTAAAAGGGCAGGATAAGAAACCCGAAGCTTGCGAAGCATAGCTTTACGAATTTAATACGATCAAAACTTCTTGTGGAAGTCGCACACACCCACTGGCGTAGCTGGCGAGCCGACAGTGGCTGTCCCAACGCACTCACCTGCGTCGGTGAACCGAGGTAGTGGGTGTCCCAACGCACTCACCTGCGTCGGTGAACCGAGGTAGTGAGTGTCCCAACGTACTCAGCTGCATTGATGAGCTGCAGTTGCAACTGTCCCAATGCTCACATTGCTCACTCAATGAGAGGGTCACCTCACATGAAGGCCAATTTTAAGCTCAAAGGGCAGGGGTCAGGGCCATGCTGTAATTCTTAAGGCCATTGATCTAAGTGCTAACTGCCAAATGGCGTCACCCAGTGTGACGTCTATTTTGTTATGACCCCATAGGGGATGTTATCTGAGGTTACTTTCAAGGTCAAATGCCAAGGCTAAGGATCATAAGTCGACATCTTATTTCTCGCTAAATGAGTGGTAATTTGTCAGCTATAGCGCACACTACAATTAATATATTGTATTTTAACATCAAATGTCAACGAAATTAGTAAAAAAATTATGGAATAATATTTCATGAGAACTGCCCCAATTACGCAAGCCCGTTGTAGTCAATTCGCGAGTTTTTGTTTGCCTCTTCTCTAAGCATTTTGGGTCTGGTCCAAAGCAAAAAAGAAAACAAGCTTGACCTTGATGAAATTACCCTGGGTCAATTTAACTTGGCTCCAATGTATAACATTATATCCTTTACAAAACTCCAAGCGAGAACGTTCATAACCTTATTTGTTTTTGACATTTTACAAGGGGGATGGGCACTTGGACCCCCATCAGTGCGAATATTGAGATACATTTCCAGTTTCTAATAGGTACCATCAATAATAAATGTATCATAAAAAACCAATGGCTCTGTGAACGTTTCTGTCAGTAATCTTGTTCGCACCTTCCTGTGATTCCTCCCATGTGACCCCAGAAGAAATAGTCTAGATTCGCCTATGCGATAGAGACGAGGGAATGAAATATTTACAAAAACCAGTGACTGACCAAAAGCCGATTTCTATGTTTCCAGCCCTCCATCAGCCAGTTGCCACCGCTCCGGGCATTATTCATCCTCGATTACGCTAGCTATCCATCCTACCGCCAGGGCTGCTATGCTGCAAACCCCTGGTAGAGAAATCCGAATAACAGGGGCATTACACCTTTTAAAGTATAAATTAAAACATATGTGATACAGGAACAGGCGAAAAACACAAACAAAACATGTGTTTTGGAACCATCTGATTTCTCCATGTCTTAATTAACAATTTTGAAGAAAAATTGACAAAATTATTCGCACGAATCAGCCATGCGCTACCACTCAACTTAAAAAAATCATACAAGTTTCTTATGCCCCAGGGAAAATTTATTTCACCCTTTTCCTTGGTTCTTGCACAGAAACGCTTCCCGTGACCCAACCAAATACCCAGCGTACCTGCAACGATTCCTTTGAAGCACTGCCGGGTACAAGCGAAGAACTGCGAGGCTTCTGCGAGTGAGTAGCCGAGTTCACCGTCTCGGCAGTGAAACGCCGCATCGCTGTAGCTCAGTGACGGATTCACCACTCCGCTGTGGAAAAAAAGACTAGTTAATTTACGAAACCTGGCAAGGGAGAAGCGATATTGTTGAGAGAGATAATTCAGCTGCCGCAAGAAATGTATCAGTAAAATTGCTGAGGTCAAATAACAATAGTTGGGGTTTAACGACACACCAACGGCCAAGGTCATACCGCATCGCCAACTCTCAACCTGTTGGGGAGGGTTTGGGGGATCAGATCAACTTATTCAGAGGCTCCGCCGGGACTTGAAACCGGGACTTGAAGCCGGGACCGGTGGCTTACACGACAAAGGTGCTATCAGGGGTTTGGATTTATATCTCTTTGGGAGTACCTCGGCACCCCCGATGATGTGTTGGGCACCCCATATGGTGATTTGGGATCCCACCAAAATGTGGAAGCAAAGTCCTTATAAAGTGCGTAAATAGAGGACATTTTCAACAAAAAGCTCTTCCACAGCGCTAAAGTGGCATTCTGCATCTGACCTGCAATTTAATATTCTATCAAACAGAGGAAAGTCTCAGACATGATGGACAATAAACATAGATGATGGCTCGAGTCCCGAATGAGATTTTGTGGCTTTTCACCATCCAACACGGAGCGAAGCAGCACGTGTTTCCCTCTTCTGGTATGTTATCTGGTTGTACTTCGGCAGCGCTCCCTGTTAGTCCTCACTCCCTATAACTCGTCCGACGATTAAGTTTTATATTTATGAACGTCTCTCTCCTCCTTCCCTCGGTTACCTTGGGACTGGATCCCAATCCTTTCCACTCAGCAGAAACTAATTGCGACACTCCCGACTTCAGCCAACTCGGCCGCCGGCTAGCCTGTGCTGACTGCCGCCGTCTCGCGTGTATCGAAGAGCAGCCTCGGATGGTGTGGAAAATAATTAAGCCAATAGAGAGCAATGTATGGCTAGAAATGTTTGAAAAACATAATGTTAATACATACCCTGGTTCATGGTTTAAAGCTCTATCATTTTGATTAAACAATTTCCGCTGAATTTCTCGTGATACAAGTGAACGCGCCTCCACCAGTCAGCGGCCGCCATCCGCCGGCAGCCGCGATTGCCTGCGGGCACAGAGGTTACAGAGGTCCCGCTGGGCGCCGCTGTCGCCAAGTTCAAGCCTCGGTGGGGAGGGGTCGCGGGCGGATTGTAATGTCTACACATGTGTGGTGTTGAAAATGGTGGTCGTACACAGTGACGGATCTAGGATTTCGTTAAGGGGGGCCCAGGCTCGGAGGGCGCCGAACCTGGGGGCGCCGAACCTGAGGGGCGCCAATTTCAGTGGCGGATCTAGCCGGTCGGTTTGGGAGGGGCAAACCAAAGTCGAAAAGCAAAAAAAAAAAACGTCACGCAGTAAAAAGCTGCGCTACCAATATCACTTGCCCGTAGAATTTGGGTATTTGAGGCGAAAAGCCAAAAAAAAACTTCACGGGGTGAAAAATATGGGCTCGAGATACTTCTTACTATCCAAGGCTGGCTATACTATGCCTTGCTATACTATGGAGGTCTGGCTATACTATAACTGAGAATTATTGATATTCACTCCATGATTCTGATGAAGGGTTGTGCCCGAATATATAATCTTCAGTGTTTTTTACATTTCCGGATTCGAGGGGACAGGTCAGGGAACATCTTATCAACTTATGTTCTGTTTGAAGTTGAGAGTTGGAACACCAAAATCTTGCTTATAAACTAAGAAGGAGTAGGGGAAAAAAGGAGGTTGATCGCTTTGGGGGGAAAACGCAGTTTTGCCCCGAGCTTTTTCGTTTGGGGAATGCCTTTTTCCCCTCCCCCTTGGATCCGCCACTGGCCAATTTACCACCAAAAAGGCGGCCAGTGTCAATGAAGAACGCGTTTAAAAAAGGATATGTAAATGTTTATTTTCATGAAAGCTTCCTCTTAGTGAGGACATGCTCACGTTTACCATCAAGCATATTTCGGGCCAGCTAACGACTGGTACCGTGGTAGAAAATGCTGAAAGCACCCACTGACACTAACTGGAGCGCGATGAGCAAATAATATAGTTATATTCGGTCATGGTAAAAACTGAGGTGTCGTATCCACCACCTCCACTTATCACAGCTAACGGCTCAATACTGAAATACCCGATTGACGCTAACCTGAGCCTCATAGCCCGCAGAACCTCTGCGGGCCTGGGCCCCTGAGTTTTCAGTGACTTCGATGAGTTTATATCGAGTCTCCTCAGCTGATCTGGGACCGCTTTAGTTAACCAGGCTCTCACACTGAACTTGAAACCTATATGTCGCCACTGAAGCCTATCAAACTTTTTGGGGCCCCTTTATTGATATAGGGCCCCCTCAACCGGTCCTGGGCCCTCTGAGCTAAAAGCTGGAGCTCTGAGCTCTGAGCCCCAAGCTGGATTAGTGTCCCTTAAGCTGGTCAGGGTCCCCTGGGTTGGTATTGTTTTCGTTTAACTGATATAGATCCCTTCAGCTTGTTTGGGGCCCGTTGTGCGTATCTGGGCACTAGTTCGTCGAGGCACCCAGCTAGTCTGGCCCTATTAGTTTTATGGGCCTTCTGAGCTTCTGCAGGTTCCCCTCAGAGTGTCTGGGCCCCATGAGTTGAAAATTGGACCCCTGGGTTAGTTTTGGGTCCCTGAGCTTATTTAGAAACCGTTTAAATAGGTAGGCACCCCACGCTGGTCTTGAGAATCCTGTGTTGGCGCTGAGGTCAAATGAGCTCGTCGGGGGCCCTTATCTGGGGCCCCCTTAACTGGCACGGGCCCCTCAGCTGATTTTGGAGACCCAAAATCCCTCCTACCGGATTCCACCCACGCCAAATTTCCTGACTCCCTGAGGGCCCCTGGGGGCCATTGGGGATTTTTCCCGCGATCAGCGCTAGGGCCCCTCCCCCGAGACAAAGCTTACAACATGTCTCTGTTTATATACTCTAGCATCTGCCAGAGTTGAGCTAGAATCGTTTTTAGGCTCAATTCGCTTCCTCTCGTTACGGCGAATCATCAAATAATGCATAATATGACTATACTAGGTCAAAACATAAAAATGACCTGACCTAAGGCTAGGTCAAGGTCACCATCTAGCCTAGCACAGTCAGTATGCATATGAATCAACTCACAATGGCAATAAAAATGGTATCAAAATACGGGTTTTGTCAATATTTCCTGCAAAGCAATTAACCCAAGTCTTAAAACCTGCTTAGGAAGCCCCAGATGAACTCTCAGAGGTAACATGTCTAAACTTGCAACATGAACCGATAAAGAGGCCTAGGATACCATGATTTGGAGAATCCGAAGGTATTCCAAGCGGCGTCTGCAGACATAGAGCAATTTTTCGGCAAATTTCCGTTTTACCCCATGCATTTTCAATGGAGAGGTCATGATTCGTACCTGTCCCTAGGTCATCGATGGGAAAAATCCCGTAATAAATGTATTAGTACTTTTTGGGCCCATTATATGGTACAAGTTTGAATTCGATAGATTCACCTTTTCTTACTTACGCCAACTTAAACATTTTTTTGGGGTGAGGTCACTTGACCTGCACTGGTGACCTGACCTGAGATGACGCAACCTTAAATTTTGAGGGAAAGTTGCGGAATTGATCAATGATAAGGTGTGACAAGTACTGTGTCGCTTCGCGCCGACGTTTTTTCGTGCCACTGGGAGACCTCGAGAGGGTGTTCAAGCACCCCCCCCCCAACGGGCCGGAACGGGGCGCGAATACTCTAGAACAGGGCTGAGGCCAAAGGGGAAGGCTCTAAACAATGTCTGCAATTTTTGGGGTCAAGGTCCTTCAAGGTCATTGACCTATTACGGCACAACGCAACATATTATGCCTAATTTACGCTATAACTAGCGCTGTGCCCAAGCTTACCAATGATCTTTGATCAAGCCTTGATCATCAAGGCCAGTGACCTTTAAAATTGACCTGTAACCTTGATCTAAACACTGAATAACCTTTACTTTGATATAATAGCATACGTCATAATAGGAATCGTAACATTATGCAACGTAATTTAGGGGCTGTCCAGGAGTACCTGTGCTCATCAGGGACACCTATGCTCTCTGGAGGAGGCCTTTGCTTCGATGAGGCACCTGTGCCACCCAGGGGCGCCTTCGCTCCCCAATGGACGCAACCTAGCTATCCAGGGGCATCTTTGCTGTTCCGGGGGTGCCTTTGATACCCAGTGCCCAAGGGGAGCTTTTTCTTATCCAGGTTCACCTTGGTATTGAGGGGCGTATTTTTATTCAAGGTAACCTATACTACCCAGTGGCGCCTACCCTATGCAAGGGGCGCTTAGGCTATCCAAGGGGCGGCACTTTGCTATGCATAGGGCGCTCTTATGCTCTCCATGGGCACCTCATTCAGAGGGTGCCTCTGATATTCAGGGGCGCTTTTCCTATCAACAGGGTACCTGTGCCATCTTGGGGCTATTCTTATCAAGGGACGCTGCTGTTATTCAGGAATACCTACACCACTGTCGAGGGTCGCCTTTGCTACCCAGAGGCGCCTTTACTTCTTAGGAAATTTGGCGCCCGTGCTTTAAGGAGTGCTTCGGCATCGATTGATTGCTCCATTATTGGGCTTAGGTGCGCGTGAACCTTGAGCTCATGTACCGCCCATATTGTTGCTAAGGAACGCTTATGCTATCAAAGGGCGCCTTTACTATCCAGGGCCTCTGTTTTATTCAAGGCAATCTGTTCTATCCACGGACGTCTGATATTTCGGGGGCGGTGCCTAGGTTATTCAGGAGGCGGCTTTTTTCTCCACAGGGGCGCACTATTGCTTTCCAGGGGCGCCGTTACTGCCCAGGGGTGTCTTTCTATCCAGGGGCGCATATGCTGTCTAGGTGTATTTTTCAATCACAGACATGATTGAAATACATGCCCCTACGTTATCCTGGGGTGCTTTTTGTCTCCGGTGAGGTGCTATTTTTCTCTTCCGGGCACCAGTTTATCCAAGGGCACCTATGCTGTCCAGAGAACCTTTGTTACTTAGGGCTGCCTTCGCTGTTAAGGGGCACCTTTGCTACCCAAAGGGAGCATTTTACTTTCCTAGAGCGCCTATTTCCATCTAAGGGGAACATATGCTATCTTGGAGCGCCATTGCAAACATGGGGCGCACTTTTCTATCCAGGGGCGCCTCTGCAATCCAGGAGGAGCCCAAAATAGATGGAGAATAAAAATTCTGAAATAAGGCGCTCGAACACTGAAATAAAGTGCCTAGTTATCAGAAAGAGGCGTTCATCTGCTGAGCGGGGAGGACTGCTGGTTGGTGAGGGCAGCGTTCTCGGAAACGGGGCGCACATACTGAAAAAGGCACCCGGTTGCAGCAATGGGGCACTAAGCCTTCAGTTATGGGTTAATGAAATGTGGTTAATAAAGGCAGCCCATGCTCAAATTGAGCACTCGAGCCCTGTAACAGAGCGCGCAACTGTCGGACAGGTGTGCCAAACCATAGACAGAAGGGCAGCTGAAGATGGAAAGGGACACCTATGATATCCTGGGGGCGCCTGTACTCTCAGGTGAGGCGCTTGTTTTCTTTCTCAGGCGCCTAGTTTATCCATGGCCGCCTATGCTGTCCAGATCATCTATTTCAAGAAGGGTTAACTTTGCTGTCCAGGGGCGCCTTTGCTATCCAAGGGCGCATATGATATCTGTAGGGCGCTTTATGCAGAGGGCGCCTAGGCTGTCCAAGGGCGCCGTCCTAACCAAAGGCCGCCTTTCGCTTCCCTGAAGTGCCTATTTCTATGTAAGGAGTGCATATATTATCTAGGAGTGCCCTTGATATACGGAGACGCCTTTTTGTCCAGCGGCGCCTTTGCTCTTGAGGGGCGCTGCTCCAATCCAGGGTAGCTGAAGATGGATAAGGGACATCTATGTTATACAGGGGGAGTCTGTACTTTCCAATGGGGCGCTCATTTTCCTTCTCAGGCACCTAGTTTATCTAGGGAGCGCATAGGCTATCCAAAGGCGCCTTTGCTTTCGAAGGGATGCCTTCCTAGGGGCGCCTTTGCTATCCAGAGGCGCCTTTGCTGTCCAAAGCTCTTGTGTTATCCAGGGTTGTCTTTGCTGTCCAGTGGCGCCTTTGCTATCTAAAAGTGCATATGATATCCATCGGCGCTTTATTCAGTGGGCGCCTGGACTATCAAATGGCACTTTTTCTATCCAAGGGTTGCATTTATTTTCCTGAAGTGCCTATTTCTATCTAAGGGGGCTCCTATTCTGTCCAGGGCACCTATGTTTCCCAGATTTGCCTTTGCTGTCCAGGGACGCCTTTGCTATCCAATGGCACCTTTCTTAACCAAGGGGCGCATTTTGCTTTCCTGGAGCGCCTATTCCTATGTAAGGGGCGCATATATTATCTAGGAGTGCCCTTGATATACGGAGACGCCTTTTTGTCCAGCGGCGCCTTTGCTCTTGAGGGGCGCTGCTCCAATCCAGGGTAGCTGAAGATGGATAAGGGACATCTATGTTATACAGAGGGCGCCTGTACTTCCCAGTGGGGCGCTCGTTTTCCTTCTCGGGCTCCTAGTTTATCCAGGGGCGTCTAGGCTATCCAAAGGCGGCTTTTCTATCGAAGGGGTGCCTTCCTAGGGGCGCCTTTGCTACCCAGGGGCGCCTTTGCTGTCCACGGCACTTGTGTTATCCAGGGTTGTATTTGCTATCCAGGGGCGCCTTTGCTGTCCAAGGG
The DNA here is from genome assembly GCA_034440635.1 of Lepas anatifera. Taxonomy (NCBI): domain Eukaryota; kingdom Metazoa; phylum Arthropoda; class Thecostraca; family Lepadidae; genus Lepas; species Lepas anatifera. The sequence continues at coordinate 2,966,021 of JAOTON010000535.1, read as the reverse complement.
TGCATATGACATCCGTAGGCGCTTTTCCAGTGGGCGCCTAGGCTATCAAAGGGCGCCTTTTCTACCCAAGGTGAGCATTTTATTTTCCTAAAGCGCCTATTTCTATCTAAGGGGCGCTTATGCTGCCCAGGGCACCTATTTTACCAAGATTTGCCTTTACTGCCCAGGGGCGCCTTTCCTAGCCAAGGGCGCATATGATATCCGTAGGGCGCTTCATCCAGGGGGCGCCTAGGCCATCCAAAGGCGGATTTTCTATCGAAGGGGTGGCTTCCTAGGGGCGCCTTTGCTACCCAGAGGTGCCTTTGCTGTCCACAGCACTTGTGTTTTCTAGGGTTTTCTTTGCTATCCAGGGGCGCCTTTGCTATACAAGGGTGCATATGGCATCCGTAGGGCGTTTTTTCAGTAGGCGCCTAGGCTATCAAAGGGCGCCTTTTTCTACCCAAGGTGAGCGCTTTATTTTCCTAAACCGTCTATTTCTATCTAAGGGGCGCTTATGCTGTCCAGGGCACCTATGTTACCAAGATTTGCTTTTTCTGCCCAGGGGCGCCTTTCCTAGCCAAGGGCGCATATAGTATCCGTAGGGCGCTTCATCCAGGGGGCGCCTAGGCTATCTAAAGGCGGTTTTTCTATCGAAGGGGTGCCTTCCTAGGGGCGCCTTTGCTACCCAGGGGCGCCTTGCTGTCCACAGCACTTAGGGTTGTCTTTGCTGTCCAAGGGCGCCTTTGCTATCCAAGGGTGCATATGATATCCGTAGGGCGCTTTTTCCAGTGGGCGCCTAGGCTATCAAAGGGCGCCTTTTTCTACCCAAGGTGAGCATTTTATTTTCCTAAAGCGCCTACTTCTATCTAAGGGGCGCTTATGCTGCCCAGGGTACCTATGTTACCAAGATTTGCCTTTGCTGCCCAGGGGCGCCTTTCCTAGCCAACGGCGCATATGATATCCGTAGTTCGCTTCATCCAGGGGGCGCCTAGGCTATCCAAAGGCGGGTTTCTATCGAAGGGGTGCCTTCCTAGGGGCGCCTTTGCTACCCAGGGGCGCCTTTGCTGTCCAGGGGCGCCTTTGCTATCCAAGGGTGCATATGACAAATGACATCCGTAGGGCGCTTTTTCCAGTGGGCGCCTAGGCTATCAAAGGGCGCCTTTTTCTACCGAAGGTGAGCATTTTATTTTCCTAAAGCGCCTATTTCTATCTAAGGGGCGCTTATGCTGTCCAGTTCACCTATGTTACCAAGATTTGCCTTTGCTGCCCAGGGGCGCCTTTCCTAGCCAAGGGCGCATATGGTATTCGTAGGGCGCTTCATCCAGGGGGTGCCTAGGCTACCCAGGGGCGCTTCATCCAGGGGGCGCCTAGGCTACTCAGGGGTGCATTAGTTCCCCATGGCGCAATCTTGCTATCTAGTGGCGCCTTTTTCTTTGCCGGGGCGCTTTTGTTAGCTTTCTAAATTTCATCTTCAACATTTTACTGGGGCGCCAAAGACCAGTAAAGGCGTCTAGTGTTTGGGCAGGGGCGCTTTGCCGTGGTTTTAAGGAGTATGTGTTCATTCAAGTGGAATAAGTGGTATCTACCACCTTGGCGCACGAAATAGGTACAGGCGCGCCGCTCATATCGGGCGCCTTCGGCGCCCGATATGAGCTGAGCTTTACTGGGGCGCTTCGGAGCTAAGGGGGGCCCGGGCCCCCTGGGCCCCCCCTTGGATCCGTCACTGGTCGTACATGGTGTTAGACTGAGGAAGGTGGACCGGTGTAGTAGACATTCTGTCCACGAGGGTAGATATATTGGTTAGGTGTTTGTGTAATCTGGGAAAACATGAGTTCGAGTTCGTGAAATGAGTTTGGTAAGAATGCTTGGTGGACATAATTTCGGACGCCAATTTCGAATCCATAGTATTTTTTGGCATTAGGGTGGATGATGCAGTTTTTCAAGACTTTTTTTAAAATTGATACAATTATAAGTAATACCACACACACGGTGTATGTGACATACACGCCTGTCTGATATTTCATGCGTATGCAACACTATAAGTTTAAAATGTTAAAATGTTGAGGTGGAGAGACAAGTAGTTATGATCGTGTAAACAAGGAGGGTCTAAGGCAAGGCACAAGATGCCCGAGGGAATTAACTGGCAAGCATGTATACTTTAATGGCACGAACATCACTGTATTCCTTTAGCATACACCATTCCCCTACCAGTTGCCACATCCTTTCGATGTCGCCGCCACTCGGCCTCCAGGCAGCCAGAAGCCACTGTGCACGGCCGTCTAACCGTGATTGTCTGACCTTCTATCTTTAGGCCTATAAAAGTCGGTTTGTATGTTATAATAGTTCACTATTAATCTCGCGAGTGATGTCGCTGTTTCTTGTTAGTTATTGTTTATTTCATCATTTTTGTGTGAAATGTTATGTACAGTTGTGAGATCGAGATATTCAACTCTCAGCATTCGCATTATACCTAATTTGGTGGAATTGAGGCAGTGGGTAACTTCGCAAGTTGTGTAAAGCATTGAAAGGGCAAATCCTAGCGAAATAATTATTTTAATCATACATGTTGATTTTTTCGGGCCAAAATTTCCCCACTGACCGAAACAATACAGCGTACTAGAATTTTGATACGAGGATGGGAGAGGACAATAATGAAACCCCAAAAAACGTTAATTATTCTATTCTTTCGAGTGACGACAGTTTTTTTTAACGGCTTGTGTTTCTATTATGCTCGAAATGTTTAAAATCGAATTGTGAAATCTTTATAGCACGGCACACGTCAGTGGAAACGGTGGCTAAACTTTCTCTAAATAAAGCAGTAGTGGGTTGTTGCGTGGATTTTAATGAGCGGTACCATGCAGGGCTGTAAACTTACATCTCAGGGGCTGTCCGAGTATCCGAGATGAAATATTGAGTGAGTGTTAAAATACAGTTTAAGTTTTATTGTTCATCATTTTCAGGATTCAAAATGACCGTGTGATGGCTAAAGCAAAGTAATATTATGCTATCGCCTTTCAAATTGTGGTTATCAAAACGTTTCTTCCTCAACTCTGGGCACCCCCAATGATATTCGCAAATCCACACCCCTGGGTGCTATCCACTAAGCTGGTCATCCCTCTAATTTCATGGGTCAGCAAATATGCGAGCACATGGTTACTGGCTCAAAATCGAAAGGTCAAACATTGAAAAGAATATTTGCAATGTATTTATCAACTTGTACCCAAGGAAAGCGCCCAAAGATTATGCCTGCATACACAGTTGTTATGCTATTTTAGTAAGTGAGCACGACAGTTTTAATAGAAATGTGGGACGCAGCCATTCTATTCTCGTTTACAACTGTGCCAGGTTAGGACAGAGACGAATGACTGTGTCACAATCCGGCAACAAACCCACAGTCGGAGTCATTTGCCACTTCCCCGTCAGCGAGCAGAACAGTCACAAACCAGTGCTCCCAGCTGCATGGGCGGATTCAGGATTTCCGACCGGGAGGAAGGGCACATAGACGGGGGTGCCACCTTTGAGCCGCAAAATCAGCAGCTGGGCGTCAAATACCATCACGAGGGGGCACCGATACTCCCATCCTGATGGAAAGGGTTGGGGGTGGGAAGCGAAATTTCAGGAGGGTGCCATAAACCATTCTGGGGCACTGTGAGGTTTGATCGGGCAGGGCTACATTTATAGACTGATCGATTTGAAACTTGCTACACTTGATGAGCCTTCCAGGGTCTACGAAATGTATATCCGGGCTTTTCGATTTAGTGACCTGAGGTCCAGCCACAAGGTGACCTCTCCCATAGAAAAAGCATAGGAAATGATTTATGATATATGATTTATGATCTGTCTTTTGATCTAAAAGTCACTAAAAGGATCACAAATGTTCATATTTCAAAGAAAGGCATTCTTGCCCACTCTTTCACGAATTCTATCGACAATATTTGCCTTTCGACCTATTGGAGGTCGATGCAGGTCACCGGGGTCAAAAACAGTATTTTGACGATAACTTTTGACCTAAGCAAGCCAGAACGCTGAATTAAATGTCATCGTGTATGTTTCTTCACTGGCTTTGATTTAATATACAGCAAGGTCACTTTCTGCCCTTTTGTGACCTCAGGTAATGTTAGGTCAAGAGGTGCGCTCTGGAGGTCAAATCTCTGATGGGAGGCCATTATGTTCCACATAGCGGGGAAAGCCCTGGAATTTTTTTTCAAGTGTAGTTTACCAGATCTCAATAGCTCTAATGGCATGAGATCTATGCCCAGGTTTCTCAAAAGGAGATACGCGAAAAATTATCGTGGTTTCTTGCTATTTGAAAAATCTTGATTACGAAACTGTCAATTATTTTTGTATCTTCGGCAAAATTTTCGGAGGCCACTCAACTATTATTGAAATATATTTTACCGTTAACATATACGTTAACGGTACCGGTAAAAAGCTGGAACCCCAGGGGCGTAGCCAAGGGCGGGGGCGGCAGGGACAGCCTCCCCACTGAGGGCCCGAAGGGCCCCCTGAGGACACGATTCTGTAACAAGCAGGGCTCTTTTTACCCATCAGGGCCCTTTTGCCGTTGTCGCAAGGGCCCTTTTCGGGGCGCCGCCCCTCTCCCTCCCCTGAGCGAAATCCTGACTACGTCCCTGTGGAACCCGCTATTTATCTCAATGTTCTCAAAAGCTATTTTATGTTTCTCAAGTATTTTTGTAATAAAAATGTCTGTTCTCCTGTATTTTTATTTGAATTAATTTTACATAGCCTATAAAAACTACAAAATGAATCAGTTTGCCCTAAAATTGGAGCATGAAATAATTACCAGAGGTGCAGAAAGTATGCTGGCTGTCACAAACTCAATGCGACATATGCCTCCTCTGTCACAAAAAGCTGGAAATGATAATTGTATACTTGAATACTATTTCCAATATGCTGGATGTCATCTACCTGTCTCTTACTTTTTGCAACAGACAAGGTTCAAGCACCAAACCATTACTGCATGAAAGTATTAAACTGTGCTTTCATTTTTAGATCATGTTTATGTTTTGGAAGGAAAATTTCCAATTATGGATCATTGTTTCCAGTATTGGGATCATAACTTTTATTGGCAACTGTGACTGCAGTTTCCCCCAATGACATGCATTTCCCTTGTTGAAAAAGTTTCCATTTTTGGAAGGAGTGTTTCCAATTATGGTACATTTCCCCATGATTAAATGTGGCACTTATCATGAAAATAGTTATTATTGGGAACTAATCTACGAATGGGAGCGTGCACCTACACACAATTGAGAACCCTGATCACAGCTTCGCCCCCCCCCACTGAACTTCTATCTCACATATCAACAAAAGGGACAAAAATGTCAATGTCAACACAGGATTTATATCTACCTAAATGTGTTGGTAAAGTGGACCTTAGGTAGCATTTTTATAGACAGATCAAATGCTTAAAATTTTCCCCCAACACCTGATTATCACCTGCCTGTTCATTCCTTCTTGCAGTAAAAACTCTGAGGCAACTACCCTGCATAGATGTAAAATTATGTCTATTGGCCTAATAGGTACCTACAGAGGTATTGGAAGTCTCATACCAAAGAAAGATCCAGTGTAGTCAAAGTCCTGCTTTAACTCCATGCAGTTCAGGTCCTGTGGGTTGCTTACCACCACTGGTAGTAAGCAACACACCCCCAACCAGCGTTTTTCAAAGTCTCTTTCTTTCTGAGATTTTCTGTGATTTCCTGAGATGAGAAGGGGGTCTACTAGGCCCCCTCCAGTGCACGTTAGTGCCAGGCCCCTCTCCAGTGTGTGTTTTAACACTTTGTGGAGGACTGCATTGGCACACATTTGCTATCTGTACAATATTGACATGATAATTTGATCATGAAATCTCACCTGAATTACTGTTGTTGCCAGTCTGTTGCTGGCGCCAACTCTCCCAACTTCCTCCAGCTCCAAATCTACCTAACCAATCTTGATCTAGGGCACAAATAAGGTAAGGCACAAGCAAGCTAAGGAATGAAAAACCAAGTTTGATATGTAAAAGTGCATCAGTCTCAAAGTAGCCTACATTCATCTTAGATTAGCCATGGGCAGCACTATTTATTCCAGCCAGTTTTAGCCTGCAATTATCTCAGATATACCCCAAAAATATGCCCTAAAAAAGTGCCTTCACACCTGTGTACATTTTTTGGCAGGCTCTACATCAAATAAACATTACGAACTTGTCTTGTCGCTGTTGCGTAGTTTAGGTAGAATTGCTGCCCAGCTATGTTTATTTCTTTCACTCATTTAGTACTTTTCTTAGTAGCTTTTAGGCGTACTTAATACTAAATTCAAAGAAATAGGGACCGCTAAATCGAAGTGACTCAAGCTTGAAATATTATTTAACCTGACAAAATGGACAGAGAAATACTTGATAAAGTATTTGCGTTATCTTTAATGCCTTAAATATGCCCACAATCATGTATTTCTCGAAAAAAATTGACTGTCACATTTCGGGCATCTAGGCGGCAACTTTCTGGCAACTACTAACAATCGGCACCATTGGGCTGCATGTTAAAATCTGGCAACTGTGACAGCGGTTTCCGGGTTTTCTGCAGCGGGGGTCCTCGTTTTAGTAGAAACTGAACACAGTACCAATATTGTATCACTGATGGTACGCTGTGCAATTAAAGAACAGAATTGTTGAATTAAATTTATCGCTACACGATTTATTCTGTATTTCTAAAATATGCGGCCTGATTTTGAACCATACTGTCACGATCGCTATTTTGTCACACTTATGCACCTCAATTTCATAAATGCGTCACAAACCCCAGTAGCCGAGTTGGCAAGTTTCTGAACCTCTGATAATTACCTACTCAAGTCTTCAATCGTTTCTTAGCTCGGGTCTTCAATCGTTTTCTACAAAATTCCCGGGATGACGAAATTTTTGCTTCAGATTGGTCACGTGACCCAGGTATGAGAATTCCTGGGCTTCTGATTGGTCGATTGTTACTTCTTTAAAGTCATATATTTCTGTTTCAGAATAGTTCTTGAATACTGTTTTTTAACTTAATTTTTCTGTGATAGTTCGAGGTGTTGCACCACTGCACTGTGGTCGGAAACGCTGTCGTGGGTGGCCACGGGGCCGTTTTTCGGATTTTGGAATTTAGGGGTTTATGGCTGCTGATGTGAAGAAAATTGTTCAGTGTTCTCAATGACCACTATTATCAAGTTAATTTGGTTGAAAGATGCACTTATTATTCATCAAAGTAAGGCGATGATGAAATCCAGAAATAAGGCACTCGATGCGTCTGCTACATCCGATTTTTTAACTTTGAATAATAAGCGTGAAAACTGAGTCAGACTAGAAATAATTGATATCAAAATGTTCCTCACAATTTCAGCTTTAAGATGATTAGCGTTATGTGTATGTTTGAATTTTAATAAAGGTATATAATCTGCGTTTTAATTACCCCTTTCACAAATCCACCTTACAAACTAGTTGCTGACTTTGAATAGACAAACAAAAAAAGTTACGTATCTGCCAATTAGCTTTTTTGATGGAAACATATGTCAAGTAATTCTCCGTCATGGCCCGAAGAGAGCTAAGTGCGCAAATGTGCGCAAAATTGTCCACAGTGTAAATTGTACCGGGCCGCCCGCCGCCCGGAGACGTCCGCCCGCCCGCCACCCGGCGCACATAGGCCCTAAATGCCTCCGTCCGTGGCCAATATTACGAAAATGCAACTTTTTCTAAATCATTTCCTGAGCACATATACTGATAGAGAATTCTTCACTGCACTTGAAACAGGCATGGAAAACACAAACCGTGCTACGGAAGTCTTTGTAGAGTTGCTTGAAGTAAGCACTCGGGTGCGCCACCCGCGGACCAGAGATCTGCAGCGAAAACTACGTACATTTCATTATGCTTAAAATCGACCATGAAAGCAAGAACAGGTCAAAGTATGGCAATACCACTGTTGTGTGAGCCCTTTGCGATGGGTTTAGGTATAAAATAATGCAAAAATAGTTTTGACAACTATTTTATAGACCATTCTCTCAGTATTCTGCATATCTCAAAAACTGTTCGATTTACAAATACAAAGAGAGGGATTTAAAACTTGGCCAGCATCGGCCCAGCATAAGACTACCATCAAACGATTCCCCAGGATGTGCTCTACAAGGGCAAGTCAAAATATATTGCGTCCACTTGCAGCCCCGTGCTCCAGATGACATATAATAACTCAGGTTGTAGCTCCAACCAGGCCGCTGCGGTGCTAACGCAACGCCGTGGGCTACCGAATAGAGGCATGGACCGGCCAAGAATGAGCAATATGAGTTGACTATCAGAGAACAATGCTATAATAAATGCCTAGAAGTGCAGAAGTTAGTTTATACAATTTCAAAGCACTATAACCGTCTAAATTTGTGTATTGGCTGCTGTGTTGACTGTTATCCAAATACCCGGAGGGACTACCGACAACGAACCATTTATTGCATGAGAAATGTTCCTGCTAGGTATGTCAATCTCGGGATTGGGATCCCGCTATTTTCAAAAAGCCTTAATCACGGGATTAAGCCTCTCGTGATCCCGGGATTCAGACATTTATTATAACACCTTCAAGCAATGCCGGGACAGCAAAAAACGATACCTAGGAATCCTGTTTTGCTGCATATCACACGTTAAACCACATATGGTGAATACCAGTCATACCTTTTCATCCAAATGAACGGTCTCCGTAACCATCGGAGTTCCGAGGTGTCCTAGGGGTGCAATCGGGAATCGAATTTCCTCGCCGTTCCCACTGTCATAAGCTGACGCAAGATGACGCTCGGGCTGCTCAGGTGACCTACGTCCCATAGTTGGCGATACCGCGATATCATATGTAGCGGAGGGTGGGCGGGGGGAGAAACGTACTGACCTTCACGGACTGATATTTTGATATGCCTTGTTGAGGAAACACATGGTAGGGATATATTCTACCCCTTTCTTCTACTCTGCTTGTTAACACGCGCACTGGAGGGGCCTCGGATACTCTCCCAACTATTTTTTTCCGGGATGACCGGAGAACCGCTCGTAGCCAAAACACGGGAATGGGTCGCATTTGAGAAAATTTAACAGCGCGTCGAATAGTGAAATAATTTTGAAAATTTGTCGAAAATTATTTGATTTATAGGCTTCTAAAGTCCGACCTACATTTTGAAATCGCCGCGACCGCGCAGTCGAACCGGTTTGCTTGCATTGGAGACCAAGTGGTGACGTCACAGTGTCATATAGACGGGATTATTTGTCAAGGTCACCTCACGTGAAGGTCGAGGTCAAAGTTCAAAGTCATATCAGCAATTTCAAGGTTATTGACTCCGGTGCTTTACGTGTCCCAGTCTGACGTATATTATGCTGTGACGTCGTAGTAAAGGTAACCCAGGTGTAAGTTCAAGGTCAAAGATCAAGGTTAAAGATCATGGGTAAAGGTCAATCCTCCTTTCCAGCACAGGGTTTGCTATAGTGCTACTTTAAGTTTGCATAATAGGGAATATACCATATTGTGGCGTCATAGGTCGATGACCTTGAATGACCTAGACCTCAAAAATGAAGGAAAGATTCTTTGCGACACAACCTCTATGACCGTGGTCCGGCCTTAGCTTACTCTCGGCTTTTTCCACGCATTATCAGGGCATTTCCCAACAGGTCCCAAGCATGGCCAAAATTTGACCTTTATGACCTCGTTTGACCTTGACAATATAGACCTAGGTCAATGAAAATTAGTTATGATGTAGATCACCATAGCCAACCCCTAATCGGCATTTCTTAAGCCTCTAAGTTTGCGATATCTCAGGGGGCTTACCAGCTCCCCATCCTGTGCGCGTTAATGTCGGACCCCTCTCCAGTATGGTTGTTAATAATCACTCGAATACCGGTTATAATAGAACATTCCCATGCAGAAAGTGTTACAGTTATACTAAAAAGCTGGCTTAGAAAGAAAAACCAAGCTCAAATACACATTTATGATGCCTCCCGTTTTGTTGTTCGTGGTGACGCTTATGAATTTATGGCAGACCAAGATTGCTGTATCGTTGTTCATGGATTAAATGTTTATTGTTTGCAGTGTTTCAAACTACAATTCGGTCACAACTCATGGCGCCACGACAACATCTGCAAAATATTTTACGGACACCTCGGGCTGGATTAAGTTGCTCCAAATGCCCCTCTTTTCACTGTCCTGATTACACCCATGTAAAATAAAACCTATATGTCGAATGCAAGTTTTATGTGCTGTTCAATTGTCTGTCAAATGAGCTCCTTTGATCAAAAATCGGGGGAATTTGCGGTATTGCGAAGGAGTTTTCCACGAAAAGTAATATTGGCCACGGACGGAGGCATTTAGGGCCTATGTGCGGCGCCTCCGCGGCTCGCCACGGCCCGCCGGCCGCCCGCGAGGTGCGGGGGACGCTTATCAGGTGCTTCTCATGTCGTATTGCTCGCCTTTATGCACATTAGCTTCATTGTAAGCTCATAGGTTTTCTTGACGCTACCCAGAATCACCCTTGGTCAAGGTTACCCATGCATAAACCATGCTCATATTGCACATGATTCGACATGCTATGATGAGAGGGGTACGATGATAACTACTGTCTTGATCTTCCTGCCGTCTGAATATATGAAATGAAAGAAACCCATATTATCGTGCGAACATTCAACGTGACCTTTTGTGACTTCTAGGAACATCAATTTTAACGAGAGTAGCAAATGGTAAGCAGCTCACAAACTCATTTCACTCAGGGGTTCCGAATGGCAATATGTATTTTGTTTTAGCCCGATTAGATGATTAGTCTGAGAAGAGTCTGGGTATGCCCTTTTGCATGCGGAGCCAGCACACCTGACCAGGTCATTAGGGTTAGGTCAATTCGTTTGCTTAACACGCGCACTAGAGGGGAACCTCGGAGGCTCCCTCACCTTTTTCTGAGGTGGCGTAATAAGCTCATAGAGCCGAAAAACGATATTCGGCTACATTCGAGAGAATTTAACGGCGCATCGATTGGTGAAGATATCTAAAAAAATCGGCCGAAAATTTTGTGACGTATAGGCTTTCAAAGTCAGACCTGCATTTTGAGATTGCCACAATCGCGCGGTAGGACCAGTTCGCCTGCATTGGATACCGAGTGGTGACGTCATAACGTCATATAACCGGGATAATAGGCCAAGATCACCTCACTGGAAGGTATAGGTTAAGGTTGAAGGTCACGGGTCAAGGTCATATCCGAATTTTCAACGTCATTAACCCCAGCGCTTCCGGTCAAATAACGTTACCCGGTCGGAGGTGTATTATTCTATGAAGTCATAGTTAAGGTACCTGATTATAAAGATCAAGGTCAAAGGTCAAGGTCAACCCTTCTCACAAATGCACATTCCTTACAATTCACATTCTTTACAATTCACCACCTTCCTTACATGCACATAGATATACAATGAGCCTTCCAGATCAGATGAAGGTCACAAACCTCCTCCCCCTCCCCAAGTAGGCATACGCCCCATGCATCGAGGGGGATGGACCCGGTCTGGTGCTGACCGGGGAGGCGAATTTTGAGCATATTCGGTACCTGACAGCATTGATGACGATAAACCAAAAAAATTGGGGGGACGTCACCCTGGTTGGCCAACATGGAGGGCACATCCCCTCGTCCCCCCCTTTCAGCGCCTATGCATACGTCTCTCAACAAAGTGAAAAAATGGAAACACCGATTGACTCACTAACCACAAACCCTCATACGAATTTCTCACCAAGCGTCCCTAACACACTGTGTACACTCCAGTTAAATGATGTGATTTATAAATATTTATGATGTTATTTATGATGTATCCATTCTTCATCCTATAATCCACCCAAATCCACAAATGATTGAAGACAACAATATGTTAATTTCTCATAATGATATTTGAGACATTGTCTATTATGGCATAGTTTTTTAACTTCCAAATAGGTGTCCTTAACCCGCGCCCCACCGGGGGTCCGGCGCCACCTTCGCCCCACCGGGGGCCATCGATGGCCCCCCTCTAACTCCGAAAATATGGGCGTTAGCGCAAATTTGCAAAGTGCAATAGAAAGCTCGCGTGAATTCAGTAAGAAATTACTTCGCATGTTTTAGTGCTCAGGTCAATGGTTTGACCTCCAGAGGTCAAATTAGGTCAAGATCGGCTATTTTCACTCAAATATGCAATGATTAAGCAAACTGGGCATAACTCTTATGTCATTAGAGCTGTTGAGGCCTAGTAAAGTACATTTGATAGCAAATTGCCAGTACTTTTTCCGCTATGTGGAACGTAAAGACCTCCCGCCAGTGGTTTGACCGCCAGAGGTCACCTCGTGACCTAATATGACCTGAGGTCACGAAAGGTCAAAAAGTGACCTTGCCGTATATCAAATGAAAGCCAGTGACAAGACAAACACGATGGTGTTTGTTTCACCGCTCTAGCTCAATTAGGTCAAAAGTTATTGTCAAAATACTGTTTTTGACCTCTGGTGACCTTGGATGACCTTGGAAAAGTCAAAAGGCAAATATGACCCCTGGGATCCGTGAAAGGGTGTCCAAAAACGTTGTTCTGAGCAGTCTGAGTATTTGCAATCATTTTTATGGCTTTTATATCATGAAATAGCTTTTCCTTATGCTTTTCCAATGGGAGAGGTCGCCTCGTGACCTGACCTCAGGGCACGAAATCGAAAAATCCCGGATATACACCTTATAGACCCTGGAGGGGTCATGAAGTGTAGGAAGTTTCAAATCGATCGACTCTGAAATGTAGCTCTTACAGAGCTCTAAAGGTGAAGTGAGGTGACCTTGGTTGACCTCGTCTGGTGACCTGACCTTGGGTGACCCGGGGTAAAAAATTTCAGGGATGATGGGAAAATGATGCAGTGAGAGGTAGAGCCCTCAACCGCGGTGCTGCGCTTCGTCATTTTTCTGCTATCCCGGAAAAACCTTAGGGGGGCCATCGATGGCCCCCCTCGGTGGGGCGAGGGTTAATACATATTTATCAAATGAATTTATTTCTATATTCAAATCATGTGTTTTTGTATGTAAAGCCCGTTCATTGCCACTTTGCTTTGCTCCACCTGAGTATATGGCTCACTTGGTATTATTAGTGATTTATTAGGACTTTATCTACACCCATCAGCCAAACAAAACAAAAAATAATAGCTGGGAAGGCATTAAAAACTCAAGTTGAAGAGCTGCCTTCATAACCAGTTATGCTTTTCAGAAAGTCAATATTCTTTTTTGAAACATTTGGTGGATAGTGACCTCATCAACCAGATGAAAGTGTTTCGTCTATTCCCTTACCAATGTTTGTAAACAAAGAGATAAACACTGTTAAATGTCCAGCACATGAGTTTTGGTTATCTTGGATGTGGGGCTGTACCAAGTGAGTGTTTTGAAAACATTTGAGTCAGACTGTGCTTGCTGCAGAAGGGCACCACATCCTTTATGTATGTACAGCTGTGGTAATGTATGTGTAAGGCTTCAATGATAAAGCTGTGTATGCTTTATGGATGATGATGATCTCACCATTAATATATGTGTATAGATAAGTGGGCCGCACTGCCCCCCAAATAAAACCAGTGGCGGATCCAGGGGGGCAAAAAAGGCAATTGCCCCCCAAACGGAAAAGCTCGGGGCAAAACTATGTTTTTGCCCCCCAAAGCGATCGACCTCCTTTTTCCCCCGACTCCTTTTTAGCTTGTAAGCAAAATTTTGGTGCTTCAACTCTCAACTTCAAACAGAATTAGAGAAGTTCAGTGTAAATATTTGGGGCTTGGATAGGAAAAAATGTATCTTGAGCCCATATTTTTCACCCCGTGACGTTTTTTATTACTTTTCGTCTCCAGTTCCCAAAATCCTACCGGAAAGGCATATTGTAGCGCAATTTTTCACTGTGCGACGTTTTTTTTTTTGCTTTTCGAGTTTGGTTTGCCCCTCCCAAACCAACCGGCTAGATCCGCCACTGAATAAAACTGACAAGTATCCTGACTGGCTCCCATGCTTATTTTCAGTGTGTCATCAATGTGCATAATGGGGCACCTGGTTCTTTTAAATGTTTTCTGACATGATTGTCAAAAAATGCACCGCTTATTTCTGGCCATGGCAAAACATAGGCCCGGTTTCCATGTGCAAGGAGAATAGTTTCTGTGACACTTAAGCTTGGATACAGGCGGAAGTCTAACAAATAGAAGTTTTCAATCTCAATTTTGCCTACATCTCTAGCACAATTTTCATGTTTTCTTTCACTCCCTTCACTTTCCTGTAACCCAACTATACAATTTCATTCGAAGAATAATATATTTGTTTAATAAATGCTGTTTAATGGTTTTATTTAAAGTGTAATATAACTTCCTATATTGCTTAATGACCAAGAAAGCTTCACCCTCTGCAGACTACTCACCTTCACCTCTGCACGATAAGGAAAATGTTTACAATCACTCGGTCAAGTGCTGCCAGACCTGGCTAGATACAGATAGACGTGAAGCGGACTCAAACTGTTTCAATTGACCAAAGCCGTATCTGTATTGTAAATGTATCCTTCATCTTGATACAATATGCAATCCTGATTGGTAATGTGCATCAACACTTGGCCATACTCGGATTGTGAGAAATAACTGCTGATAAGAACATGATACAGGAAAATTAAGGCCACCATAATATTTAGCTCCCAGAATCCCTCATTACCTACCCTGGTGTGTGATCCCATCCTGCTGTCCACCTCACACAGGCATCTTGCTTTGACCCTTTTCTCAGACAGATTCAATAAAGTACCTTGTGATGCAGGATCAAAATGCTCAAATAGTGGTATCCTCCGTCCGATGATTATACAGGGCTTCCATTTGAATCTTTGACAAACTGTCACCAACTCAATGACCTACACGTTGCCTCGACGCCACCCAAGATAAAAATACCTAAAATAAAAGTAAATAGTCCACTCTCAGGAAATGTAAGTGGTGAATAAAAGACCAAATGCGTGAAAGCATGCTTCTCCCCGCCGAGAGCGTAGTGTCTTGTCCAGCAACAACTAAATCAAACCAAAAGCGCAGTGTTTGCCGCTATCGAGCAGAGCCCATATCCGGACTCAATTTTGAAGAATCTACTGTTTCCTCCTGAAATACAACTAGATTACAATACTAAAATATTTTTAATAAAACATTATAAGATAATTTTTATGTTTTCACTCATTTACCTCTTTAATATACAAAATTGAATACAAAATATCACTTATCGTAATATAACCTCAGCTTATTAAAAGAGACTCATGGCGCACATACTAAACTTTTGTGTACCCGTCCTCTATTACTCTGGACCGATACAGCTGCTGAAAGGACTGTCACTGGCTTCCGGTATCAGCTGATCATGGCCAGAGCCCAGAGGCATCTAGTGTCATGGTTCGGGAGCTATCGACGTTGTATCAATTTGGCCCTGTAGCAAAGCTCCCCCTCCACACCTATAAATTATGACATACGGATTTGCCTCGCCAAGAGCGTTGTCCAACACTTTTTGAACATTTAATCCAGTAGGCACACACATAAAAATTTGGATCACATGTGTTTGATACTTTTGGAATTCACTTACCGTGCCACACTCATAAAGAAAAATAAGCAAATAGTTTATTCTTTTGGAATACATTGCAACAGCATCTATAAACTCTAGAATAAGGAATAACGCCAAAATTGGGAAACATCCCTCTAACATTAACGCGTTTAATTTGTATTAAAGGGAACGTGGCACCTTGGTCGAATCCTGGAATTTAGTGTAATTAGGGGTACTTCAGCTTTTAGCCGAAAAGCATGGAAGCGTCCATGATTTCTCTGAAAAAAATGTACAATAAGCTCAATACTTTGATCTTTAAAAAGCACGTTTAGGGAAAGAAATAAATATCTGCCTGTGGATGGTGTCATGATCTGGCAACCACTACCATATTCAACATGCTTCAAGGGCTTCGATTGGCTGATTTAACATTCCGGACATTCCATAACTGTTAGCAAAAACTAAAGATAACGATAGCGTGTTTCAGGAACCAAAAATGTTATATTATACAACAAATGCTGACATGGGCAGCTAACATTAATTTTCGAGTCAGATCGCCCCAAAACGTTGCATCTCCCAACATTCAGAGAAAAAGTCGACTTGTATCTATGCTGCCACATTCGTTACAAAAGGGGTCACATATCACATTCCTAATGCAAAAAATTTTCGGGTTGGGAAATCGATGAAAATTCTATATGCAGATTCGAAGTTGGTTGATTTGTGATGTGAATGGTAATGCATACATTTTCCCCAATTTTCCACAAAATCGACTCCTTCACTATCCATCGTGTCGAGCACTAGGAGTTGCGTCCTTAGCCATGACGAAAAGAAATAACTTTATTTGTGAATGGGTACTGATTTCTTGATTCTCAAATCAGGACTAGTTCTCGATCCGAGCGGACAACGCCCGCGCCAGCTACAACAGTTCCACGAATGGAGTGGCCCGACACCATCCCATATAGGTAAGAAAATCAAGTCTTAATACATTATGCTTTCCTAAACGTATACTCACCGTGGCGTCAGCATATGTCGTCACATCAACTGCCCTGACAACTGTGGCCTGGTGCCAAGGGTGCATGAGGGGTACATTTCAGGTAGGTTTTAGCTTTTTTCTACGGAAATCTCGAGTTCCAAGACAAATGATAAATTGAGTATCGAGTTTTCTGACTTGCTTTACAACTTGGTTATCTCAGCTAAAATCACGTTATGAAGGTGCCACATTCCCTTTACCCTCCCTTCCCCCTCCAAATTGGGTCTTGGTCTCCTGAAGGCACTATAGCATTCAGCGCAAGAAATTCCCCTCCATTGATTGTTTCCTTAAAAATGCCCTGGTGGGAAATGCTGTAAAAACCAATTCAACCAGCCACGGTCTCATTTCCAAGTGAACAGGTGTTCCCACGAACGCCGCAACCCACCAGAGAGTGGGAGGCGAGACCAGCAGTGGATTCTCTTACCCTGGCACAAGGTTTAGCTCACTGAAAAACTAGTCCCTAAAAAATCTGAACTTTCTGATTCAGTCTTCCTGTCACTCAAGTGTCAGCTGTGACACTTGCGACTTCCTTTCCGTTTCAGTGAACTCAGAAATTGGACAGCTTATCCAGTGCCGCCTGCTTTTGACAATTATGAAACACTTGTCTGCTTTAAGGGGGAATATATTCCCCTCTCTAATTCGCTTTGGGGGCATGACCAGATTCCCCCTGGATCCGCCCCTGTTACCTAGTAGCTAAAAAAGCACGACTTGTCGTGGCATTTTTCTGTTTAAACTATTGCATTAGGCAGAGCATATGCTATAGCTAAAATAACTCGCTATACATCCGTTTCCATGTGTATGGCGTGCGCGATGACTGGCGCCGACGGACCGCGCAGCAGAGAGGCACATACCCTTCCAATATAAAGACCACCATCAATTTCAGGTCAGACACAGTCGCACCAACCACCGACACAAGAGGTACGGAGCCGCCTGTTCAGGTTTGATCCGTCCGAGAACTCACAGTTTCTAGAGAAATGGGGTGTGTTGGGAGCGTGGTCGGATCTCACTGGTCCTGCACCAGCTGCAGCTGCCACCGAACTGCCGACCTCGCCTGTTAGGCTCGTCCAGGGAGGCGTGAAAGCAGTGCGTTAAAAAGAAGTATCTTTGTGAAGAACTATTGCTCTGTAAAAGATGAGTTTTAAGAGAGACGAATAGCTTTCCAAATTAGCTATTAAAATGGCTATTACTGGAAACCAGGGGTTTTCCAGTATACGTTACATGACGAATAGCTTTCATCATATCCCATGCAAATGGCATATATGCCATATTCATGGGATATGGTTGGATATATATATATATATATATATATATATATATATATATATATATATATATATATATATATATATATATATCGATACGTTCACTCTAACTAGCCCTGCCGCCTAGTTGAATTGTTTTACTGTAAATCATTGGTGATATGACACGTCGTTGGATTACTCGAGGGTATGACAGGATTAAATCCAATACCTATGCAGCTGTGATAGAATTCGTTTGATGATCATTTTACTTTTACACTCTGCGAGTGAGATCATTTCGTTATCAATTCAGTCCTATAGCGCTTGCTTAAAACGTTATGAGGAGGAAAGAAGTTAATTGGGGATTAATCTCTCCGGCCATAAAATTTGTTAATGATGTACAATGTACACTGCACAAGTCAAATGTGTTTCAATGTCGTTAGCAGGTCGGATTGAAAATGTCCTTGAAATATTCGGAGCCAAAAAGACCTTGATAGCTTCTAAGCCCGGATTTCTATTTTTAAAGCCTTATGACAGGTTAAAAAGGGAACACCTTTCGATTACTAAAGTATCGGCATGTATCCCGATGTCAGATCTGACGGTAGCCTACTGAGGAAGCACGTCGTGTAATGCAAGTTGTCACTTTTTGGTTTTTTTACTTGGATTTGAGGATAAAACTTAGTACGCTAAGAATCAAAAGATGAATAGGCAGGCCGCCCTAGAAATCGTCCTGGGTATGCTGAGCCAGCGACTATCCTGTTTCAGGAGTCAATCAGCCGAACGAGATTGGAAAATGTTTCGAATGCTGGCTTACGGAAGGCTTTCAGTTTTCAAAGTATTTGAATTTTTGCCACGCCTTGCTCGCGCTAGCGGGCCAGACGTGACAGAGACTTGGGCCGATAATAGGTAATACGAAAACCTCAAATCCAGTGTCAAATGTGACCGCGGGTGTAACCAACCCGTATTTTGTAAATGGGCCATTCCGCGTCAAATCGATACAAAAATAGGATTTTCGTACCCGACCCCCTCAGAATTCGATAAAAATTGGTGCACCTGTAGGACCATATGAAAGAACGCCACATTTAAAATTTCAGTCCGGAGCAGCGCTTGAGGTCAGATCTAGAGGTCATCAAAGGTTACGCATTTTCGCCGACATGTCTTTAATCAAAGATGGATAATTCTTGTGTTGACGAAGTCTTGATGACGAAATTGTTAACAATGTCAGTCAAATGCTTCAAAATTCTGAAACTGCACCCAAATCGGGTGTGACCCATATTTGACTTTTGACCTGACTAGGTCAAATTTTATAAATGCGTTTTTTACTAATTTTGCCTGTTTCAAATGACATAAAATCTTACCATGTGACTTACTTAACCATTGCCTACATGTGTGCAAAAAAGAAAGGCGGAGACTTGTAAAAATTCTGAAATATCAATATTTGAAGGTGGTAGTGTTCTGCCGTACAGCTATGCCCCGGGGCGATTTATCTATGATAGACGATAATATACGTTTTTTGTGCGATTTTGGGTGAGAATATTCCGAATTCTTTGAAAAATATTTTCATTGAACAGTTTATAACCCGTGCATGACTCTGGGTTCGATAATTTCACACACAGTAGGGGGGATGGGTAAAACCCCCAGCTAAACTATGCATGTATAAATTAAGCACATGGAAAAAAACTACTGGTGTCTAATGGTTTCTGGAAATAATGATGAACCTTCAATGTCCACTTTAACATCATGTCAATCTTCAGGTCTCAGGAAGTCAAAAACAGTAATATGATAAGGGAGAAATCTGACACGTCGCCTTGTAGCTTTTTATTTGTTTATTCTAGAACAAATCCTGGGACATTATTGGAATCCCGGTGTCCAAGGCAGTGACAAAAGCAAGAAAACGCCGTTAAAATTAAAGTTCTGACCCAATTGTGTCCCAAATTATTGTTCAAACTATAAACACTTCACCCAAGTTTGACCCAAGAACTAATTATGGCGGGTTTCTGATTCAAAGTTCCAACAAAATATTAGGACTTGGCCTAGAAACACATTAGCAGTACTAAATGATGGGATGGGACATGTGTGAGTTTATAAGTCTTATTCAACTTTCTAGACCTTTCAACTTTGAAATAAATTTTGATTATTTAATGTGATATGGCGTCAAATTCTTCATTACAAATACGAACCACAAGTGCATATTTATGATGTTCAAAGTAAGATCAACCAACATAATATAATGACTGGCCTTGTACTCACTAGGTTATCATGCTCGTATATTTTTCGTCGCGCGTACCTCCCTACCTGTCTCACAGCTTGAAAATAGCTTGACGAACACATCACCCTCACACAATCAGGAGCAAACACATACACCCTTCTCGTTCCTGGTACAGTGCGGGCAGCAGCAAACCTGTCATTCAACACATTGCGTTCCTCTACTATCAGATTTTCAGGAAAGTACTCGACAAACGTGGTCGATGAATGAATTTTTAGGAAATCACAAAATTGTTCCGGAGTCTCTATTATATGCATATGTAGGCTTGCTCGTTTGGCAAACCTTTTTATTGGCCCTCCCACCCCATCACGGGGACTCTTTCCTTGCGCAGTGGCAAAAAATGTCATTCAGCATCCATGCCAAAATCTGACGAATTGTGCGCTACATTTACAAAGTTTTTTTAGAATTCTTATTTTGCGAAGCAGCGCCGTCTGAAAAATAAAATATATTTTCTGGACATTTCTCAATTTTCTATTCCAGATTATCGATTAGCTTTTGTTGGAACAGATGCAATGCAGCAGTATCGTGGGTCAAACAGTCAGAAATTGCGGGAAAACGAGAAAAAAACGAAAAAAACGTAGGGATTAAACACTGTTCCAGGTTTCGGATTAGTTTCTGATCGGGAGCGCGACGCTTTCCTGCAGAAGCTTGGCACATCCTGCTAGATAATAAGATGCGCTAAACTCCTTTGCAATTTTCCGAATAGTCCGAGTTTTTAGTAACATTGTCATCACTCTTATTTTGTCACTGGGTTTGGTCGAGTCTTTGAATTTCTGACGAAATTAGTTTATCAATATCATCAAAGTTTTGTGCTTTCCCTTTCAGGTCATAGTGGGGTGGTCTCACACAATGTTCTCTGAAAGTTTGAGGTCAAGTTCACTGACCTAAGGCATTAAAATATGACATATTCCAAAAAGTGTACAATATAACTGAAAATACAGTACCCTATGAGTGGGAGATGAGGGTATGACCCTGGACAAAAATACCTTTGAACTTGACCTGTGACCTTAACCGTGACATTGAGTAGCCTTAACCGTGATATTCAGTAGCCTCAACAATATAGTCATACAATAACATACGCCATGCCCAATGATGTTATCTGACCGGAGGTATTGTTAATGACCAGAGCAGTGGGGTCAATGACCTTGCTCGTTGTGCGGGGTGACTGGCATATAATCCCAATTATATGGCGCTATTACGGCAACACCCGGTCTACAGGGCAGTCGAACTGGTGGCTGAGCGAATGTTACGGTCTCAAAATATAGGTCTGACATTGAAATACTATTAGTAAAAAAAAACGATTGACTGACTTTCAAAATTCGTTCTTCAATCGACGCGCTCGTGAATTCTCTCAGCTGTAGCCAGGAGGCGTATTCTGGCTGCGAACAGTTCTCCGGCCACTGTGGAAAAATAGGTGAAAAATAGCTGAAGATCATTGAGCGGACGCAATAATACAAATAAGTAGAGGTTGTCCTGGCAATTTTATAAATAAGAGCAATGAAAAAGTTTTTGAGGTATCGTTTTGGTAGCACTTTATAAGACAAGAAGTGATCGCGTAGTAGAAGGTATTGGGTCCCGATTTCGAAAACGCAGCGCAGGTACCGGCAGCAATTTCAGCTATCCGAGGTAGCAGAAGTGGCGGTTTCGAAATTTTGGCATCGGCGCCCACTTCAGAATTTGGACGTATCATGCAGGATTAGTGTTTGGCCAAATTGTGACAGTGGCTGAGCAGTACCAGGAGCTGCACCCCACACCTGTTTTTCAGCAGAATGATGCCGAGCAGTTTCCCAGCAAGTCTTCTCGTCTGGCTGAGCGCAGTGGTGACTGCAGACCCACCAGGAAGGTAAGCAGCGGGGGTTACTCAGCGCGCAGCCACCGGCCGGCAGCCCACCGCTGTTGAACTTTGTTTTATACCGATCAACATTGGGGTCTCTACAGGTCACGACAAAAGTGATGGCAGGTATTACTGAGTGTGCAAGAAACTTGATTGTCGGCCATCCCCATGTCCAAGGGCTAAACAATGATCCTCCCAGGCCGCACTGGCATCACTTCATCCTCAGCTCCATAAATTACAACATGACCCCATCATGACCTCGTACGCATAATCCACCAGGACCTCAATTCATAAGCATTGAAATGCAATAGCAATAACAGACTTCATACTAAATAATATCATCTGGACGGAACACTGGGGCCAATGACAATCATGTGCTGTAGTGTGAAAACCTTGACTTTATTTTGTTTATTGTAAAACTAGACATTGTAATAAATTTGCAAAAGCTATGGCAAACTTGCATAAAATAGAACACAGCATATTCTCATGGATGCTTGATTCGTAAAGTTGCTGTTTGGTTATCGTCATATTCTCTCGTTCAAACTAACATAGAGGGAACAGGGCACATTTCTCTAGCGGTTCCGTGCACCAGTAAAACGCGAAATAGGAGATAATGGCGCCAGGTGAGGCCGCAGTGAGTGTTTGGTTCGGTCGGCAGATGCCGCTCTGCAGAGCTCCCCGGTGCTGGCGGCCGACCGCCTGCTGCCCCTGAGCCTGCTGTACACCGTGCCACACCGCCTGCCGTACCTGCTGGTCCCGCGCGGCAGCCAGCGGCCGAGCTGGGTCCGCGGCGGACGTCACGGTCACCTGCCTGTACGGCGCATAGAGCTGAGCAAGAAGGGATCAGACGCCGGAGTACGTGGACAGACCGACCCGGTTCCGCACGCAGCAGTACACGGTCAGTGGCCAGCAGTACACGGTCAGTGGCTAGCAGTACACGGTCAGTTGTCTGTCATCAGTACACGGTCAGTGGCCAGTCAGCAGTAGAAGGTCAGTGGTCAGTCAGCAGTACACGGTCAGTGGCCAGTCAGCAGTACACGGTCAGTGGCCAGTCAGCAGTACACGGTCAGTTGTCTGTCATCAGTACACAGTCAGTGACCAGTCAGCAGTAGGTCAGTGGTCAGTCAGTAGCACACGGTCAGTGGTCAGCAGTAGAAGGTCAGTGGTCAGTCAGCAGTACATGGTCAGTGATTAGTCAGCCGTATCCAGCACTGAAATCTGCTCTGCAAGCGTCGGAAACTCTCGCATGAAAGTCGGGAAAATTTCGAAGTCTTAAAAACGTGGCACTTCATTCACATGTTTCCCTAGAATCTGGGCCAGTCTCTCGGCATTGGCGCGGAATATTTTCGTACAAAGGCGGGGGGGGTACCTTCAATGGGACCTATCTTGTCATTGGGAATTTTGTTAGGCATCGTTTAAAAGCAGATTTCACAGAAATCATCACTCCTATATCACGCAGTCGTAGATATGCATATTTTTTAATTCGCCTTCTTTAAATGTGATTACGAATGGGTGCATATTTAATCAAATACCAGAGAAAAACTAATATTCTTATCTATTATGTGCGGCCGGTAGAGTCCAACAAAAGGGACTTAGCAGAATGCGAATGCGGACCTAAAACGTGTTGGCTTACTCTGTTTTAAATCATCCTAGGAGCAAAAGACTCTGTGTGACTGCAATCTTCCTTTAGTACACATTTCCACATAAAAGTACATAAGAACTAGGGGGCATAGAGCAGTGGGGTGAACAAAGAGCAGTCCACAAATGCATTCATCTAAATATTTTGTTCCTCCAGTGACAAATGGACAGACATGACCAGACATGAACCTATTAAGGGATTAATGAAACCGATAGCATGTGCCAGAAATCTGCTAATTTACGACTGTGAGGTTGGTGCCACTGATTGTGATGTCACTGTCACTGACTGAGGTCGGTGCCGCTGTGAGGTCGACGCCGCTGACTGTGAGGTCAGAGTTGCTGACTGTGATGTCGTTCCGCTGATTGTGAGGCGGTGCCGCTGGCTGTGAGGTTGGTGCTGCTGACTGTGATGTCGGCACCGCTGACTGTGAGGTCGGTGCCGCTGACTGTGAGGTTGGTGCCGCTGTGACGTCGGTGCCGCTGACTGTGACGGTGATACTGACTGTGAGGTCAGTGTCGCTGGCTGTGAGGTCGGTGCTGCTGACTGTGATGTCGGCACCGCTGACTGTGAGGTTGGTGCCGCTGTGAGGTTGGTGTCGCTGACTGTGAGGCCGGTGTCGCTGGCTGTCAGGTCGGTGTCGCTGACTGTGAGGTCGGTGCCGCTGACTGTGACGGTGATCTACTGTGAGGTCAGTGTCGCTGGCTGCGAGTCGGTGCCGCTGACTGTGACGGTGATACTGACTGTAGGTCAGTGTCGCTGGCTGTGAGGTCGGTGCCGCTGACTGTGACGGTGATACTGACTGTGAGGTTAGTGTCGCTGACTGTGAGGTCGGTGCCGCTGTGAGCTCGGCACCGCTGACTGTGATGTCGCTGTCACTGACTGTGATGTCTGTGCCGCTGACTGTGAGGTCGGTGCCGCTGACTGTGAGATCGGTGCCGCTGACTGTGAGGTCAGTGTCGCTGGCTGTGAGGTCGGTGCTGCTGACTGTGATGTCGGCACCGCTGACTGTGAGGTCGGTGCCGCTGTGAGGTTGGTGTCGCTGACTGTGAGGTCGGTGCCGCTGTGACAGCCGCGTGGTCGTCGGCAGGAGTGCCGGCCGTCCCCCGAGCAGATTGTGGAGTTTCTGCGGGCGCTGCACCGCGCCCGCAACGGTGACACCAACCAGGAAGCCGTGCTCTGCGCCGACCGACGACAGCTGGCCGGTGTGCAGGACGTGCGCTTTCTAGGATAGGGACACGACTGCTGTGTCTCTCTCGTCCCCGGCCCAACGGAACCCACCCCGGCGGATGTGTTAGCAAGGCGTGTGCAGTGGACAATGGACCATCCTGCGAGTCTTGCTCACTAAGTGAAAACGAAGAAACAGGAGCAAATTAACGGTCAAGCGAAAACAGAGTAAAATATAGCTTGAATACCGCGAAGAGAGCTTCTGTTGGAGTGTGTTGGAAGGAATATATTTGCAATACAGAGAGACTAAATATATATATTCTTCATGTCACAGTTTACGTATATGATACAGGCCCTGTGCGATTTGTCCTGATCACGTCTGCAGCAACTGTATGGCGCAGCCACGATGCCAGTGTATGTTCACTGTACACCCGCCCAGTTGAGGCTTTACCACAGGACGATGGTGAACCCGAGACTCGGACGGCAACATGTCGTAGCTGGTCGTTGCCATCTTATGCCAATGCTATGGAAACGATAGCCGTTTCCACACGATAAATACATATAATTCAGTTCCTTCTGTTTTACACTGTTGAGGAAAGCTGGAGGCAAAAGATGTTCGCAGGACATATTTTAAGGAATTTGGGCTGGTGGGCGCTCGACTGGAAAGGGCACATCTTTTGCATCAGGACAATTCCAGGGCACCGAAACAGCACTTAAAGGGAATGTGGCATCCTGGTCGAATCCTAGAATTTAGTGTAATTAGGGTATTTTTAGCCGACAGTCATAAAAACGTCCATGATTTCTCTGAAAAATGTACAAAGAGCTCAATACTTTGATTTTCAAAAAGTTCTTTAGAGTGACAAATAAACCTCTCCCTCTGCCTGTGGATGACGTCATGATCTGGTAACTACTACCATATTCAATAGGCCTTAAAGGCTTAGATTTGGCTGATTACTCACCGTGACGTCAGCGCTGTCGTCACACCTACACATAGGCGTAGGAACGGGATGGGCCAGGGGGCCATGGCCCCCTCTATATTTATGATTCTTAACCATTAACCCTATGGCGTTGACGGGAAAGAAATGACTTCAAAATGCCCGCTGCCCCCCCCCCAATATTCTGGACATTCCTACGCCTATGCACCTACAGCTGACAACTGTGGCCGCCTGGCTGGGTAGATTTGGGGTATATTTTAGGTAGGTTTTTAGCTTTTCTCCAAGGAAATTTTGAATTTTAAGACATATGATATATTGAGTACCGGGATTTCCGGCATGCTTTATATCTAAAGCTTGACTATCTCAGTCAGAATCGCGTTACAAAGGTGCCGCATTCCCTTTAACAAGCGCTCCGCTGAGGGGCGAAATTTGCCCCCTCCTGGTTTTCCCCAGATATCGCAAAAACGAAAAAACGCACAGCAACGAAACTTACAGTACCTTATCCCTGATCAATTTTACGCATCTGGCAAAATTTTTCAGGTCATTTCAGGGCAAAGAGCTATCGAAGGTCAAGCGGCCCGACCTCAAAACCTAAAATCACGAGTTTGAAGCGGCGCCTAAGGAACATCTGCCAACCGATCAGTTTGAAACTTTCACAATATGAGATAGTCAATAGGATTTACAAATTTTCTATCTCGGAATTTCGGCATTGTTGACCTAAAGTGGGGGTCAATATTTTGCTCGCCCCATTTCAAATATATGGTGAAAAATGGAAAGGGCTCGTTTTCAGTAAATACTGGATAGATAAAGCTGAAAATCCTCACACCATGTATGCTTACCACGATCTTGACCATAAAATTGAGTTTTTGACCATCTGACCTCTCAAAGGTCATGTCAGGTCACAGGAGCATACCGTGATTATTTTGTCGATAAATTCTCATTGAATTGAGATAAAGCTCTTATTTTGCTTGCATTGTGCTTATATTGCCACGGGGAGTCGATTGATATGCAACATGACCATACCATGTCATCCTGTGACCTTGACCTAGCTCGATATCAGGCCATTTTCACAATTTGACCTAGCAAGGTCATATTATGCATCATTCGATTTGCCACGTTGAGAGGAATCCAATGATGCATAACCATTTGCTCTAGCTCCACTGAGTAAATATCTAAAGGCGGAGACATACACCGCCCTGTTGTATGCCTATGGAACATTCTTTGACCTATGCTGGCCTCAATATTAACCTGACATAAAAATGTTTCCTCTTCGTCTCGTCAAGAGCTTTTGAACACCGTCCGTAATTCCGTAATTTTTATTTAGCTTTCCTGGGAAATGAGATACGGAGGGGGACGCCCCCAACGGGGCGCGTCATGTTATATTCGGTGACATAAATTGTGATGTCATGAAACCAGCGAGTGATAGGGCAAAGCGGCAGCTTACGCGTTTTCTGGAGGATAATTCACCGCATCAATGTATTGACACACCTACTTACCGCCCATCCGGATCCTGTCTGGATGTAATTATAGTACGCGACTCAGGATTAATCACTCGTTCTGGTACAAAGTTTTGTCACTACAGTCCGCATAAATTGATTCGTGCCCAGCCTACAGTGTCTAGGTGCCGTCCGAAACCTGCCGTAATAAAGACATGCTGTCTGCGTAGGATTGATTCCACTGCCTTCAACCAGGATTTGATGTGTGTTGATTGGTCGCAAGTTTTTGCTCTAAACAGTTTAGCGGAAAAGTGGAATGTATTTCTAGATAATTTAGTAACTGTACTTGATTGCCACGCCCCGATTAGGAGTGTCCGAATACGCAACCCGAGTGCACCTGTTGTATCGGGGCCAACCCTCGATTTGATGGCTCGCCGCAGAGCGGCGTTAGCAGTCAGCGGTCACCGCTCTCAGGTATATGGTGAACTTAATCGGCAGGTGAAGGCAGCAATACGATGCGATACGCGCGACGATGTGCAAAGGCGGTTACAGGAGGAGGGTCGTAGAGGTATATGGAGGTGTATTGATAGGGTGATTGGTAGCAAGAGATGTGGGGATAGGGTGACGCCAGACGCAACAGCTGATGATTTAAACCAGTTTTTTGTCGGTGTCGGCCCACGGGTGGCGGCTGAGGTAGCTGCTTTGGGAGCAGTCCCGTCAGTGGCATGTCGGTTACCGCGCGTGGGTGCTTGCGCTCTCACTTTGTGTGTTATCATCCTAGATGAGCTGCAAGCCATTGTGTTCAGCAAAGGCTCCTCCGCCTCATGTGCCAGCGATGGCATAAGTATGCACATCGTCCGCCTCATTTTCGAATCCCAGGGTCTGGCACTTCTCCACTTGATCAACAGCTCCATCATCACCAATGAAATCCCAGATGCCTGGAACACATTCCCTAGTTCATCCCATATTTAAGTCCGGTGATTCCTCCGATCCCTCCAGTTTCCGCCCTATCAGTATTATCCCATCCAGCACTAAAATCCTTGAGCGTGCTGTTCATCAGCAGCTCTATGCTTACCTATCCGACAACCACCTCCTATCCTCCACCCAGAACGGATTTCGCCCACGTTACTCGTGCGAAATCGCGCTGGTATCCATCACTGATAGTATCTTGTCCGCCAATGATCGTGGAGAGGTGTCGCTCCTCTGTCTCCTCGACTTGAGCAAGTGCTTCGATGTGATTGACCACTCTCGTTTGATTAAAAAATTGCAGGCTCATGGAATTGATACTTCATGGTTTTCAGCATACTTTCGGCGCCACACCCAGAGCGCCAGCCTCCCAGCTGACAATCTGGGTGTCTCTACTTGTCTCTAAAGTCTCTGCTTGTCTCCCGAACAAAATGGGCATTTTCCAAGGTTCTTGTCTCGGCCCTCTGCTCTACAGCATCTTAACAAACGACCTCAGCCTGTATGCTGGGGACGCGGTCGTCGTCCAGTACGCAGATGATACCCAGATCCTTGTCAGCGGCAAAAATCTCACTTTCAGTCACTCATTCAACGGATGGAAAAGACATTGGCTTCGTTAGAAATTTGGTTTAGGGGCAACGGACTCAAAGTTAACGCTGGTAAAACCCAACTCATACTGCTAGGAAGTGGTCCAAACGTTCGGCAACTTGGTGATTTTACTGTCACTAATTTCGCGACGTTAATCTGGTTCCATCTATGACTATCAAAAATCTCGGACTGACCGTCGACCGCGCCCTCAGCTGGGATTCTCACATTTCTCTTCTCACTCGTCAATGCTTTGGAATTCTGAGTGGTTTGTCACATCTGAGGCACTACTTGCCTCCCAGAGTCATCTCGCCGATAGTCAGTTCACTCGTTATTTCCCGTGTCCGATATTGCATCAGTGTTTTTGGCAACGGAACTCATATAAACAATATTCGACTCCAAAAGATAATTAATTATGCAGCAAATGTAATTTTCGGCCGCAGAAAATTTGACCATGTCTCTGGTTTATTAGAGGAACTTGTTTGGCTGTCGGCGGGAGAGCTGGTGAGGTACCACACGCTTGCACTTGTACACAAGACAGTGTGTTTCGGGGAGCCAGAGGAGCTGACCCGGGGATTCGTGCGTGTCGGCTCTATACGGGAGCGTACCACCAGACAGGCCGCGAATATCGTTGTGCCACGCTCTCGTACTGGAATGGGCCAACGTAGGTTTAGCTCCAGGGGAGCCTCCCTTTATAATGAGCTGCCTGAGGAGCTGAGTGTTTTACCGGCTCCGCTATTTTGTCGTGCCCTTAAAAACTATATAATAGCAGAGCGGGATTAGGTGCGCTGAGCGAGTGGTGTTTGTGTGGTATGCTTTGTCTTTTTAACGATGTTTTTATATAACCCTGTTTACATGATTTTTATGTCGTGTGTGTGTCTCCTTCTTACCATTCCAACTGACGTGGGGTCGTAGTAGCCATGGATGACCGTGGAAGACTCTGAATAAGGTCTTTGTCTTTGTCATGCCAGGGACCCCAGCGGGGTGCGTGTTAACAGGGGCGATATGATTGCGACACGCATACTTTTTTGCGGCACGCATACCACACGAGCCATCGGCCGGGTAGAGGAGTGAATAGCGCAGCGGTATAGAGATCAGGCGAGAGTGAGTTCGAAACCCAGTCTCGGCTTCTGCATTTAACGCTCAGGTGGAGTATTGAGATTGATATGGCTGTTTTTACAGAGTAAAGGGACTACTTAGCCCACCTCGTGAGTATTCTGCCTGTTGTACTCAACCAGGCGAGAGTTGTCTCTTATTTGCTGACGATGTAAAATTATACAACAAAATTACTTCGCAACACGACATTGAGCTCCTTCAGGACGATCTAACATCTTTAGCTGCATGGTCTGCACTTTGGAAGCAGGGGTCAAAACAGTTGCTGGCGTGTCACCATTTGAAATTCCACATCACGAATGTGTCACCAAATTAAAAAAACCCTACTAAAACCCTTATTTCTTTGAGTTATTATATCTTTTGAGTTTTGTGTTTTTCATTCTTTTAGTGTATCATGCTCCCAATATAAGCTAGAGCTAAAAGTTATGATTCATTTATCTAACGTTTGAAGCTGAAGGAAGTCTATGTGAGCAATCAGCAGGAACGGATCCAGGAATTACCAAAGGGGCCTTGACAGGGGGTCAGGAATAGTTTTGGGGGCTGGACCGTGCAATTAATATATTTTCATTAAAAACGTATGTGTGTATGTATATATATATATATATATGTATATATATATATATATATATATATATATATATATATATATATATATATATATATATATATATTAGGCTGCATCAAAACTCAATGCAAAAATTCAAAACAAAATATGGAACTGTCTGGGTCCGCGTTTCGTTTGACTGCGCTTACTTATTATTTTGATGAAGTTTTGTTGGGATTCATGAATATTTAGAGGTGCGACCATGCGTTTCAAATTTCAAAAAACGCGTGTTTTGATGGTTTCGGTGCATATTGGGGGTGTTTAGAAACTGCAGGATATAATTGTTAAAGAACGCGATGCATAAAGTTCAAAATAGATATAATGAGCATGACGTTTCAAATAATAATCCGGAAAATGTTTACCGATCATGCTAGCATACCAAACTAACTAGAGGTTTTCCTATAGGTGCCGCCCAGTTGCTCCGTCTGCTCCAATATCCGACGTGAGTTTGATAGCAGGCTTGGTGTAGTAGCTTCAAACATTATTATATATCGTTGAGCCTTTATTTTGCTACGTATCCAGCTTGCCCTTGTAGCACCAAATATTCGGCTGTTGAGAACAGTGGTGCTCCACTGTTTGCAATACGTTCTGCAGGTCATTCAATTCTCAATGATAACGCCCGTCGAACCTCAATGAAAATCCGTCCTGAGCTTGACGCCGCGCTCAGCGTAGTTTTTGACGACATTCACAGCGAATACATTCTAGGCACTTGCCCTGCATGCTTCACTGCTGGCCCAATATTGTACATCAAGCGAGAGAAATGCTGGCCTGATGCACAGCTGATGGATGCCAAACCAGCAGCCTGGGTGGGTTGGCGAGCTCGGCCAAGCTGGTGCTGGATGAGAGGACTGGAAGCTGGGTTTTCCGTAACCAATGCTGTAGCGCAGCTGCGGTCTCGCATGCGAAGAACATCTGGCTTCTCCTTCAAGATGGCACCAGCCAGAGCCCTCTGCTCAACAACTGGTACCTTACTGCTGAACAAAACTATTGGTAGCATCTCGCCCGTGAGGTACCAGAAGTGTCTCTCCAGTGCCTTCATCGCTGCTGTTGCGATGCTCTCATCGACAGCCAATGTGGTTAGCTGGTGGTATAGTGTGAGGTCATTCCATGCGGCATCTACGACTATGTCGCAGGTCAGCCACCATGCAGGAGGGAGATAGAGTCAGTGTTGTCACACTCGAGTTGCAGTATACTTCAGTTGTCCCGCAGACGTGCAAACAAGGCAACGCCTGGTAAGCGGAACGTCTCTACTTTGAGATCTGAGAACACGTACCCAATGGCACTTCACCGATGTGGCGGCGGCACCCCAGCCAGAGCCGAGGTCGTCCCAAGAAGAGCTGGATGGAAATGCATGCTGCTGTGGGTTTGCAAGTGTTGGATGCGGTTGTGTCAAATGCCATGCTAATAATCTGGTCGGTACAAATTCAGAACGGGAGCAGCTTGCATGTCAGCTGGACGATGGCTGTTCCCCATGCCTCATCAGTGGCTGTCGGGTAGGCTGGGGATTCAAGCTGTTCTAATCGCTCAGAATATCCATCGGTTACAGGCAGACGCTCCTACAACTGGCACTTATTATGAAGTATAGGTGTCATTTTGGTATTCCAATATTACTTCTTCTACTGAAAACTTAGATGACTAACAATTAAAGCATCAAGAGGAGAAGCGTCACGGCCGATACAATTCTAGTCGATTATGCATGATACATTTTTGAACTAACTGGGCACATAATGATTGTTGAGATTTAACGACGACTAACGATGCCAAGGTTTTCGGCATCGCCAACTCTCACCCTGTTGGGAGGAATTTGGGGTGTCAGATCGACTTATTCAGAGGCTCCGCTGGGACTTGAACCTAGCACCGGGCGCTGAGGAGATTTTGTGATGCTATCCACTAAGCCACCCATCCCCCTAGCTGAGCAAAGACGTGATGTGTGATTTTTATGTCAACCCCCCAAAAGGCTACCGGGCTATCATTATTCAATTACCAAATCAGCGTCTGAAAAAAGCTGACGGTGAAAACCTCACCCGGCATAGGTACTCAGGCGACCTGCAGGAGTTGCCCGCGTTCCCTGGTTCTCTACACTGAAAACAAAACGACACAAGGCCCGTGTGTCAGGTAAATAAACACACGCGCCTTGGGTGAGCAACCCACGCTGGATGTGTTTTGCACCGGCAGCACAGCCACGAGGTGCTACCGACACGAGGAGATTGTGTCGACTGATTTGGGCGAGAAAAATACACAATGGCTAACACAAACATTTAGAATTTGACACAGGGATTCTGTGCGCACACGGATCTTGTGTTGCTGCAGACAAAGCCTGTGTTGCGTACCCAAGAATACTGTGTTTTTCGACATTTTTATTGATGAGCTTCCGGCCCGGCCGCCATCTTTTCATCAGATAACTGCTGCATATGACGGCGGGAAGAGAGGTGACCATTGTTTGCTCGCCTTTTATCTAATAGTATAAGTTGGTGTGTTTGGCATATATCTGTGATCTAGGACGTAGTATGTCTGCCAGAGAGTCATTATTCCCTTGTGATTGTTATTCCCGAAGAGGACAGTGCAAACAAGAGCTAAAAACCTTCCAAGGTTTGGACAACCACAGACTGAAGCAACGCAAACAAGAAGTAAAAGTCCATTGTAGAGGAAATCATACCGAGGGGTGTAATTTTCCAGCGGTAAACATGGTATATCTTGTCTAGCAGTGTTTAGGTAAATGGTATGGCAACTAAAACAACCTTCAACATTCTTTTAGGGGCGAACCCACCAGCAAGCAAGAAGCATGGTCAAACACTTCTAACTAGCAAAAGTTTCCATTCACTCAAATGGTGATCCTGAGGATTGTTCCGGACAAACCTTAGCTATATTTCTGTTATCTTTAAATGAAAAGTTTAACATTTCCTCACATACTTAAATGTTTTTTTCGGCATTAGCACTTCGAAAATCTTAGATGAACCACATATGAAAGTGCATTGGAGCTGCTTTACTGAAGTGAGTTCCTCTAGGGAGTAGAGTTAAAACCATGGCTTTAAACGGTTGATTTTCTGGAACCACCATCATGTCATTGGGCACCCTAGTTCCTTCAATAATGGAAACACTGCAGGTGAGTAAACCAGGTCGGCAGTCCGACGGAAGAAACGTGTGTGTCACATTCATATTATTTTACAGGAGAGCCCATTTTCCATTTTGCTTAACATTAGCGGGGCCCTGGAACTGAATTGAAAAGACAATATTAGTAAGAAAATTAAGTGAACTTTGTTATAGCATGCGATAAGTAGATGCAGCTTGCTTTTCTGCATCAAATGATACCAAAATCTCAAATTCGAAAAAAATGTGACCTACTTTTTCTACCGTGGGATGGCAGAGGTGAGAAACAATCATTGCAGTGTTCAGAAAATTTATGTTAAGCATGAATTTGGACTGCTCTCAAGCATGTTGCAAACACCATTTAAGCAAATAGCTATAGCCAATGTGCCGTGGATTCATTCAGTTGAAAAACATATATGCAATCATCTTAATTTCTCTTCGGCTGTGGGGCATTGTAGAACCTTATACTGTATATAGAAGCTCTTTGCCTTTCCAGAGGCAAATAGGTAGTAGAAAATTAACGATCTGTCTTCTAGCTTGAAAAGTAAGGCAACAATATTTTACAGGAGAGCGCATTTTCCGTACAATGTGCACTAGAAATATAAAATATTTGCAGTAGGTGGAACTTAAAACTGGCCCTGGCGCCCCTCCCCCATCACGCCGAAGATTTTCTGGGACTAGTCCAGTCTCCTGGTTCATGGAACCCATTTTCTCTTTTTCATACTACTGTAATGATTAATTTTCTTTTTTGATGAGTGAAATTACACCCATTCATACATTGCAGAATAAAAACACAGATGAAACAGTACATAGGGGGGAAGCCCCAGGGGACCCCATCCCCCTTAAAGGCCACAAAAAAAGTCGGCGAAAGCAGAGGCAGCCAAAACCCCCGGACGCGGGGAAGTCTTATAGATGCTCAAAAAAACCCACAAGGCAGAAAAAGTAGGAGCCGTGATTCCATACGAAATGGCACACAACAAACAGCATTCCCAGTATAATAGATTTCCCTTAGGTTTACAGTTGGGCGGAAAAGCCCCCCAACAGGAAGAGCCCCAGGGCAACTCCGGGAAAGGCGTCTACCAAACAATAAACGCCATCTAGAGCAACAACGAAACGAGAGTCCAAACCTACCCACGGGCAGCGCCCGGAGACGGGGCACGGACCCGGCGGCGGGGCGACTAAATCCATCTTAAAAACACCCAAAGCCATTAACAAATACGAGGCAAACGCGGAAAAAACAAAAACCGGATCCCAAAACTGCGGGAACCCCACCGATGCATGGGACCCCCCCTCCGACAGCTCACCCAACCGACTAAAAACACCCAACCCGCTGACAACCTCAATAGGCTCCACCAACCCAGGCACAACCAAAAACCCAACCACAACATTTGGTGCTCAGACAGAACCAGCCAACAAAAAACCCGGGCAATGGAGTCCGCCGCCGATGCCCAACCGGAAACCCAGCGGGTCAGACAAACGGGGGGCCAAAACAATAAATAAAGAAAACAAAACACATTTAAACCAAAATGGCCAAAACGCAATTTGCCAAACGGACTACCCGGACCCAAAAACCAAAACCCGGTAACCGCAAAGCCCGACCGATCTCTGCGCCCACATTCCATCCCGGTAGCCCAGTGGAGCTGGGCCCGCCCGCCCACGCGGCGCACCAGGCTGGCGGTCCCCGCGCTCCGGCGCCAAAACCCGCGAGTCGGCGCACCGGGGGGGCCGGCGGGCGGCGTCCCTGTGGTTGGTGTTAACTACAAACTAAATCCATACAGGAGTGCCGCCCAATGGAGGCGGGCCCGCACCGACCGACTACAGACCCGACCCAAAAGCCGAACTCAACAACAGCATATAAAAGCCGAAGCAAAAGGGTCACTAGTCAAAAGGTCAACAAATACAAAAAGGGCGAAAACGGTAAAAAAAAAACAGGGGCAGACGATACCAACCATTGCGGGGGGTTTCCTCCGCCAAAAAAAGACCCGGGAGGCGGCCCGCCGACCAATGCAGCCCAAAAAAACGGGACCGTAACTAGGGAAGCAGTCCCCAAGCCACCGTGTTGTACTACAACACGGCCCACTCAAAAATAGCCTAAACAAAACACAAAAACAAGGGCTGGCGAACCCCCACCCCGTCTGGTGTGTGTGTGTGTGTGATTTATATTACTTTAGCAGCTTATCCTGGTTTATCGTTAGTTACGAACTTTGTTTATCATTGACTGAAACAGATAAACCACCAGACACGTTTACAATGTGGATGCTCCAAATCATCACTCAATAATATACCAAGAGTAACAACTACAAAAAGCCCACAACAATATACAAAGGAAGATCCCAGGGTGGGCACCCAGCCGGGCGTCTACCCACCAAGGAAACCCCTAAACCCAGAAAAAAAATGACAAAGTACCAATTCACTCAAGGAAATAAAACAACACGACGCATCCTGCCGCGGTTATTCTATAATCCGGATTTCCAAACCCGGCACTACCCCCTCCCCCTACAACGTATAGGAAAGATCCCGCAGGAGAAAAAGAATGGAGAAGACATGCAGCAAAGTCAGGGCTTTATTCTATTTTACTCAATGTGCTTCCCTCAGTAGGATATCAGATTTAGGGCTTAACCTATGACTGCCCTCTTTACATCACCTTGCCCATCACCTGGTTTCCATATGCATTGGGCTGATAAAGATACAGCTGAGGATCAGGATCCAGCGACAGCAGTTTCCATAATGCCTCAGCTTACGTACAGAGCCCTAATGGATAGAAACATTTTTATCCTAAAAAAATTAGTTTAGCACACATATTTGAAACCAAACAAAACACTAGCATTATGGGGAGCTCAGTCTGTGGTGCCAGGTGATCTTTCACATACAATTATCTCAATAATTATATGAAATTATATATTAGTTGCCTACTGTATAATTCTGTATGACAAGCAACACTTTTTCTGTGTTGTGGCTGCTTGTTAACACCCTCACATGAAATGACTTAGTCTGAAGGCCTACTCGACTTCATACCCCCCCCACCAAAACCCTTCCTTTTAAGTCTTAATATTCGCCCCATGATTTAATTCGCCTCCATGACTTAATTTCGCCTCCATGATTCAGAATCTGCTTTACTTTCCAGCAGAGCAAGCTCTTTGTACAAGGGTAGAGATGGTAATTATTACAATCGCTAAGAGCGTTATTTATAGAGCCCGCAGTAAAAGCCAAGAGCCACAGAAAGCATCGTTTTTCCACTGCTTGCGAATGGAAGTCCTAAAAGAAAAACACTGACGGAGTTGAATGGAAATACTCCAGATATTGATGATAAATGGGGCGAATTAAGTCCGATAATATGCTAAAGGAAACTAATTTCTATTCAAAAGTATTTTCTCCGAGATGAATTATTTGTCCCTCTTCCTACCGACACCCCTATATGGTACATTATGCTGACAAGTAAGACCACTGTGGTACGATGCTCCTGTGAGACCTGTGCGATGAAGTGTACAGAAGAATTATTATTAAAAAGATAATGGAGTGCCACAAAATACTTTACTTTACTTATATCATAACCATAAATCACAGAAAAAAATATGCATGCACATGTTAACACACTCGCACAAACACACGCAATCACAATCCCATCCACACACACACAGAACACCGCCAATAGACCCGTCTCACACTCACTTTTACACATACCCACCCCCCACATCCAGACAAAGACACCCACTGAAACGCACACATTCTGTGATAGTGTATCAGACACATAGCTGCTATTTTCTATTAAAGTGTTTGTTGTTATGTGTTGAGTTGTACTAAAATGGAAATGAAAGTTGAAAAAAGATGGCCGAGACGTGCTATCCTACGTCAGGTCTTTGTCCGTGCCTACCATCCTTGTTAAGCCCTCCACACATGCTTCTACTTATGACACCATCCCTATTACAGCAAAGAGAGGAGGATACAACATACACAGTCACACATACAGT
Source organism: Lepas anatifera (assembly GCA_034440635.1). Classification (NCBI taxonomy): domain Eukaryota; kingdom Metazoa; phylum Arthropoda; class Thecostraca; family Lepadidae; genus Lepas; species Lepas anatifera. The sequence goes on along the minus strand of JAOTON010000535.1, from coordinate 2,928,649 downwards.
TCACAGTACAGTACAGACATACAGGTCTGACCTTTCATATTTTCCTCCGGAGAAATTGTTGCCTTGATAAATGATGCTTTTCGTCATCGGTATGATTTCAGAGCATTCCTTGTTTAGTCGGGTACACATTCTCTTGAAATATTGTACTCTGTATGCGAACTGATTAAGCGCTTCACTGGCTTTGTCGCCTTATAATCTTTTATTTCACGCTTGGCTCTCATGTCGGGGCTGAACACTTCACAGGCTTATTCTTTTATAATCCTCATATCTTGTTTGTTAACTGGATGAAATATTTAGTCCTTTGCCGGTAACATGAGGCAAATGCGGAAATTAACTCAAATTTGGGCTTTCTTTTCTGTTTAGGGCAGGCAGTCTTGTCATGAGTTGTTCCCCCTTACCGTCACTTTTTGTCCTGTGGTAATTCATTCAATCTCTGCTCCTGAAAAATTCTGGAGCTATATTGAAATGTTAGTTCTTTGGATTTGGCTATACTGATACATAATTTTGTTTCCACAGATTTCAACGTGGGAAAGCCGAGAACGTCTTCCCGATAGCTTGTATTTACGGAAGAAACCTCAAAGAAGCTAAACAGAGGACGGAGGGGAGAGCCAACAGCGAGTGGCGGCTTGGATTAGTGTTGAGGCCTCCCTACGAAAGCGCCTTAAACTGGGTACAGTGACTGAATCTCTGGAGTTTTTTTAATGTTTAATGTACGTTACAAGTAACGTCTTTAGAACCTGTTCTGGGTGCTGAGGAGAGGGTTACACATGAAAGCATGATTACGCATGCAAGAGCCTCACAATATAACCCCCTCAGGCCAGTAAGCGAGGAAAACCCTGTTGCTCACCAGCCGTCAAAGGCAAATAAAGGAAGCTCATCCTTTACCAAAGATACATATTTCCCCATTAACATAATCGGCCAGATGTCATGTCGACAAGAAATGAGAGACGATAAGAGAAGATTCGCGTCCACACTTACTTACGACGATCTCCAGGAGAAATGAAATCCTTTCAGATGATGAGGTGAGGGTGACTATTGATGTGGGCACGATTTTTGGGAAATACCACAGTACAGGCCAGCACCGGGTGGTGATATTTTTTTCTTTTTTTGGATGATGAGGTGAGGGCGACTTAATATGAGAGCATGATAGCATGATGATATTCTGTGCGTACACCGTGGAAACACCACAGAGCACATTAACCCTGGGTGCTGAACCACATACAGTTTAATATACGTTATTAATAACGTATTATCAGCTTGGTTTAGATGAAACAGCTTAGCTCTTACATTTTTTTTTATTTATGTCTTACATAATTATTATCACTAACAATATACCGACCAGAGAGGCAAAATGTTAAAGACAGCAATTCTCCTCAGATTGAGGCCAGTGTTTAACGAAGCTCAAGAGGAAGGGCTTGTGAAACACTGCAAGCGTCTGGACGAGCTCTTTTACGGCATACATAGAAAAGACCTTGGGAAGCTTACATTCCAACACACAAAGCTCAATGGGATACCACACGCATTCATCAGAGAAGCTCAAGCTGCAGGTAGGGAGTGGGTAACCTCTTCTTGCAAGCGGAATGGTCTGAGCTTCCGCACTCCTTTCATATATCAGATATCAGCTCAGGCAGGGCTATCGGTTTAATAGAGCACAGGTCAGCCCATTCTTCTCCAGCCTCAGAACTACCTCACTCGCGGGAAGGGGTTTCTGCCCCATCACATGTATAACAGGGACGAGATGGGCTTTTCTACCGTACCCAACAAACTCTCCAAGGTATGCACACAAAAAGGTGAAACACTGGTGGGTAAGGTTACCTCTGGTGAGAGGGGAATTCTGATCACCGCAGTATGCTGCGTCAGTGCTAGTGGAGTCTACGTCCCGCGAGCCCTCATCTTCCCGAGGAAGAGGATGAAGGATGAGGTGTTTGATGGAGCTCCAGCAGGTACCCTTTAACTCTGAGCTTTTCATCCAGTAACTGAAGCACTTTCAACAGCGCGTGAAGTTCAGTGAAGATGACCCCATGCTGCTGCTCCTTGAAAACCATGTCAGCCACTGCAGGCTTGAAGCAGGCACCTATACTGATAAGCACTCTATCACCCTTGATATCTCTGCCTCCACTTGCATCTCGCTGCCTGCAACCTTTGAACCTCGCCATTCTTCTTCGGACCCAGACAGCCTATGCCATGGAATGTGACAAGTGGTTGGTCATTCACCCTGGGATCACATTGTACAATGTGGCACATCTCTTCCGGGCAACGTACTCTGCAGCTGCGTCCGCCGAGAAAACGGAACATTTTAGGCAACAGGCATATGCCCGTTCAACCCAGATATGTTTGGAAGAGTGGACTATCATCTCTGCGCCGGGATCGCAGAGCTCGTATCCTGCACTAGGAACAATTTTTACACCCTGGAGGATAGTTGAGCGAATCTGTCAACAGCCAGCCTGTTTTCGATGCAGTGGAGAACATCCATGAGGGGAGCTCTGAATTGACGCCCCATATGCCACATGACCCCCAACATGGAAAAGGAAGAGGAAGAAGACGCTTAACCTCTTGGGTTCACGCGTCCCTGACATGGAGGTTTTCAAGGGTGTCACCCATATGAAAAAAACATTTGAGATGGTCAACAACAAGATGGTAAAACAACAGGTCCAGGTGGTGCAGATGTGGTTTCAAAAACACGGAAAAAATTGTATCGCAGTTTTTTCAGGATATATCTTTATTTTGTTTGCTTTCCTTGCGGTACGCCAATGATTTGAGTCTGTCAGTCGGCAGCGATGTGACCATTGTCCAATACGTTGATGAAGCAAAAGGGATTTGCAACAACTGATCACGCGCATGCAAGCTGCTCTCCACACCATGTATCAATGGTTCCGTCACAACGGAATGAAGGTCAATGCTCTGAAAACACAAATGGCCTTTCTTGGCACGCCGACCATATTGCGTAATTGGCCACCAGTCACCATAAGCTCCTGTGGTGCCACCGTACCGGATGCCAGAGCTGTAAAACGATTAGAAATGTCCATGGACATGAGTTTAAATTACCAATCCCACGTCAATGTAATGACTCGGAAATCATGCATGGCATGTCATGCCTCGAACTGCTCTCGAGGTTTTTGTTGAATCTCTCGTGTTGTCCACTATTCGGCATTGCATTTCAATCTACGGTTCTCGTGGTGACGTGCAGCTGCACCTCGTCCAGAAAATCATTAACTTTGCCGCACGAGTGGTGACAGGTCGTAAACGGCACGACCATCTATCGGATCCTAGGTGCAGCTTGGCTGGCTGTTCACAACACAGCTCGCTAGCCTGTCGACGCTGCGCGATGTGGGGCGGAGTAGGGGCAAAACAGACACTTGAAGTGTTTCTAACAAAGCAAGCTCAAAAGCGGGCCCAAAATTTTGTGCTATACACCCTGACGTAACCTAATGAATTGTGTCTCTAATGTAAGATTATCAACTTGGAAAATTAGTTTTGAAAAACATGGCAGTAAAATATATCAGCCAATGTTTTCTGTCCGTTTTGCCCCCACCCTGGGTCATAATGGTTTTTCAGGAAGGGGCACAACGGACAGTCTGACTTGCTGTCATTGGACTTTGCCCGAGCACCCCCAAAGATAAATAAATCCACATCCCTGGCAGCCTGGGTAATATGGCGAAAAACATTTTTTTGTTAAAGCGTCAACATCTTTTAACTGAGTTAAAACTTTAACCTGCTTTCCTTTTGACACAAGATTGCCCCCTTCCTGGACCCGCCCCTGCCTTGTTTTCTCCTGTTTCTATGACCTTACCACAAAAACAAGCTACATAGCAAATTACCCTAAGTGATTGGGTTACACCGGACCATTAGACCATCTTACACTATTGGTCCATTTTTGCCCCTTCCGTTTTGCCCCATAGCTACTCCGATTCAAGTTTTAACGTGTCGGAAAAATAGCAGGCTGAGATTTGAAATTGCCCTTACGCTAAGCCTACACTGCCACTTATTCAGACATATCACCATCAGAACTAAACTCAGTTTGTCACTCGAAGAAACGAAGATTTAAAACTTGTAAATATTGTGATACTTACAGGAAAATCCTCTCCATCCAGCCCGCGTCGAAATGATGCCGCTAACTGACGATTTACACGCTATATTCTGACATCCTTTGTCTAAAGCTGTAGTTTATCTTCTAAAATCTAGATGGAAACATCAGCAACGTACCGAAATAGCTAAAATCCGTTTTGCCCCGGTCTCCCCTATTCCAACAGAATTGCCCAAATGTGTGATACAGTTGTTAGGCCGGAGAGCGCGTGAAGTACGTCAACACAACACACGTGGCGTTAACGCATGGACACTCACTATGATACGCTCGGAGTATTGTCGTCGACGACTGTGCTATCATGGAATCAATTTACTCAACCAGAATCGACTAGATCTTAGCGATCAGCAGTCGTACAGAAGCCTTAAAGGGAGCTACGCGAAAAATCCTGATTACGAAACTATCAATTATTTTTGTATTTTCGGAAAAACTTTGGGAGGCCACTCACATATTATCGAAAAAGCTTAACAGTTCCGATAAAATGCTGAAACCTTCACCCATCACTTACTTTTCGAAAACTATTCAAAGTTGAAAAGCAATGTTTTTTGTAATACAAATGTCTGTTCTCCTGTATTTGTTTTTGAATTAATTCTAAAAAGCTTCTAAAAAGTATAAAATGAATTAGTTTGCCCTAGAAACAGAAAAAAACAATTACTCAAGTCTTCAGCGGTTTCGTACCTCGGGTCTCGAGTCATTTTCTGCTTCAGCCCCAGGATGACAACACTTCTGCGTCAGATACGTCACGTGGCCCCGGTTTGAGAATTCCTAGGCTTCTGATGTGTTAATTGTGATTTCTTTTAAGCCCTATACTTCTGTTTCAAAAGAGTTTTGGAATGTTGTTTTTCTCAAGTAATTTTCTATAGTAGTCCAACGTTCTACATCACTGTTTAGGATAGATATGACCTAATTCTTAGAGAAATTGATAGCTTTAGCCGTGTATACGTCATATACACCGATATGAGGTGTACCGGTAAAATCGTCTAGAAATGTTGATTTTGAGAGCAATTTTAAGGCATTTGCAGGCCGAATTCGCAAAAATGAGAAAATGATTTCTGAAACAACTTTTTATGACCTTTTGATCTAGCCAATAAATTTTTTTCGCGTATCTCCCTTTAAGAATCTAGTCAAATCATCAGCACTGTAGGGGAAGTTCATGATGCCATCAAGCATTTCGGAATTCTTTGCAGGTGGCTTGGATTGTAATATTTTTTAGCACTCTTAACAGAGCAGTTTTAGTAACTCATTGTGATGCGACGTGTGATGAGAAATGTGAACGTATGATTTTACCTTTATAGCTACTCTTATTTTTCTAAATCATACACGTGAACAAGTGAAAAGCCCGTTCGAGTGGATATTGTTTGAATGAAAGCTTGCATGTATGGTGTTGATAGTGATATTAAAACCCCACACTGCTCAATTGGATTTACCTGCTCCTCGTTTCCCTTTGTTCGTGCTGCTTGCTCGAGTATCTCACAAGCTTAATATTGTTCAGAACGATAGACCCGAGAGCGTACTTGAGCGAAATTGGGCTTAAGAAGAGTGATATTATTAAGTACTTAATTAGCTCAATTAATCCCTACTTTGGAATCTCTCAATACGATGTGCCAGATTCCAGGCCCATGAAAGGTAAGAATAACAAACTCTATTCTTCGTCTAACAAGATAGGGAAATGACCAGTCCGTGTATGCTTGGGGCGACGAGCATACTGAGGCCGACGAGCATACTAAGGCGTGGCAGTTTGGACTTGATACCCGATGTAGAAAATGCTCAACTAAACAGATACACAATTATCAAAAACCTTACCGTATCGCAGTATGCGTTGAATAAATCCAGTTATTCTAAAGTTGAGCCACATCCTGCCGAGAGTCTGGACCACCACCCGTTTTTACAGGCGCGTCTTAGTCAATCTAAGGCCTGTTGAAAACACAGAATGAGCGAACTGGCCTCCCATCAGCGAACAAAAATGCAAAGACACGATGCGATCCAGACATTTAGTCCTTTCAAACATAAACGCCCGTTTTACGTGGGCGTGTCACTACGTGGACTCCTCCCTGCACACTTAGATATTTTCACTGCATCGATTTTGTTTTCCACTAGTGACTAGTGTTAAGTTTTCAGAAAAAGGAAGCATCCCAAAGAATTTGTATTCTCTGTGTATCTGACCTGCTGGATTCAAACTTATCGCTGTGAAAGTTTGAAATTTAGCTCTGCCAAGTCAACAAATTCAAAATTAATAACACTCGGCGTTGCACAAGGCTCGGTACTAGGTCCATTTTTATTTCTTCCATATATTTATGACCTGCATTGAAATTCCGAAATTACCAACTTCTACCTGTTTGCTCATGACACAGCCCTCCTCTTCACGTCTGACTCAGTTGAATCCCTCCAACACAACATCGACATAAGTATTAAGGAGATCTGCTGCTGGCTTACGTCTTACATTAAATGCGAAAGACTACTTCTAAGTTTTTCCTCACCTAAAAATTATCAATATCAGGACCATTGCCATCATCCAGAGAAATCAAATCATTCTAGATACATCGCATCGTCTCCTCTATAATTCACTTGTCCTTCCCTTTTATTTATATTGTATTCAAATTTGGGGCTGCACCTATGACTATAAACTCAGAAAACTTCAGACACTTCAGAAACGGATTGTGAGACTTATTGACGGCGCGGACCGACTATCACACACAAATCCAAATTAAAAAAAATAGCATTATGAAACTGCTTTACTTAGCTGAATTCATGCATATCAGCCTGATGCACAAATTCATCGGCAATAAACTTAGACCACTGGCGTCCCGTCTCTCCTTCCTGGAACATCAACGAATATCTAGAAATACTAGACAAACAACACTTTAATGTCCCATTTGCTCCAATTATGTACCGGAAATTCTCAATTTTCATAGCAGCCCCCAGAATCTGGAATAGGACCGTTGCAGCTAAGATCAGAAATCTAAATGACGTGCCTCAATCGAACCGTTCTTTAAAAAAGTCGCGAAAAATATTCATTGATTCGTACCAAGTATCCTATCAAATCATACCCCTTCCCCGTGCCAAAACGAAACTAAGTACGCATCAATGAAAATGTTATGAAATTATTGTTCAGTGCGTCCACAATCGTAAGGAGTTATGTTAAAGGTTAGGCTATTTTGTACATTTGTGTAATGCATGATATTATAGAACAAACTAAAAGTCTCATTATCGTCGCTATTTCATTATTTCTGGCATCTAGGGAGTCGAACAGGCTCGCCCTCTGGCACCCTCTGTCATATCCTAAGTTCCATACCTTTAAATCGCCGCGCAGACCAGATTCCCCATCTCTCCTCTCTCTCTCTCTCCGCATTAAAGTGCGCTGTGTGCTCAGCCGATCAATTTCCCACCCATACCTCTAACCAACGTGTCTTAACTCCCCCGTGGCCCCCCTCGCCATGCTGTGTGCATGACTACTGGCACCCTACTCCCCCTCGCTCCCGCTAACATGTCCGGCAGCTACTGAGGTGCTCCCGGCGCTGCCGCCGTACCCGCCTCGCTGCGGGCTCCGGTGGCTGGGTGGGGCGGCCCCTGGGGCGTTCCGTTGGTGTTTTAACAATGTTTGACCATTTTCCAGGTCACTAGTTTGTGCGATAACTTTTTTTAAAGGTTATGAAGTCTGTTGCCTCATATTTATTCATGATGTAAATCACAAAACGGGCTGCGAACAAGAGACCTGGTTTTGCAGTTATCAATTAAATTGCAGTACCTACCTAATTGATATTGATTGTTTGATTAAAGCATATCATGCATTACGATAGCTTAAATCTAAGACAACATTCAACGTATTGTGATTATAGTGCCTCTCGCCCCGTGTGGGATAAGATATACAAGGTTCAACAGAGAAGTGTCACTTTAATTTGAGTTGACTGAAATTTCAAGTTCATAATTTTGGAATGCGTTCTAACCATCCTTAAATATAAAACACATATTACATATATTCTTCCCTCTCTAGGTTTGTAACATGTTTCCAAGTCATCATGCGCAGCCAGTCTCTTTCCCTCCCCGCTCCCAAATAAGTTAATCTCCCTCTCCGCAAGCCACCTGCTGAACCAGCCCAGCGCTGCGTCCATCCGCGAGGGGCCCATCGTCCCGGAAGAAGCCCCGCTCAAAACCATGAACGCGGTTGCGACTTCTGGACGATATCCTCGAGAAGCTGAACAGGGAAGAGAAAGGAAGATGCCTCTTCGTACCAGGACGCTGTTTAACTGCACATATACCAACCGGAAGCCAAAAATATACAAACTTATGTTCCTATCATAAAGTGGTGGTACAGTTAGCTGTTACGGTACACGGGAGGAGAAACAGTTTGATTTGCTGTAAAAAAATACAGAGCTTAACGTTGTAGGTACTGCAAATGGACCACTCCACTTCACGCCCCTTATGGCTCGAAATTTGAGTTCTGACCGCTAGGCTAGCCAGAAGGCGGGCACTCATTGTCTCCACCTTCAGGCGATTGGTTTGTGATGTCTTCACCCGGTTGACCTAATGCAGATCCATGAGCTCGCGTTAAACTCAGAATAGGTAATTGCCCGTATTGATAAGTTTTATACAGAAAGATTCGGCATTGCATTTGTTATTCTTTCATCCTCAGAGAAATGACATTTCAGGGGTGCGCCGTGAGACGATCGAGGGGGAGGCACGTGCCCCCCTTTGCTCCCCCTGGACCCGCGTATGAATAGTCTGAATATGTGTGTAGAGGATAGCACGCCTGCCTTCTACGCGGCCAAACTGGGTTCAAGTCCAGGCGGCTTTGCTGAACAAGCTGACTCTCGGTAAGCCCTTCCAAAAGAAAAATATTTTGAGACGTCATATATGACCCTAACAATTCGTGCGTTTGTAGCCCCTGAGTGAATAGCCTCTCTACAGATGCCTTCGAGTGGGGAAGTGCCATCAGGTCAAATGGCCATTATAAATTTGTAGGTCTATTAAATTACGCCTTGTTAAACGTACCATTATGCTATTATTTGTAACTTTTTAGTTTTATAAATTTATAGATTTCTTAAACTTAATTATTTATCCTTGGGCACATTAAAAATACAATTTCGTCACAGCGCCCGGGATACCACCAAGATCAGCGTCCCAAGATCCCAAGGCGTGGTAACGCTGTGCTACACGGCTCCTCGCATGCCCAAGCAAATCATGCGAAACTTTGAATGTAATAGCAGCAGTGCGGTGGCCGTACATATAGCGCACGAGGAAATCATGAAGTACTTGGGTGTTGGGGGAATGACAAAGTGTTGCAGTAACTTGTGGGAATCCGACATCCGACTCAAATACGATTTTTCTTTTATACTCTCATCTTTTTCGTATATTCTCAGCGGCCTACAGGGACTGGAGCTTGCTCAGGTACCTTTTTTAACCCACTACCCATTTAGAAGGTAGGCAGGAGTGCCCTTCCGTACCCATGCGACCAAACTAAAAATTTTCCAGTTGTAAATTTGAGACATGTATGTTACCACTCCCCACTCCATTTATTCTCAAAAGTTGTTTACTGAGTATTTCCCCAAGTCTCTCTCGAAAAAAATAGAACTAGTAACATTCGAGAGAAGCTTGGGTACTCTAAAGTTGGTATTAGTGGATTAAAGTTTTTCAGGGTTAAATAAGTACCTGATAAAAAGAAGAAAAAAACTAGTCAGACGATGGCTATGAGAAAACTGGGCAGCGAGATGAAAAGGAATCACAAAAAGAAAGTACTTGATTTTTTACCTGAATCCATTTACTATTGATACTCCTCCTGGGATCGATACTGGTTACTAAAATGTTCTCTGATAATTTTCTTTAGTGTATATTTCTGCAATGGAACCTCATCAATATTTGGAAAAATCGGACATATTATCTGGTTCCACGCTTTTGGAGCTGAACATGATATTGAAAATGATCTGTAATTCGTCGTTGCTAAAGGAACATAAAATTGTTGTACTACGCGAGCGTTTGCAGGACGATGATATTGAAAGAGTGATGAGATGGCAAATGGTGGTGATTGGCTATAGAATTATAATTTTCTGTTCAGTAATAATATCATTGAATTTTAACAAGTTCAGTTCAACAAAAAGTCCATTTGTAGGATGGTAAAAGGTTTCTTCAAAATTATTCAAACTACCCTTTTTGAAGTTTCATTAGCTTATCTAAATGCGTTTGATAATTGCTTCCCCATACAACTGCGCAGTAATTAAAGTATGGTAGCACAATAGTGTTATATAGACAGATAAGTTCTCGTGATTCTAAATAATATTTTGCCCTACTCATTATTCCCAGATTTCTACTGATCAGAGCTGCCATGTTGGCCACATGAGCATCCCATTTCAAATTATCATCTACCAGGCTACCTAAAAACTTAATTTTCTTTTCCTATTTCGACCCCATTCAGTGTTATTTTTATATCAGTAAAGTCGCTTTTAGAATAAATTTGGTAGTGTGATTTCTCAGCGTTAAGCGATAGACGGTTTGATTGAAACCACTGCGTTACTTTTGGTAGAAGTGTTTGTTTTTTGTTGCAGAAGGTTTTGATTTTCCGCTGTTACTGCAATGGCTGTATCGTCGGCAAAATGATAAAAGACGGCCTGTTCCGAAACACGATATAAATCATTCACATATAGAATAAACAAAAGTGGGCCCAATATTGAGCCCGGTGATACTCCCGTTGTGACTATTTTCCGATCTAAGAATATATCATTAAATTTAGTCAATTAACACCTATTTTTCAGGTATGAACACACAATGTCATAAAGTTTTCCACGAACTCCAAGAAAGTGCATTATATGAGCCCTCTGTTCCTCCACCAGTCAAATCACCCTTGTCTGACATTGCTCCCGAAACTTAAACAGTTAATTAACCAAATAAAGGATCCTCGCCGGTACTAGACCACTCAAAATTCCTTAAGCTGCCAGACTGCCTTGATAACCAATTCAATGTGTGCCAAAAACTGAACCGGAAAGAAACACCAGCATATGTTTCAGGATATTTAAGAAGGTAGGAATATGTCGAAATGATCCTGCAGAAATTCTTCATCTAGGAGTGCGAGGTCACCTGGGATGATTCCTTTCAAATTTTCTTAAGAACAATGTCATCTAAAACACCAAAAATGTTATGTATAACAACGGCTAAGCTGTCTCGTATACTGAGCGTGTCAACGGAGTTATGATACACTTTTTCAGGAATGCGACAACAGTCGAAACATCCACCACCGGGGGCGAACCATGAAGTGTCGTACCCTTTCAATTTCGTAATAATCACAGTCCACAAGCACATGGCGTACAGAGAGATGACCTGCACATCGAGCACACTCCGGCGAGTTATCACCACTAAGCAGAAACTAGTGTCGCATGGGTGTGGCCAATGCAGAGCCTGGAGATGACAACTTCTTCCCTCATTGACCTCGCGCTTTCGGGCCTTGGGTCGGCTTCCCACCTGTTCTGCCATGATTTAATGATGTATCTCCGGATGTGTGGGTACCAGTCGGAGACCCGTTCATGAATACATGAATGTTGAGTAGATGAATGCCGACATACTCTGGAGTACATGACGGAATCGAGGACAAACCGGCAGTGCCAGCTTGTGCTTGAAAAACGATGGCGTGCTAACCCTGGTGGAGGTGGGGAGGAGGGGGTTGTTGAGCAAAGAACACCCTCGGGTTTTCTGATGGTGACAGAAAACAGCAGCACAAGAACCACCGTACTTGACCCATCTTAACTTGTATTCATTTTGCAGCTTCTCTATCGTTTAAACCCTGCCCCGGTATCCCCTTCGAACTCGGCACCTATGCGGGATAGCGAAAAACGTGAAAGCTGGTTTTCAGACACTTTTTGGCTCAGGTCGATATTGAGGTCATGACAGGTCAAAGGAGGTAACATGTTAGAGAAGAGTTTCTGGGCTCTGGTTTCTGATTACTTAGAATTGAGTTAGTTAATAGAATATAATAGTTAATAGAATAAAACGTGAAAGCTGGTTTCCAGTCACTTTTTGGCTCAGGTCGATATTGAGGTCATGACAGGTCAAAGGAGGTAACATGTTAGAGAAGAGTTTCTGGGCTCTGGTTTCTGATAACTTGGAATTGAGTTAGTTAATAGAATATAATAGTTAACAGAATAGAACTTAAATGAGTTAGAATAAATTTTTAGCCATACGCTTCCTCTTCTTACGGTGAATCGATTGATGCATGATTTGACTATACGAGGTGGAAATATAAAAATGACCTGACCTCAGGTGAGGCCACGGTCAAGGTCAAGCCAAGGTCAAGGTCCTGCAAACTTATTGACCCAAGTCTGAAAACCTGTTCAAGTAGCCCAGATGACCTATTAGAGGTCACAGGTCAAAAATTGAAAAAATAAAGCTGGAAAGGGGCCAAGGATACTACGATTGCGAGAATATTGAGAGATTCTCAGCTGTATCTACACAAATACGGCCCAATTTCTGTTTCCTCCATGCATTTCCAATGCAGAGGTCATGATCTGTATCTGACCCTAGGTCATCGATATAAAAATACCGGAACATATCTAGATGTAGATGTAGATGTATATGTATTTTGTAGCACTCGGTGGGTCAATTATATGATATATAATATAATATATATATGATATGAGTTTCAACTGAATAGTTGAACCCTGTTCTTATTTATGCTATCTTAAAAAATTAAGGTGAGGTAACTTGATCTGCATTGGTGACCTGACCTGAGACGAGCTCAACTTAAAATTTTGGGAAAAGTTGCAGAATTGATCAAGAACAAGGTGAATCATGTACGGCGGCGCAAAGCGCCGCCGTGTTTTGGTGACGCCGAAAAACTGAGCGGGGGGTGTTCCAACAACCCCTACCGACGCGAAGTTAAGTGTGGAACTTGTCGGGTCAGGCCGCCAGCATTTTGTCTTCCCGCCATCAGATTTTCACGGGCTTTAAAAATGTCAGCTCTAGGTATGACGTCATGCGTGGCATGGAGCGCCCGTACGGCGGTTGCCGGTGGGGCACGCCTATCCAATAAGTTATTAATTGAAAACATAGGCGTAGGAGCTGCGCATGAACAGGGGGCAGGAGGACATGACCCCCTCAATATTCGTGATTCTTGACCATTAACCCTATGGCGTTGACTGGAAAGAAATGACTTCAGAAGGCACCTTGTCCCTCCCCCCAATAATTCTGGACGTTCCTACACATATGATTATGGATGTTATGCAAGAATTCAACATATACCTATAGACAATAATAGTGAACACCACATCTGATCCAGCTGTCTCGGTTCATGTTTTCACCCGATTTTTCTTGCGTTTTCCAATTGCAAGCTATTACGCCACCTTTCTTTGAAAAAAAAACAAACGCTTATGTTTGTTTTTCCCACCTTTCGCTGCCGTGCTGCCAATGACTTAACCCACAATGCATCAATCTTTTGAAGACCCGATTGGTACCAGCAGAGCATAAAAGTGTACAACTAGCATTTCACTAAATTCATGATCAGCTTTGTCATTTCTGTCAGCAATGGGTGCAGGAACACTGGGGGCGGCTGCCCCTAACTTTTCGGACTGTGGGAACAGTGCCCCTCTCAAATCTGGCCCATTTCGAAATTCATTCGGTGATCAATTAAGTGATAGGCCGAATTTTCTTGGACCCCACTATCGGCAACAAGTTTTCCCACCCCCCCCTGCAACTTGAGCAAGTTCGTGCGCCTATGCTGTCAGCTGTCATTTGACGTTCACCTACCCATTGAAGGACGCAGGGGCGTCGCCACACAAGTTGGGAGGTGCAGCAAGCATAGATGTTAGGTAGACTAGCACTGCCTGTTTGTCCTCTATTCTGGCGGCAACTCTGAAGAGTATATCAAACGTATATGCTACACAACATCATCACTGGTGGATCCAGGGGGCAATGGGACCGTGGCTCCCAAAGTCTAAATTAGCATTTTGTGCTCTCCACCCTCTGAGTACCGGGCTTTAGCCATTTTCTTCAAAAGCACTATGTTTTTGCGATTTGCTCCGATCCCCCGAAAGGGTGCGTACACCCCCTCCCCCAACCTTGATTCTGGATCCACCAACGTTCATTATAGATAGGCTTAGGAACCGCCAACGCGAAGAAAAGTGTGGTTTAACGCGACCAGACTCATTTTATCAGGCTACGGCAAATCATTGTAATTATTTAACGTCTGGCTACTGGTTCTTCCGGGTCAATTCTCATATCTGACAAGCAGTCGCCAAGGCAGTTTAGTATTTGTATGCAGTTTTGGATGACTCACCTCCCTTTTCCAGGCGCTGCGCAAACGGTTGAAGTCACTGCCTAATAAAAGACGTTACCTTCTACACTGTTACCACGTACTTCAAACACTAGGAACACCGATTTTCAACGTAGGTACCCCCGCGTCGAGAAGTAAACCGCAACTGAACTGCAAATTTCAAATGCACGCGCTAGCACTTCCGGGATCTTCTCATTCAAATACCCTCAAATGACTCCAGCACGTGTGTAGCCAAGACTTGTTCTTGGGCCTGGCTGTGAGTGCGTGGCGTAATGGAGGACCTCTAGTTTGTTGTGTTTGCGATAGACAGGCAGCTTCTTCGGATTTTAATATATATATTTTATGACTTAGCTTTTAGACCAAACACTCTACCAAGACAGTTCTTCACAATGTTACATTTATCTACTCGCTGTCACAACAGCGTCTACTGAGCGTTGCACTGAGGCTCGTGCCAACACTGACACTGGCTTGATACTGACCTTATTGACAAAACACGGGGGTTCATATACGTCGGCGGCGGCTAATATCAAAGGCGGCAGCACTTACACTAAGGATACATCTCGATAACATTAATGAAACAAGCCTGGCTTCACACGGATGTTCAGTCACAGCCGACGAACGCTACTAATGCATGCGGCATATGACAAAAGGGCCGCCTATCACTGTCGCTGGGAACTCAGATGGACTCTGAGACATCAAAGGCAATGCCGTACAGTACAGCGCAGGTGTCCATTAGACATCAGGGCGAGCCGCTTGATACCACTAAAAGCCGTCTTAGATAACCTGGGCGTTCACAGAATGGTACGCCGGCATTCACACGCTCGTGCATGGGAACAAGACTGAGCACACAGCCTGACGAGAGCATGTTGGTGGGTAATGAATTCAGATGAGACAATTCTGTCGAATAATTGATACTAAAATTTATGAATTAATTAAAGACTGACAAAATCTTTGTCACATCACAGCGCGAGGTCCTTTTCAAATGAAATTTCGGATACTCATCCAAAATTTTCGTTTCCTCTGGTTCATTTCCCATCAACTTATGAATACAAATAAGCTGATTACATGCTCATTTCAAGTGAGCAATACCAAATACATAGTCTCAAAACATGCATACAGGGTTAACAATACTAAACACACGATCCAAAACATAATTATCATCCGCAACATACAGAGAACACACATTTAAACACTTGAAACTTATTGTAGCTTACGCTAAAACAGAACCTAAGTATGGCCTTCTAACCATTTGTGGCATCATCTGATCGTATTTGACATCTTGTCAAATCACCATTATCCAATTTAATGAATCCATTTCATCCAGTATCTGATGATCCGGTGATCTCAAAGTACTCATTTCACTCTCAGGTGAAGAATCCGACTAATTACGTTATCACATACTACTTCAACAACATGGCAGCCATATTTTCCATCTTTTGGCTGATATTTGCCATGTTTATGCTAAACATTTTGAACAGTTCCATCTTCTGTTCAGTATTCAGAGAGGAACGTGACGTTTCCTCCGATACATTACATTTGCTGCATGTATTGACACTATTCTTAGCGACATTTCTACACTGTACAGCATCTATATCTAAAGTATCTACATTTGCACTCTCAAGGTCTGATATTTCTGAGTCAGACGAGTCATCTGCAGCGATGACTTTATTTGGGGGACAATCATCTTCAGAATCTTCTGATTCTATGTCGCGGTCGCGCTTGACCGGCACGTATGCGGTTGCATCTGGATTGAGATCCGAATCCAATGGTTCACAAACTCTTTTTTCCTCCGGTATTGGAGATTCTAAGCTACGTTTTGACTCCCTTTCTCTCTCTTCTTGAATCTGTTTGGCTAATTTCGCCAAAGGAATGTCATCCTCCTCGTCTGAGGCAGGGTTATGCATCCGTTTCGCCAACCTTGACAGCGGAATATCATCCTCATCTTCAGAGGGTACATAGGATTTTGAATTGCCAGAACTAGTATTGAATTGAGTATCAGATGGCGCGGGTTCCGAGAATCTGACTGGCAAAGGCGTTACATCCATTTCATCATCATATGATAATTTTGAACTACGTGGGGGCTGAATTCTGATTGGGATCTGAGACTTCGATTTTTCTTCGTGCTTCTGATTAATATGGGTTGGTTCGTTCGAAATGTTACACCACGGTGTGTTGGGGTCAGCACGTCTGAGATTTTGGGCGTTTACCGTTTTTGTTCCACCTTCTAGTTGGTGTTTGACAACGAAAGTAACATCACTGAGCGCTTTTACTACACGATAGTATGGCTTCCAATGAGAGGTTAATTTTGTTGTAGAGCCAGGGACTGTGGAGGGATCACGAAGGTACACCATATCACCAACTTTGAATTTTACAGGTTGTGCTTTTCGATCATAGTACAATTTATTCTTTTCGTGTCCGAGGGATAAATTATGCCGAACTTCATGGTATGCACGACTAAGATTTTCTAGCATGGTGGGGACATAATCTTCGCCTTGGTACCTATACTTGGGTGACAATAGTGTGTCCATTGGCAACACAGGGTCACGTCCATGCAAAACATAGAAAGGGCTGTGTTTTGTAGTTTCGTTTTTGGCAGTACGATAGGCCGAAAGAATTGAAGGAAGCTTTGTATCCCAGTCGCGCTGGTTTTTACTCACTAACTTTGCCAACATATCATTTTGAACACGATGGTACCTTTCACAACGTCCGTTTGACTGGGGATGATAAACAGATGTCCTAATGTGTTTGATATTAAAGAATGCTGAAATTTGGTCAATTACTACGTTACAAAATTCTGTTCCATTGTCGGAAACAATGACACGGGGGCATGCGTGTCGAGGGATGATGTGTTCGATGAGTATTTGAGCGACTGTTTCTGCGCTTTTGGAATCAGTGGCGAACGACTCGGGCCAACCAGAAAATAGATCAACTATGTTAATAATAAACCGATTTCCATTGTAACTCTGAGGGAACGGACCACAAGTATCGATCGCTATCATTTCGAATGGATATTTCGGGATTTGCATGTCCTGAAGAGGCGGTCGTTGTTTTCTGAGTTTCCGCATGTTACACGCTACACAAATTTTTAGATGATTCACCACGTCACGATACATGCCTGACCAATAATAACGAGATCGAAGTTTATCGTACGTTTTGTCAATTCCTAAATGACCACCAAAATAACCTGAATGAATTTCTTCAACTAACGGTTTTTGCAGAAATTTTGGGATACACAGTTGAAGGCCGGGATGAGGGGTACATTTCGAAGTATCTGTAATACGATACAGTATACTATCTAGCACTACATAATGTTTAGCAACATCATTGTGATTTGGATCGGCTGGGTCTTTCAAGATTTTGATAATCTTCTGAATCTCTTCATCCTCACTCTGGAGGGTTTCTAGATCTGGATGTTTCGCAAGAAATTCCTGGAATTTCTCCTTTGGGTCTGCATTTTCATCAGAGGGGCACGGTTCTACCGTGGAATCCAACTCAACACGGGGTGCATGATCGGAGTCTATGATGTTTACATCCATGGGTTCATCTCTCTGAGGTTCCAATCTGGAGAGGCTATCGGCCACAGTATTCTGTCTACCTGTGACATATTGGATGTCGCATCCGTATTCGTCGATAATAATTGCCCAACGTTGAATTCGTGGATTTCTCATCTCTGCAGTGAACAAATGTTTCAACGGTTTGTGGTCTGTCATGATTGTAAATTTTGAACCAAGAAGGTATGGACGGAGCTTTTGTACGGCATACACGATAGCGTATCCTTCCTTTTCTATGACAGGCCAATTGAGTTGGGATTTGTTGAGCTGATGAGATACGTATTGTATCACACGTTCACCCTGGTCAGTTTCTTGAACAAGGGCAGCTCCAATCGAATGGTTTGACGCGTCGGTGTACAATTTGTACGGTTTTCCAGTATCTGGGTAGGCCAAAATGGGGGCATCAGTCAAAGCTAATCTCAAAGTGTTAAACGATTCCTGACATTCGTCGGTCCAGTGGAAACGTGCATTTTTCTTTGTCAATTCCGTCAGGGGTTTCGCAATTTTCGCAAAATTTTGGATAAACCTGCGGTAGTATGAACACATTCCAATAAATGACCGTACACCTTTGACTGTTGTAGGTGCTTTGAGGTCTCTGATGACTTCTACTTTAGACTTGTCCGGCTGAATGCCACTTGCTGAGACTACATGTCCAAGGTATTTTACTTCCTGTTTGAGGAAATCGCATTTTGACATTTTGAGCTTCAGGCCTGCCTTACGCAGCCTGTTGAACACGTCCTCGATGTGTTCTAGATGTTCTTCGAACGTTTTGGAGAATATGATGACGTCATCGATATACGCGATTGCATATTTGTGTTGTATGCCTTGCAAAACTTTGTTCATGAGTTCCGAAAATAGCGCAGGAGCATTTGTCAATCCAAAAGGTAGAACATTCCAAGAATATAGTCCCAAAAAACATGTAAAAGCAGTTTTGTCAATTGAGTCTTGATCGGCCATGGCAATTTGCCAATAACCACTTTTCAGGTCTAGAGAGGTGAAGTACTGTGATCCTTCAAGCGATGCTAAGATATCATCAATACGTGGCAGTGGGTAACTATTTTTAACGGTAACCTGGTTAAGTTTCCGATAATCCACGCAGTAACGCTTTCCACCGTCCTTTTTGTCTACGATGACTATTGGACTGGCCCAGGGGCTCTGGCTTGGTTGAATGACTCCTGCTTTTAGAAGTTCATCAATGTGGTCTTCTACCATTTGCCTTTGGCTAAACGGCAGACGATAAGGTCGCTGTTTTATCGGAGCATTGTTTCCAGTGTCAATTTTCATGGTAACCAGATCGGTACGGCCTAAATCAGTCTCGCTTTTGGCAAAAAGGTCTGAATTGCGTTCAATGAGTTGTTCAATTTGATTTTTCTGATGTTCCGGGACGTGAGTGAGGTCAGCTTTTTGAATCTTCATGGCGGGGTCCAATTCTACTTTTGAAGTTACGTTAACCTGCTCATTTGGTTTATTTGGCTGACTCGGTTCACTCTGCTCAACAGCGTTGATTTCGGATGCATCTAACACCTCTGCAAGTCCTATGACTTGTCTGGAAGGCAGCGTGTGATCACGTGTTGTGGTATTCACAATCACAGCTGGCAGGTGACCTTTCTCATTGGGTTTACTCACTGAGTTGAGTAGTATGAGTCCAGGTTCGTCACAGAAGTATGGCGTATTACTCAATGGTTGGATCACGCAGTCCTGATCAATTAGTTGGACGCGATTTACGTACGCTGGAACTTCCACGTACGATTGTGCTGGAATTGTTGTCTTTTCCGGTAATCTTACCAATGAGGTGACTGATTGGCAGTTTAGATGTTGGGGCCTCAAAGGGATCACGCTGTTATGAATGTTCATCGTCTTCTTGCCGAAATCTAACTTGACACCAAATTCACTAAGGAAATCATTACCTAAGATGCAAGCATGCTTTAGACCTTTCACAATTTGGAATTTGAACTTCCTACAAAATTTTGAAACTTCAACTGGTAGTGTCGCTGTGCCAAAGTTTTTGAGCTTGTGTCCTGTAACAGATTCAAGAGGGGCACAATTTTTGGAGAAGTCCGAAACGTGCTTGGACGAGATTTTATCAAAAAATTCCTGCGACACGATCGAAATATCAGCACCTGTGTCTACGAGAGTGTACGCTTTACGGTTTCCGAGGTAAATCCAACACATGGGGGTGTCACGTTTAATAAAAATTCTGGCGATATTGTCCCTGGGACCTGGGGTTTCTAGGTTTTCCGTCTGTCCGGTCCCGACAACAGATGGACTGTTCAGTTTTCCGGCTGTTGAGGGCCAGAGAATGCGGCTTGTTTTGCTCTACATACACGTTGGGTATGTCCAATCTTCTCACAAAAGGCACAAATTGGGCGACCATCATGAGTCCATTGATACCTTCTGGGCGGCTCATTTGGTCCTGCACCGGGTGGGGCAGTCTGTTGACTCTGAAAGTGAGTCCTTTGATGCTGATTCTGAAGCTGCTTTTGCCAATGATTTGGTTGGGATTGCCGTTGAAACTGGCGATTGTTTTGTGGAGGCGCCTGAAAATGGCGTTGATTTTGAGGTGGTCCCTGGTATGGACGTCGAGGTGGGGGTTGACTGTAATTTTGGGGTGAACTGGGAGGTTCAGCTCTTTGATGTTTGCCTACCGTTTTAGCTAACTTGTCTATTTTTGAGCCAACATCCGAAAGACACTTTTCTAACTTATCGATCCTATCCGTTTGAGCATCATTTCGAACTACGTCTATTTCCATCGATTCCTCTACATCTGATTTACCTCTACAGAGCTCAAAGGTTCGATCCGTTTGCTGCTCGTCACTTGCAAATTTGACAGACTCCTGAAGTGTTGCAAATTTCTTCCGGATCAATGCTCGTGCAAGTCGGTCATCATTTACACCCTTCTGAAAGATTTCTACCAAAGTTCTTTGGGAATCGGCACTGTTTGGGTTGTTGAAAACTTCACTAGCAACATCCTGGAGACGTTCAGCAAAATTTTGCATGAGTTCGCCTTTCTTTTGCCTAACCTTTTGTAACTTTTCGCGCGCGCAGTATGGATCCTTCAGATCGCTATATCTGTCCCTCAACTCTTTTCTTAGTTCCAGCCATTTGAGATTTAGATTTTCAGTTAGTAATCTGCAGGCGAATTTCCCTGCGGGTCCACTTAATGTTCGGGTTGCCAAAATTATCATCCGCTTGTCATCGGCGGTACAGGCGATTGAATCCATATTCCTAGCCCATTCATGAAATTTGTTGGAGCTTTCTCCAGAAAATGATCTTACATGTTGCGTAAGACCTTGAACTCGGATCTCCATCGAGATGTCTCGCATAGTATCAATCAAAGTATGTTCAACTGCAGTAGCCATATTTTCAAACAAATGCAATAAGCCAGTGAAAATTCAACAGTTTTTTAAGGAAAGGTTAAGGAATCACCTTACTTGTGAGCTTTGAAGCGATGACCGCTGTATGAAGTCCAGATGGTGAAGTGATGGCTGCTGTATGAAGCACAGATGGCGGTGAAGAGATGTGTCGAACAATTTCTAGTGGCGTTGAAAAATTATCGGCAGCGTTGAAAAACTGCTGGAAGCGTTGAAAAACTTTTGGAAGCGTTGAAAAACTGTTGGAAGCGTTGAAAAACTGTTTTCTGAAGTGGTGGTAGACTATTTTTCAAGTGAAGAAGTCGGCTAATAACTCGAAGAATTAGCGTACTAGTAGAGATGTTGATGAAACTTGAAGAAAACTTGAAGTTCTAGATGAGTTGTGGTAGACTAAAGCTGGATGAAGATTTTTCAGAACCCGCGTAGAGTTCTAAAAACCAGATAGAAGTATTCCTGAGACCATGCGGATTCCAAAAATATATGGGTTGTATATACTAAAGTTGGATGTTGACACACTTCTTTTCCTGTGTACGTCTCTGGCAGTGGAGCGTGCTAGGCGCGCGGCGACTAGTGTAGCGGCTGATGAATCACCAGTTTGGGCAGGCGGTCCAGCTACGGCTGAGTGATGCAACTGGTGACGTAGGAGCGGGCAGCGCTGTGCGACGTCAGGTCTCGTCGGTGGCCGGCTGCAGCACGGGTTGGTTGCGTAACAGCGGCGGCGGCGTCGTATGGACAGCTACTGAGAAAAAGTTTTATGGCTTTTACAGCCGTTTTTGAACTTAGACACGAAATTTTTCTTGCCAATGGTGTTTGTAGAGGCGAATCTTGCGAATTAGACGGTAGTTGGGTCTCTGTTGACAAACTGAGTCTCTAATGGTTTAGACTCAAAGTGACGTTTTGGTAGAGTTGTGAATGGTCGATGGAAGCTTGCTAAGTCAAAAAATCTTTCTAAGTCTCGTGGCTTAGAGAAACTTGAAGTCGGTCACGAACATCCAAACTTGCAAAATTCGGAGTGTAACTTGATCCGATGTAATTCAATCCGAAGGTCACGGCACCAGACTAATATGTAGCCAAGACTTGTTCTTGGGCCTGGCTGTGAGTGCGTGGCGTAATGGAGGACCTCTAGTTTGTTGTGTTTGCGATAGACAGGCAGCTTCTTCGGATTTTAATATATATATTTTATGACTTAGCTTTTAGACCAAACACTCTACCAAGACAGTTCTTCACAATGTTACATTTATCTACTCGCTGTCACAACAGCGTCTACTGAGCGTTGCACTGAGGCTCGTGCCAACACTGGCACTGGCTTGATACTGACCTTATTGACAAAACACGGGGGTTTATATACGTCGGCGGCGGCTAATATCAAAGGCGGCAGCACTTACACTAAGGATACATCTCGATAACATTAATGAAACAAGCCTGGCTTCACACGGATGTTCAGTCACAGCCGACGAACGCTACTAATGCATGCGGCATATGACAAAAGGGCCGCCTATCACTGTCGCTGGGAACTCAGATGGACTCTGAGACATCAAAGGCAATGCCGTACAGTACAGCGCAGGTGTCCATTAGACATCAGGGCGAGCCGCTTGATACCACTAAAAGCCGTCTTAGATAACCTGGGCGTTCACAGAATGGTACGCCGGCATTCACACGCTCGTGCATGGGAACAAGACTGAGCACACAGCCTGACGAGAGCATGTTGGTGAGTAATGAATTCAGATGAGACAATTCTGTCGAATAATTGATACTAAAATTTATGAATTAATTAAAGACTGACAAAATCTTTGTCACAACGTGGCGTCAGTAAAACCTTATTGCACGCCCTCCTGGCGTAGATTTAATCTTTCCGGTTTATTTACGCTTTGACAATGTCATTTTAAGCCACATGTGTTTTCAGTTGATCCTAGTATATTCTGACTCCACATAATCGTGTCTGGAAACGCAACGCACCAGAAGCGAATGGAGTCAGTCTGTTAAGCGGCTGGTGTCATGTTTAGCATTGGTGCTGCCCAACGCCAAAAAGGGCATCGAGATACGCGAGGCAGAATGAAAAGGAGCAAGAATATCCCTACGGAGTTATTTCACCACTGTCAGCGCTCATTGAATTATCGCAAGAGCGTACAATTACATCACATAGTTTCATTTGAGACCAGATTTCGGGGTCGTGGAATCGAATTGTTCCCTTCCACTTCGTGATTCCGGAATATACAGATGACAGGGGTGTGAAAATTTCTCTCCGTGTAATTTTTCCCATTTGCCCAGGCATGGTCATATTATACATAATACAATTTGCCACGATAAGAGGACTCCAATGATGCATGAAGACTTTTTCTAGATCCACTCAGCAAAATATATGTAGGAGGAAATCTGCAAAGGCCTGACTTAAGTGTATAAAATATTCTTTGATCTCTGCTGACCTCAATATTGATCTGGCAACAGAATATTCCTATAATTTATATTCGTCTCGTCAAAAGCTTTCGATCGCAGTCCGTAATTTTGATTTAGCTTTCCAGGAATTTAGATACGACGGTGCGGGGATGAGATACGCTCTCCCCATGATGGGTCGCGTGTTAAGTTATTCACGGGCGGATACAGGCTCAATTATTGAGGGGGAGGTTCGGCAGGGGAGGTTCGGGGAGGCATTGGCCAAGTTTGCACGAGGTAGTGCTGAAACGCAGTGCAGGGTCGTCGGGGAATTGATTAGAGGGCAACCTATCCCCTTTTTCCCGCTTTGAATTCGCCCCTGATACCCTAGCTGCCAGCAAAAAAAGAATTGGCAGGTAACTTTTGGAAAATCTAATTGTGTATAGTGCTTTATATTTGGATAAGAGAAAGATATACATGTAATTAACATATGGTGCCCAGTTCAAAATGCTTCTTCGAATCCGTAATGAGGCAAATATGCTGATAGACTTACACTCTACACTCTCACACTCTCACTTACACTCTCACCACAGCAAGTTTTTTTGTATAGGGAGCCCAAAATATACCACGCTAATGTATAATCGCAGAAGCAACAAGTGTCAAACATCAAGCTATGCTAGATATGAGCCAGACTTTTAGCCCTTTCCCCCATTCAGCACTCATTGCCGCGTGATGACTAAAACCCAGCCTTATGTTCATCATGCATAAAAAATCCAGAAAAGGCTCTGTTTGTATTTAATATTAGCATGAGGTTTATATTAATCATCTACTTCATCGCAATGCTAAAAAGCTCCCTGAAATGTAAGAATTTCATTACATATATTCATTACACACACAAAATTGCATACATAAAATAAATAAGATCAATAATTCATTTTTTCACCATGGTCCGTTCTGCGTCGGCATATTTCGCGTTGGTCGGGCCATATTTCGTCTGATTCGCGTACGACGCCATAGTGCGTACCAAGGGCCTTGGTAATGAGGATGCTCGCATATCCCGGGTAAATGAAGACGGGTCACAATCATCCGTCCCCTTGTTTTCGTCACCCGCCTGCTGAGATCCCCCGTCTCATATCTTCCCCGTTAGCAGTGGCTTCACCACTAGCAGGCCCCGGCGCTGGATTGTCAGCGGATGACCTGATAATTAAAACTTAAGCCTTTTTCAATGCTGCTATGCCAGTTTATATGTGGATAATAATTATGCGTTTTTGAGAGCCATCATGCAGCATGCAACAGGCATTTTCCAAACAATAATCGTACCAACGTCAGCCGTCTCGCGCCCTTGTGACGTTTGCGCGCTGTGGTGATACCTCTTCCTCGCCTCGGGTGAACAAAGACGCTCGGGCACGTGCCATTTTATGGCCTTATTTGCAATCTCTATGTCCGGGCATACCAAAGGTTTTGGAGTAAGTAATGTGAGCAGAACAGTGATGCCGCTCACAGGGCAGAGCTGGGTTTGAAAAAAGCCTGATGGAACATAATGGCACTGGGTTATTACAAAACGGAGTGTTATTTTTTCCGTTCATTTTCTTATTTTTCCCGTTTTTAACCCTTGCCCCGGTGGCAGGTGCGAGTCACCTTCGCTCTGGTGGGGGTCAAAAAAGACCCTCACGAGCTAAAAAAACTAAGAGCTAGAAAAAAACATAAAACGGCAATAGAAAGTTCTTCAAAAATTATATCGAAAATACTTCGATCATTTTTCTCGTGAGATCAATATCAAGGTCACCAGAGGGCAAAATAGGCCATAATCGCTAATATGAGGTGTACTAAGAAAACCTCATATATCTCAGAAACTAAAATAGATAGAACCATTTTTTTGAACACCATTCGAAAGCTCTTGAGTTGTTCTTTTATTGCAAAGCCATTTCGGGTCAGGTTAAAGTCTAGGGAGCTGCAAGTCACTGAACATTGGGATTGTTCTTGGGTATGTCCATAGCCACCCATGCATAAGGGAGTTTACTTTTTCACTAATAACTTCCAAACCAGGCAAGATACAGCCATAGTTGATGCACCATTGAAATTTTCTCGTCAATACGAATAGAATGATATATGATATTGTTATGCCAGGTCATATCTAAAATTTGACCTGACCCAGATCAACGGTTTGACCCAAACTGACCTGGTATAGTCATGATGTTATCATTTAACTTGCAGTGAACATACAAATACTTTGGCGACAAAATAAAGTTCTATCTTTGTGGATTCAAAATTTATAGATTAAAACACCGAAAAATGTTTATTTTATTTGACCTAAGGTGACCTTTCATAAGTCACAGGTCAAAATTGTTAGTATCAACTTCAGAAATTGGCTAACAGTAAGTCGTAACCGATGTTTGAAGTTGATTCCATCCATACTTACTGAGAAAAGCTCATTTCGTGATTTTCTCCATGCATTTGCAATTGGGGGGCTCATGCCCTGTACATGACCTTAGGTCACCAATATAAAAAATCCCGTAACACATATTGTAGGTCCTGGTGGGCCCAATATGTTGTATGAGTTTCAACTTGATCGATCAACCCTGCTTTTAGTCATGCAGTCCTAAGCATTTTTGAGGTGAGGTCACTTCACCTGGCCTGGTGGCCTGACCTGAAATGACCTTGAGCTAAAATTTTCAGGAAAGATGTACAAATGATGAAGAAACAGCTAGACTCAGTTTAGTGGCGCTGCACGCCGCCGTTTTTCGGTCGCTTCAGAAAAGTCCGAAGGGGTCTAAAAAGACCCCAACCGGGCGAAGGTTAAAGAAAGCATAAACATGACATATAAAGAAGACAGGAGTATGATAAGAAAGGCCCAAACAGCACTCCGCACCCACGAGCATTGAGAAAATCGGCAGCATGTACGCAAATAAAAATGACAGCAGGTCAGAGATCCCTTGGTTGGGTATATATGTATCCTTGGTTATATCAATATACTAATATCCTTATATATACTAGATACAATCCACATTAAATTACGGATGAGTGTTCTTTCGAGGCTGCGTCGTTTCCCTGTAAGAAATGTATGCACTTTATGCATAGCAAAGACAGCGATGATTGAAAGTACGCAATGCTTGGCTATAATGCGCGGGCAGTAGTAACTTCAAAATAAAATCAAACAAATTTAAGAAAACCATGTCTCCAACGTATTGGGCATAGAAACCTTATACCCCAAACTCAGTTTTGCCAAAGAAAAACTACAATTTTGTGCTATCGTTATGAAATCACATGACCTGACCCTAGGTCACAGGTAAACGTGTGTCTTTATCCATAATTTTAAATTTTGACTCCGCCAAATTATCATTTAGGTCTTAAGAATTCCGAGGACGTATGTTTTTATAGAAATATCATGATTGGTATTTTAGAAATAGCTATTAAAAATAGGATATTACACTATATCGAACAATTTCCGGAGGCAATAACTCAGAAGCCGTTGGAAGGATGAGGCAAAAATTGTCGCAGCATGAATCAGCGCCCAAGATAACCCCTTAAACAAAGTTTCACCAAAATCTGAGAAGTATGGTGTTATTTTCGATATTTTTGGGGTTGTCCTATCGAAGAATGCCCCAAATGTGTTCGCGCCTCCGCGCAGGGTTGAGATAGCCAGCTAGCTGATTCATCTGACCCGCCTCCAAAGAACTGATTGGTACCCCGATTTCTTAACGAAAAATCTGATGGCTGAAAATTTGGACCTGTGAACTCGGAACTCGGATAGGCAGGATTTTATTCTTAGGTCAATAGCTTGATAATTATAAACCTTGAGTTTGAGTTAATTGTATTTGTACTGCCC
Organism: Lepas anatifera; assembly: GCA_034440635.1. NCBI lineage: Eukaryota > Metazoa > Arthropoda > Thecostraca > Lepadidae > Lepas > Lepas anatifera. Next base: position 2,901,201 of record JAOTON010000535.1, on the reverse strand, counting down.
CTGGGAGTCATTTCATGTATGTCAGGACAAATCTTAAACTTAAAGTGGCCTTGGCCCGACTTAAGATCAGGTCGACTTCAAGGATTTACGTCTTAAGTCTACAGTATAGATTAGAGTTCCCCCTGGACGAGCTGATTCTAATATTGTCTACAAAAATCTCTGTGGCATGATTTTACCCAAAAGAAAGCTCGAAAAAGCAAAATTTCATCATTTCTCAGTTACAAATTTTGTTAACATCTCATGATTACCTAAGCTAAAAAGTAATTGAAACAGTTGAGTCATGATTTTTCGTACGCTATAAAACACTATCCGTTCTTTTCAGCTGTCTTCCCTTGGAGCCAATTTAGAGTGGTGACTTTCAGACAGCCCCGTTCTCAAACTCCCGCCTTCACTTATTGCCTCCAAAAGTTCCATTGCGATTATCCATCGCGGATTTTTTCTTCGGACTTAAATATATAGTCTCCGCTTGCGAAAGCCACATTTTCTATCGCAGAATAGCGATAGATGACCACCATATGTTGATCGTGTGCCCTGCACTATTTTTTATGCATTTATTATCTGTCATGCATCCTACAGCTGCCAAATGTTATGCCGTAATTTGCATAAGTTTTAAAGTGGTATTGAAAATGACCATTATCTGCCAAGTTATTTTTTATTTAGACCTAAATTAATATCAAAAGAATAGACACAATAATAGGAGCTTTCGACGTCAATTCATCCTCAGCTATCATGGACGTCAAGTCACCATAGCTGAGGATGACTTGACGTAGAAAGCTCCTGTTATTGTGTCTATTCTTTAAATATTAATTTAGGTCTAAAATATAAAAAACAATTTGGCAGATAATGGTCATTTTTAACACCACTTTAAAAATCATAATAATAATGCTGCTGCCAACACTGCTCCGCCTACTTACTACGTAATTTGCATATACCTTCTTTCGCATAAATCATCCGACAAATGGATTATATGCCTCGTCGTGTGTATCCTCACTTCATAGATATCCTGGTGCTCTCCAGTTGCTGAGTCTTAATCTAGAGCTATACCCTTGATCGACGTACGTATGTACCTACTCTCCTGGGATGGCGGTGCACCTCCCATGATTAATATCTGAATGCGCCTCTACCTATTTTAAGCTATTACCAGTTAATGCTAGCATGTGTACCCTAAAAAAACGACTGATTTTTGCACCTAAATTGAGGTACAGTTGGTATCCTAAAATTAGTTCTGCTAGGGTAATCGGCGAATTATTTTAATCTAATGATATAGAGGCGCTACCTGCAGGAACCAGATGAGCCAACGCATGAATTTTGAGCAAAGCACGACACAGTTATAGCATTTACAAAAATACCTTTTGTTTCACTAACTCGCGCCGATCAAAAGCTGTCATTCCTTCTTGAAAAGGGAAATACGGGAAAATACTTGGCATAATGCACTGACTACGCATTCCCCCACCGAAACTATACCTACTGGCTTGATCAATCTGCCCCAGAAACGAAAATTACGAGACTACGAATGTTAACCCTGGACCAGACCTTAGCGCTCCATACTACTAGTTTAGACCATCGCCGGGCCTCCGTACCGCCAACATACTACCAGATGGTCAATAGGATCTCTGAACTGAATTGTCGGCCACCAAGCCGTTGGTCATGTCAAGAGACATCGCCTCTGTCAAGATTTCTGGACTTCCTGGATTTGCCTCCTCTGGAGCCTGATAACGTACTCCTTGCACCAGCGGCTCTAAAATACGTCCGCTAGGTGTTGTATTTGGGACTGTTTCTTCTGTTTACATGCCTTGGCGGATGCAGGGGCCATTCCCGACACGTCCTCTGAAAACGAAAAAGAGCAGGCAAAACTATCTGTTGGCTCCTACCAGTGATCTAAAAGCGCCGAGAGGAACAGATCTCACGTGTGTGTCAGAAGTGTGACGACATACTCGTCTCCACTTCAATATTCGTGCATTACTTGACAAAAAGGATCTGAAGATAGTTACTCAGGTGTACGTTTTGCCTCTTATTATGCACGTTCTCTATCTGCTTGGGGTGTGGCAGCCTATGTGTCACTATACAGAATTTAAAAAATTTTAAATATCGCTGCCCCGAGTCATCTCTGGCTAAAAAAGTCCGGATCATACTATGACTCATATCCTGAACTCCCTAGGATGGCTCAAGATCGAGTCACTAGTAGCTGAGAGAAACGCCATTAGAATATTTAAAACCCTGAGGGTTGATGGGTCTCTCAGAGACTGAAAATCTCTCTGCCAGCTGCAGTGAGGCGCGGCTCGTCGAGAGGTGAGCTCCAACCGCCGGCCCTTCGTCTTACCGCATCACGACGGCTGTTCGCTTACCGAGGGGTAAAGGTTTGGAGAAAGGTGACCAGAGAATCACGACCTGCCAGTCATTATTGATCGGACTTGGGTCACTTCAACCTATTGCATATATCGAGTGTCTTGGTTTCTTGTTTCTGTGCTGGTACTGTGTGTTGACGTGAATCGTTTACACGAACAAAAAATTGCAGGATTGTAGTTTTCACTAGTTCGGTAATGCAATCAAGCAAAAGCTTTCATATCATCATTTGTAACATTTCGATGCGCTATTGCTTACTCCCCGCCGCACCACATCAAGCGCTACGTAATTTACGGATGGCTCCTTATCAGCAGTCTTGTAGAGCGATACCAAGGTATTTCACCAACATTAAAACTGAGACATTTACATGTGTCCACGGCAAGGGTAAACAAAAGAAACAAAATAAGATATTTTATTTGGGAGCTCCACTTCTGTCACCCCTGACTGAGGCCGTCTCCTACACAGCATAGAGGAACACGGCGATACTCTGCTCTCGCCGTCTCCTACACAGCATAGAGGAACACGGCGATACTCTGCTCTCGCCGGCTCCTACACAGCATAGAGGAACACGGCGATACTCTGCTCTCGCCGTCTCCTACACAGCATAGAGGAGCACGGCGATACTCTGCTCTCGCCGGCTCCTACACAGCATAGAGGAACACGGCGATACTCTGCTCTCGCCGTCTCCTACACAGCATAGAGGAACACGGCGATACTTTTCTCTCGGCAACACTGAAGTCGACACACAGCAGACGGCCGGGCACCGGGCCATCACCAGAACCAGGTACTGGCGGCGGCGGCGGCATGGCGAACAGCGGGCCGCTGTCGCCTCTCGGGCGGAGGCAGGCCCTGGGAGGCCGCCGAGTGCCGGACGGACTGCAGGTGCTACCGACAGGATCAGTGTCTCAGAGACAGACAGTGCAGCGCACGCATGCACACATCCACGCACACACATGCTGTGCCGTAGGGCAGAACGGAGAGAGAAAACAATTTGAGCACAAGTTATGCTGTGTACGCTGCAAGCCATCGGTCTTAAAATCAACAATTATTTTTTCAAACAATTAAAAAAACTAATCCTGTCGCAGAACGTAAAAGCCGGAAGGACAAGGCTGCCCTGCTACCCGCCTACCTTCTGCGCGGTGACGAGTGACGTCAGCGTGACGTCACACAGTGAACAGGCGTAGTGGACCAGGTGGCGTATTTTACCAGTGACGCGTCGTGTGAGGCAGTCCGGCAGCGTGTCGTCCGTCAGGGGCGCCACCGAAGCCGCACCTGCCGACAAAGCACGCAGTATAGCAGTTGGTAGAGTTGGGCTCCTGCTAAGTTTGTCCCATGCTGTCTTATAGCCGGCCCTCCAAAATTCGAAGGGAGATGATTTTTTTAATAGGAATTTAATTGCAAGGGTTTCGTTGTCACAAGACAGGCAATTTATTTGTACTTCTACTTAAACGGAACCCCCATTTTCCAGACCCAGGTGCTCCGCTACTTTAGTCCGCTACTTGCGGACTCCCCAGACGTTAGCGGAGTCGCGGTAGCGGTTTCTGTGGACAAAAAGTAGCGGAGTAGCGGGTAGCAGACTCACAAGGATTCAAAGGCGTTACCGTTGCCGACAGCCTGCTGAGGAGGCGCCGCTTAAAGGTAGAAGATGGGGATGGAGAAAATGTTTTTCTCTCATAAAAACAACAAAAGCAGATTGTAATAATAGTCGTTGGGGCTTATCGACGCACCAACTGCCAAGGTCATATGGCGTCGCCATCTCTTTCCCTGTTGGAAGGGTCTCTCGGGAGCCAGCTTGCTCCTTGTTCAAAGAAGCCGCCGGGCCTTGAACCCGGGTCGGCTGCGTGACAGCCAGCTACGCTGATCACTCCACTACCGCGCCCCCACAAAAGCAGATTGAAGAAATACTTTTGTGTGTGATTTGTGTTAACACAGGTCAAGGTCACACGTTTTTTTAAAGTCTCATTTCCCGCCCAAAGGCTGATATAGTGCCAGTTAGATTGTGTATTCTCGGAATTACGTCATATTGTTACGGCATAGGTCAGTGACCATGAACAACCTTGACCTCAAACTTTCAAAGAAATTTATGTGGTATCTTCCCTGTATGACCGCAGTCCACTTTTTGTGTATTCAAGGCATTTTCCCGCATAATCACGGTATTTCCCAAAGGGTATCCAGCAAGGCCCAGATTTAAACTTTACGATCTTGTTTGACCTTCATCGTCGCTGCTCCACACTCACAACGGGCGTTTTTCTACGCCTCTTGGTTTTTTTACATCTCAGGGGAACACTTTAGGAGCCCTCACCACTGCACGTTGACGCCATACCCCTCTCCACTGCGCTTGGTAATGTGTGGAAAGAAAATGTGTGTTAAAGGGAGCAGCTATGCCCCAGTTGAAGGAAACTGTCCTTTCCACAACATTTCCGTTCCATTTCAGACAATATTTGAGCCGCTCAAGCGTCTCGAGTTGCCGCTCATGTTTTGCAGTTTGGCAGGCTGTTTGTTATCAGAAAATCACATTATCACACAGTTTGCAATCGGCAAGGCTAAATCACATCAACAGCTGACAGATTACAAATAGAAAAGTAGCATTTGCCATAAAGAGGACAAGCTTTCACTAAAAATATCAAAGTGAAAATATTTCAAGAGTACAACGTGCACAGCCTCAGGCCAAATATGTCCATATCCTATGCCCCACACCACTGATAAGACAGTCGTCGGACCAAGAATCAGGCACACTCACTCTCTTTCCTAGCTAGCCGGATGGCCAGCGCCTCCTTTGACGTCGCATCCATGTTTCCAGGCAGATCCTCTTGTTCGAGAAGCCCCAGAATCCTCTTCTGGTGTTTTCGCCGCGAATGTCGTTTGCCTGTGTGCAACAATAGGGGCAAATTGAGATTTCTGCAGCGCGATCAAAACTTGAATACAAAGTTGCAGTCTTACACGAGCAAGGATAAAAAGATAATCACAAGGACCTACAACCCACAAATGGGAAGAAGTCAATGTCTATAGAAAGCAAGTTAACCAACGCTAATATGTTAGGAATGCAAACATCAAATAAGATGACTGAAAGATTTAATACTATGCAAAGTCAAAGGTTGCACGCTTCGGGGGGCTGTCAAGGACGTTTCAGACAGGAGGCACAGAGGTAATCTTAGGGGGACCGAGGCTCAATCGGGAGGGGGGGGAAGCCACCTCCAAACCTCCTGAATCCGCTTACGGTTCCCCAGCCAATAGAGGTTTGAAGTTTCGTATACACCTCAATCATGTAAAACCTACAGTTCCCCTGAGGATGACATTGGTTTACCACCCATCCAGCTGCTGTTCAGTGAGCTTACCCTGTCTGTGGCGCTGCAGGTGCTCCAGGCAAGTGAACTGCAGCTGGCAACACCGGCACTGGAGGTGCGCTGCTCCGGAGGGATCCGGCGCCGTCGCCTGCCGCTCCTCCGCCAAGGCCGCCGCCGCCTGAACCTCACATCAACATGCCATAGCAGTTAGCGTTTGAACAAGCATGGCGTCGGCTGCTGTCAAGTCAAACGAAACCAGACCACCCTGATTACCCGGTACTCCCACGTGACCAGGGACCCAGAACGGCTGCACCCTGGCCCCAGCAGAAGAGGCCATGCTCAGCAGCCTCCCGAAGGAGGACACTAGATCTGGGATGAGCCTGAGGATGGCAGATGTCTTCGGAATTGAAGAGTTCGCCAATGGTACCATACACTGACAAATTGCATTCTTAAGCTCCGGTGTAGCATTGCACTCATCTAGATCAAACTCGAAACGGCTGTTAGCAGAGAAACTTCCCCAATCGACTTTTCGGATGTTCCACTGCGGCATCCTCTTAAACGGTCAGCTAAGGTTGAGGAGCATACAGATCAATTGCAAATCTCGTTCCAGGGGGCAACACAATAAGTGTGGGAAGTCCAGTTTTCAGCTTACAAATTTTATCAGGTGATATGATATCCATTAGGCATTTACGCCATTGGTTTGAGCGAGTGCAATCCTACACGGCGCTTTAGGCTTTGAAGTCGCCTAATAATGAAGTCTGACGTGGAGATGAGCGGCGCCGAGGAGTCTCCACGAGAACGCCACCGACGTCTTCAGGAGCATGGCAGGTTATTAAAAAAACTTTCCGGGAGGTGCCGGGTCAAAGCTAGCAGAGCATCCTCCGGTAGGCCTTCGTCCGCGGGTAAATAAATAGGTACCAAAGTTGCGTTCAGGTTTCCAAAGTCGACAGTGGTGGTCATCACTTGAAAGCTAGTTTTCGGATGAAAAACATGACGGTACACGTGTATTGCGACACCGTCGGAGCCTTCATTGACAGGGGTTACATGGGCGGAGGGACGGGACAGACTGGGGGAAGAGGTTTCAGCCCCACCCCCAATATTCTGACGGGGGAGCAGCCAATGAATACATTCACGGAACATTTTCAGGCACAAGCCAATGAAAGATATTAAAAAACGCAGATATTCACCCATTACATTTCATCTTTTATTCAGTTTTGGACAAACACTCCTTGTATGGTCTTAGCTAAAAGGGAATGTGGCACCTTGGTCGAATCCCGAAATTTAGTGTAATTAGGGATATTTTTGGTCGAAAACTATGAAAATGTCGATGATTTTTTTCTAAAAATGTACAATAAGCTCAATATTTTGATATTTAAAATGCTCCACCATAGTAAGAAATAAACCTCCGCCTGTGGATGACATCATGATATTTTAACTACTAACATATTCAATAGGCTTCAAAAGGCTGACAACTCAGTGACGTCAGCATGTCCTCACGCCAACAGCTGACAACTGTGGCCGGCTGCTTGAGTACATTTTGGGTAAATTTCAGGTTTTCAGGTTTTCAGCTTTTCTCTTTGGAAATTTCGAGTCCTTAGACAAATGAGATATTGAGTACCGGGTTTTCCAGCATGCTTTACAACTTGGCTATCTCACTTAACCCTATTTCCGTCAGGCTCCGGCTACCCCTATTTCCGGCAGGGGGCAATATCGGCCCCTAAGATCTCGTAATCTAACCGGCCGATTTTGAAAATTCAAAGTGCTATAGATTCCCTGACGCTAAACTTTATTTTGAAAAAAGAAAATTTCAAAATTTTGATTTTAAGGAGAAAGTCGTGCAAAATATACAATTTTTGTGTATTTTTAGATTTTCCATAACCCTTGTCTCTGTTGTACGATTTTCACAAAACTAGTTCAGATTTACAAATAATTGACCCAAAATTGTCATATACTCGAGTTACACAAAAATTAAATTCAATGGCAGTTCCAGGACCAGGACTATAGGGAAATATATACAACCTAAAAGTTTTTGTTACGCGGATTAGAAGCCGTCATATACTGCTGGCATCTTTGACACATAAATAAATGAGAAAAAGGAAAAACTCATCAGGGGCGGATGCAGTAAGGTAAAACAGTGGGGAAAATACATACCAACAATATGCGAATGGTATGCATGAGTATATTAGTCCCTCGACTAGTTGAAATTTAATTTCTGATAATTTTTACCCTCCCATGGCAGCTCTGGGAAAGGGGTGACATAGGCGGATCAAGGACTCGTCGTGGGGGGTGGGGGTGATTGGAAACACATTTTCAATATACAACGATATTGAGTCGCGGCGGTGATACTGGCTGGGAATATACATTTTGAAAATGTGTAGTGACTGGACACGCCTCTGGTAATCTAGAATTGGGTTATAACTATTTTGAATTTTCATATACCCAATTGTATTCGCCCTGGCACGGCTGTAAGCATTCTTCTCACTTACTAACGTTTAGTCCTTCTTGATAACATTCCCCCCATTTTGAACTGCTGTAACCGCCCCTGATGAATACAAATAGTGACAATTGTGAATGCACTATCATCTCACAAAAAATGATATAATAAAACCATATAACTGGTATCAGGATCAGCAGAGACGGCTTCCTTTACAAAGAACCCATCGCATACGATAATACTGGTTTGTGGATAGAACCTCCCCAAAAACCCAGCCATAGCTCCGCCCCTGGTAAATATATAATATTGACAATTTCAGAAAACCTGCCTGTACTAGTTTTAGGAAAAGTCAGGAAGTTTCAAAGTTCTATCGCAAGCCGTTCCGGAGATATTCTTGAAAAACCTTAGGGGGCAATATTAGCCCCCTGCCGGAAATAGGGTTAAGATTATGTTATAAAGGTACCACATTCACTTTAATTTTGTGACAGGAAGGCCCATTCACTTCTGTGTCTCTTCATAAAAACTTCAATAACATACGAGCCTCTTCCACTCCATCAGGTTTGGTAGGAAACAACTATTTTAAATCACCCAGAACCAACTCTTTGAGAGTGCCAGGACACTTGAAGCTCGCTCCAGCTGAATTAATGTCTGTATCTGCATTTATTCTAGCAGCAGCAGGAACAAAGACGCAATTACTGATGCCATTCGATCGAAGACAAATATAAAAAACATCTGAACCATGAGATTCTAAAAAAATCAATCTGTCAAGCTGAACTACTTGAACCAGCATAAGGCAGAAACAGCTCACCTCCTTCTTTTTTCTACTTGCTCGCTGTTGAGATTTCAGCCTCTTTCTCTTAGTCTTCACAGGGTCACCAGAAGCTTGAGTTGAGGGTGCCATTCTAGTGTTTTACAGCTAAAGCTCACAGGTCCTTTCGTTTCCGTGATGACAGATCTGAAAGTGGAGGAAAGGTAGCTGGAGTTAGTCTTGAGATAAAGTTTATTAAGATGAAGAATTTACTCTGAACAGCACACAATACAAACATGCAAGACTTCCAAATACTGTATGAGTACAGTATATTATAGCATACATGTGTACAGTATGGAGACTTGAAGATCAGCAAGCATCTGCACAAGTAATTTCTGAACTTGAATCCATCAAGTTTATTTTGGGATAACAACACACAACCAAAACAATAGAAAACTTGCAGAAATCTGTGCAATTATGTGCATTGTTTGCACATACTTTAAATTGGAAAAACCTATTTAGCAAATCGGTGCTGGAAGGCATCAGATTGAACAGCTTCAGTGAAAAGAAAATTCAGAAACTGGTGACTGGAAACAGCAGTCCCCACATCCTCCAGTGTTTCAATTGTTTCAATTTGTCTCGACCGATCAATTCAATTCAGCATCCTGTGGGCAGGGATGGGTGCATTCTTCTCCCTGATATGTTGTGGATTGGTGCTGTAAATATTCTTCTTGTGTGATGAATACTCTTGCACATGTGTGCGTCGCGTTGCATCAGTATACTATTTGTAACATATCACGGTGGTGGAAGTGGTGGAATTGGTGGAAGTGTGGAATTCCGATATCAGTGTAAATGCTTATGTGAAAAGTGACACAAAACAGAGACTGACAGGTCATGAAAAACGAGAAGAGCATTAAAGAACGAACTGAACAGAAAAATAACACCAAAAACATACTTGAAGAAGCAAAATAAAACAAAAAATAACAAGCAAACAAAAACAGGGGACACAACAAAATAAGCAAGGTTAAGTAATAAGTAGTTATAAATACAGGGCCCACATATGTTGAACATACTAAACTTAAAAAAACCTTTAGTAAAAGTAATAAAAAACAGTAGATAAGTACAAGCACCCAATCAGAGCAGGAACCTATCAAACACTAAATCAAAGCATGTGACCAGTGCAAACAAAATGGAAACAAACCTAAACGAAAAACAAACAAAACAGGCTAAAAACACAACCAAAGCAAAGTCACATCTAAGCAGACAAACAGAAAAAGATGCACTTGGTGAGATCAAATTAAGACACCAGCGGAAACTAACCAAAAAAGAAAAGAACAAAACAAGTAAGCTTTCTCCCAGGTATATTGCGGATGGGTGTTAATTTTCAATGGCTAGCGGTAAGAATAGGCGAAAAATTTTTAGTTGGCTGGCGCAACTCGTCTGGCCTACTGCCACACTTTGCAGACTGGGAAGGCATCTAGTGTGCAAAGTATGGCACTTTTGACAAGATCTTATTAATGTCAATACCCTTGGAGACATGAGCGAGTGGTGCAAATTTGATGACCTGTTGCGAGTTTGTGGGAGTGGTGCAAGGGAGGCAACACTGAAAATCAAACAAATAACGAATGAATGGCTATAGACACTAGGGGGGCTTATAAAACCCAGTCTGCAAAGTATGGCAGCAGGCCAGACGAGTAACACCACCCATCTAAAATTCTCCCACCACCAGCCTCTAAAAATTCGCACCAATCTGCCATATATCAGGAAGAAAAACGCGCCCATTCCTACCCACACAATGCATTGCTACCTCTCTTATTACCAGGGATGCGGAGCCGAGACAATTTTGGACGGCTCAGGCTCCGGCTCCGGTCCGGGGTTATGATTTTGGCTCCGGATCCGGCTCCAGGTTCAAGTGTCCTAACGGCTCCGGCTCCGGCTCCGGGCAAAATAGTCGGCTCCGACCGGCTCCGGCTCCGGCAATGTACCTATATCCAAAATGTGATCGAAACGTTCTCAAGGGCATGAAAGTCCATCAGATACAAAGTGACTATGTATTTGTACGAATGAAAAATGGCGACTGGATGAACGAACGCTCTTGACCAGATGCCAAAGGCCAGTGAACCTCAAAACTGGACCAACCTACACTGCAGTGCAGTCGTATGGCAAACTGCACTGCACTGTTATGGCAAACAGAAATATGGGTCAGACATGCCCGCAAACCCACATAAAAATTAAAGATACAACGATCAAGTAAAGCTTGGACAGCCCGCAAAGAAAAACTTCGATGAGCTAACAGCAGGGTCTTTCAAAAAATGTTTTTACTTTTCAGATTCGAACCCACTTTTTCCCATCATATATTCAATTCTGACTTCAATGAGCCACATTCCAAGCGTCTACGACAGCGGGAAAGATCGCCTCAAAACGGTTAAAGATTTCATGTTTCGGGCGCGATTGGCCACCCGGCGTTGAAGTCTCCCCTCGTTAAATTGCGATGAAAGGGGTGCATAACCTACCAGTAAAGACAGCCTGGCATATGCGTGCGTAGATGGGATTAAGAGCGGTAGATGGGATTTAACATGCAGGCATCTACTTGTCAGATGTATTTGCAGCGCAATACAAATACATGTTATTCCACAAAAGACCTGGAATTAAATGATTCAGCACCCTAGTACTCTAAATCCCGACAGAACAGGAATGCCTTCCGGAGGCGAACCTTTCTCTAGTAACTATCGCTGGAGAACGTCGTGAGGCAGATGCTTCTCCCTATTCTCCTGCGAACTATTTTTGAGCTCTGGTACTGATAAAAGAAGACCCTGTTTCATATTTTTACCCTTTAGGTGGCTCACGAAATCTTCCACCAGCTTCACACCACGTTCTGTGGGACCATTCACGACAGTAAGTACTGGAATACCTTGAAACAGGGGAAGCTATACCAGTCACCAGCTTCTCAATGGAGCCATTTCATGTCACAATCTTTCAGATTCAGGCGCTCGAATACCATCCAGCTTTCAGGAATGAGAAATTGGGAGAAGCTTGGTATCGAGCCGAGCTCTTCATAGCCTCTGTCGGAAACTTTAGCCTACCTAACTGAACGGTGGATGGTTTTGCTGTTTAGGCCAGGTACTTTATCACTGCCTTTTTACCTTCAGCATTGTGATTCTTATTTGCGAAGCAGATTATAACTTTCTGGTCACAAATAACAGTTGCGTTTGCACATTGACTTCAGCGCCTCTACACAATACCGGAATATTATCTCAAATTGCGCAAGCTGGTTTACGTGTGGCTGTCAGGAGAGGTTGTCTCCAACAACTGTCTGTTTAGAAGACCCGGAGCTCAACAGCGAGCCATATGATGGAATATAGAACATTTATGGCATGAAGTGCGTGCTACTACTGTGTCAGATTCCGTTCATCATTCCAGAAGATACGTAAAGACAGAATATTATCATTTTTGGAGTTTAACAACGCATCAACTGCTCAGGTCATATGGCATCAGAGGAGAGAGGGAAAGAATTAGCTCGGGCTAGAGCAGGGCGCCAGATTCTGCCTCTGGGTGGGCTCGAACCCACGACACCCAGCACATAATGAATGTCATTGGCCAAGCCGAGCGCAAGCGCTAACCGGTTGAGCCACTCAGACTCCGAAATAGTTAGCGGCTTTCCTTATAAGTGGTTCTAAACCATGCATTTGGGTTCCTCCGTCGCGGATAGTCAGCTTTAGAGCCTTCTATGAGCCTCAAAGCTATCCATAAAATGCAATGCAGTGTTTTCATTAAGTTAATATAGAAATCACCCTGAATGTGCTGAAGTCAATTTGTCATCAGCTGTGGTATCTGTGCACAGAAAGTTATATTCTGTCGCGCTGGTGAGAACCACCATCTTGGAGGTAAGGAGCCAGTCGCACAACAATTGGCCAAAACAGCAAACGGTTCACACTTGACTAGGGCAGGCTTAAGTTTCCGATAGAGGCTATGAAGAGCTCTGTAAATGGTCGGTACTAAGCCTCAGCCAGCTTGTTACTCCTGACAGCTGGCTGGTATTCGATTGCCTGAATCTGAAATATTCTGACGAAAATGGCTCCGTTGAGAAGCTGGTATAGCTTCCCCTGTTTCAAGGTATTCCAGAACTTACTGTCGTGAACGGTCCCACAGAGCGTGGTGTGAAGCTGGAAAGAGCCACCTAAAGGGTAAAAATATAAAACAGGATCTTCTTTTATCAGTACCAGAGCTCTTAAATAGTTCGCAGGAGAATAGGGAGAAGCACCTACCTCACGACGTTCTCCAGCGATAGTTACTAGAGAAAGGTTCGCCTCCGGAAGCATTCATGTTCTGTCGGGATTTAGAGTACAAGGGTGCTGAATCATTTAATTTCAGGTCTTTTGTGGAATAACATGTCTTTGTATTGCGCTACAAATACATCTGACAAGTAAATGCCTGCATGTTAAATCCCATCTACCGCTGTTATACGCACGCACATGCCACGCTGTCTTTACTGGTAGGTTATGCACCCCTTATATATCAATTCAACAAGGGGAGACTGCAACGCCGGGCGGCCAATCGCGCCCGAAACATGAAATTCTTAACCGTTTTGAGGCAATCTTTCCCGCTGTCGCAGACGATTGGAATGTGGCTCATTGAAATCAGAATTGGATATATAATGGGAAAAAGTGGGTTCGAGTCTGAAAAGAAAAAATGTTTTTTGAACGAACCTAAGCAAACAGTGTTCAACATAAAAACACATCAGATAGGCTGATGGCATAATTTCTTTTCGAGAAAAATCGGAACCAACCTCCCTACTGCCCAGGGCCCAGCAGCAACCTCCACTAGGTCTGTCGAGCAAAATTTTATTGCTCGACAGACCTAGTGTAAACACCTTTTTCAAACAATTTCTTCGGCCTTTGGGGGCCAACAGATAGTCTGCCCCCCTTCCCCTGCATCTGTCAACAGGGGCGGATGCAGGCCGACTGTATGGGGTAAATCGTGAAAAACATATGTTTTTAAGAAAATCGCCAAAAAATGGGCAGTTTGGGGGCAAATTCCTTTTTTGCTCCCCCTCATGGATCCGCCAGTGTCCGCCAATGCTTTCATTTGTTGCCAATTTCTGCCTGCCCAAGAGTGAGACCGTCTACGGAACACCCTAGTTGCAATATTTCATTAATCTCTATATACATAACATATTGAGAAAATGTAATATTTCAGGTGAATAAAGGTGTTTCTATGCGAAATCTCACGAGGTAGAATGTGACCATTTCACGTTTGATTTTTGGTAGTTTTAGAGCTCTTTGGGAGCCGGAGCCGGACCCTTTCTGACAGCTCCGGCTCCGATCAAAAGTGTTTCGGCGGCTCAGGCTCCGGGCTGAACGGTTGGCTCCGACCGGCTCTGGCTCTGCATCCTTGCTTATTACCTAGTTAGTTAGTGAAGGACTTTTTTAAGACCCCTCCTGTGTCTTAAAGGGAGATACGTGAAAAAATTTATTGGCTATATGAAAAGGTTACAAAAAGTTGTTTCAGAAGTCCCATTCTCATTTTTGCAAATTCGGCCAGCAAATGCCTTAAAATTGCTCTCAAAGTCAATATTTCTAGACGACTTTACCGGTACACCTCATATCGATGTATATGATGTACACACGGCCAAGGCTATCAATTTCTCTAAGAATTAGGTCATATCTATCCTAAATAGTGATGTAGAACTTTGGACTACTGCAGAAAAAAATTACTTTAGAAAAAGATCATTCCAAAACTCTTTTGAAACAGAAATATAGGGCTTAAAAGAAATCACAATTAACCAATCAGAAGCCTAGGAATTCTCAAACCGGGGTCACATGACCTATCTGACACAAAAATTTTGTCATCCTGGGGCTGAAGCAGAAAATGACTCAAGACACACGGTACTAAACCGCTGAAGACTTGAGTAATTGTTTTTTCCGTTTTTAGGGCAAACTAATTCATTTTGTAGTTTTTAAAAGTTTTTTTAATTAATTCAAACACAAATACAGGAGAACAGACATTTGTATTATAAAAAAACATTACTTTTCAACTTTAAATAGTTTTTGAAAAGTAAGTGATGGGTATGGGCATGGGTAAGTGATGGGCATTTTATCGAAACTGTTAGCCTATTTCGATAATAAGTGAGTGGCCTCCCAAAATTTTGCCAAAGATACAAAAATAATTGAGTTTCATTATCAGGATTTTTCAAATAGCAAGAAACCACAATAATAATTTTTCGCGTATCTCCCTTTAATAACCATTCAGCCGTTATTAGTTTGGTTTATGTGTCACCTTCCCGCACCAGCCTCACAAATTCGCACCAGGTTGATAAATTTCGCACCAACAGCTCCTGTCTTCAGGGGCACTTGCACCCACGAGATCTCGTCGAAAATGCCACACTTTGCACACTGGTATAAAACTAATTTGCTAATAATAGTTAGCATGACATTGTGTGGGTAGGGATGGATGTGTTCTTCTCCCTGGTATATTGCGGATTGGTGCGAATTTTAGCAGCTGTTGGTGCAAATTTGTGCAACAATTTTTGATGGCTGGTGCAACTCGTCTGTCCTGCTGCCATACTTTGTAGACTGGGAGGGCATCAGCACGAATAGCTTAATTGAAAAGAAAAATTCAGGAACTGATGACTGGATACAGCAGTCCCCACCTTCTCTGGGGTTTCAAGTGTTTTAATCAATGTTTCAATTTGTTTCAATTGCAACCACGGCACGCACGACCACGCACCTAAATGAGCCGTGCCACGCGCGCCGTCGTTCAAGAAGAATTAGCTCACGCTGAAGAAAGACCCTGAGGGGCCCTATGGAAACGTCTACAGCTCAAAACGTCTACACTACAATTTATCTACAGATAAAACGTCTACGACTAAAATCGTCTACAACTAAAATCGTCTACAACCAAAATCGTCTACAATTATATTATCTACAGCTCATAAAGTCTACAAAATGCTCCGTTAGGGAAGACTAAAATCGTCTACAACTTAAATCGTCTACAAAACTAATATCTACAATAGGGGAGTTCAAAATAACAACAGTTCACACAGTCCACAAAATGAAATGCTCAAATAAGGACTTTCTAGCCCTCGTGCTCTAAGGTATATGAAAAAGACGCTAGATGGCAGGAAAGCCGTATAGTGCAGCGCACAACGGGATAGGTGTCTTTGTAGTATAATAAGAAATAAGAATGGATAATTGTGTAAAAGTAAAGGTATTTTGCGGTAGTTGCGCTGATTGGTTTCCCGCGCTATCTTTCACAGCCCTGGTTTGTTATGGCGGGAATGATGAAAACGCTTATAGGTTCAATGACCCTGAATACGCGGGAACCATAGGCGGATAGAGGATTTCAAACAGGGAGGAGCTCTTACTCAGGAGCGGATGATATCTTGGGACAGATCATAGGCCGGGTTAGTGGGGATAGCCTTTCCCCTTGGACTGAGCACTGTGATGACTGATGGGCGTTTCGTGAATTGATATTGGGAGATCCCAACGCCATCTAAATGTTGTCCTTACTCTTGGGACCCACCCTTGGATCCACCGAGACCAACTGTTGAGGGCCCCCCAAAACCAACACTCGGGGCACCCAGAGACCCATAGGCGGATCCAGGATTTCCGATGGGGGGGCACCTTCCCGGGGGTGCCATCCGGACCGGGGGGGCGCCACTTATGACCGGCAAAACCTATCAGGTGGGCGCCAAATCCTGTTGGTGGGCGCCCCCTTGCCCCCTGGATCCGCCTATGCAGAGACCAACTCTTTGGTGGCTCCGAGACGATGGAACAATTGTTTAACACGGATACCATCTCTGGGGGCCCAAAAGGTTTGTCTTGAAGCGTCCAAGCCATAGGCGGATCCAGGATTTCTATTCGGGGGGGTGAGGAGGGAGCACCTTCCAGGGGGGGTGGCATCCGGACCAGGGGGCGCCACTTTTGACCGGCAAAACCTATCATGCGGGTGCAAAATCCTATCGATGAGTGCCAATTTTCGCATTCCTGGGGGGTGGGAAGCGACGTTCCAGGGGGGAGGGAGGTGGCGCCGTGACCATTTCAGGGGACACTAAGAAGCGATCGGGGGCACGCGCCCCCCCCTTGCCCCTCTGGATCCTCCTATGGCCCAAACATGTCGGATCCAGAACTTCATTTAGGGAGGGTGGCTATGGGACTTGACCCTTCCCTATTGCCCCGAAACAGTCTCCGGCTATGCAGGTAACATCCGCCCCGGTGGGCCTCCGAGCCAACTTCACCATGGAGGGGGAAGGTGTTCGACCCCCCCTCCTCGAACTCGGCTCCTATACAGGATAGCGAAAAAGTTCGAACTCTGGTGGATAGCTCATACAAAGTCATGAAGAAACTACATTAGTCACTTTTTGACTCCGGTCAATATTGAGGTCATGGCAGGTCAAAAAAGGTGGCATAGTTTCGGGGCTCTGGCGTCCGACTGAGTGGTGTTAGAGTAGTTTGGGCACCATTCGGATCACTTCCTCTTGTTACGGCTAATCGAATAATGTATAATATGACTATACTAGGTCAAAATACAAAAATGACCTGACCTGAGGCCAGGTCAAGGTCACTATCTGATCTAGCATAGCCAATATGCACATCCATTGATTCGTAATAACACCCTAAACGTAATGGTATCAAAATAAAAGCTTTATCGTCATGTGCTCCTAAGCCCCATTTAACCCGCGCCCCACCGGGGGTCCGGCGCCACCTTCGCCCCACCGGGGGGCCATCGATGGCCCCCCCTCTAACTCCGAAAATATCGGCGTTAGCGCAAATCTGCAAAGTGCAATAGAAAGCTCGCGTGAATTCAGTAAGAAATTACTTCGCATGTTTTAGTGCTCAGGTCAATGGTTTGACCTCCAGAGGTCAAATTAGGTCAAGATCGGCTATTTTCACTCAAATATGCAATGATTAAGCAAACTGGGCATAACTCTTATGTCATTAGAGCTATTGAGGCCTGGTAAAGTACATTTGATAGCAAATTGCCAGTACTTTTTCCGCTATGTGGAACGTAAAGACCTCCCGCCAGTGGTTTGACCGCCAGAGGTCACCTCGTGACCTAATATGACCTGAGGTCACGAAAGGTCAAAAAGTGACCTTGCCGTATATCAAATGAAAGCCAGTGACAAGACAAACACGATGGTGTTTGTTTCACCGCTCTAGCTCAATTAGGTCAAAAGTTATTGTCAAAATACTGTTTTTGACCTCTGGTGACCTTGGATGACCTTGGAAAAGTCAAAGGGAAAATATGACCCCTGGGATCCGTGAAAGGGTGTCCAAAAACGTTGTTCTGAGCAGTCTGAGTATTTACAATCATTTTTGTGGCTTTTATATCATGAGATAGCTTTTCCCCATGCTTTTCCAATGGGAGAGGTCGCCTCGTGACCTGACCTCAGGGCACGAAATCGAAAAATCCCGGATATACACCTTGTCGACCCTGGAGGGGTCATGAAGTGTAGGAAGTTTCAAATCGATCGACTTTGAAATGTAGCTCTTACAGAGCTCTAAAGGTGAAGTGAGGTGACCTTGGTTGACCTCGTCTGGTGACCTGACCTTGGGTGACCCGGGGTAAAAAATTTCAGGGATGATGGGAAAATGATGCAGTGAGAGGTAGAGCCCTCAACCGTGGTGCTGCGCCTCGTCGTTTTTCTGCTATCCCGGAAAAACCTTAGGGGGGCCATCGATGGCCCCCCCCGGTGGGGCGAGGGTTAAGACCCAGGTCTAAAAATCTGCTTTGGTAGCAGTGTCTGTGAAAATAGCAAGAGTCGATACTCGATGTTCAGATTATATTCAGCATTTTTATAATCGCCACAAATCATACATCATTTGAAAGCCCTTACCGAGACCATTCCGAAACAGGTCTTTATATTGCTCTATCGCGTCGTGTTCTTGACATAGAACACAAAATGTGCCGTAAACATCGATTTTGGCCGTAACGCATTAAATGCCATTGACTTTAGCATGGGACCCAACGGATCACCGAACTCGGGGACATTTGATTTCGCTTAAAATCAGTATGCAAGCCAAGAAACACGAAATACAAAACCAGTTCCTGGCTTTTTGCGGGGCACAGCTTGGTTCAGGCTCCAGAGGCTGTTGAAGTGAACATCAAATCCTTCGTATCCCAAGGTCAACAGAATGATTTTCGCTCCCGTGAATCGAATCAGGTCAAATCATACATCAATTAAAAGCCCTTACCGAGACTATTCCGAAACTGGTATTTATTTTGCTCTATCGCGTCGTTTTCCTGAGGTACAGCACACAACAAGCCGTAAAAATCAGTTTTAGCCTTACTGCATTACATGCCCTTGACTTTAACATCGGAGCCTGGAGCCTGAACCAAGCTGTGCCCCACAAAACGCCGTGAACTGTTTTTGTCATTCCAGATTTCCTGGCTTGCATACTGATTTTAAGCGAAATAAATTGACTCGGATTTTGGTGAGCGGTTGGGTCCCATGTTAAAGTACCTAAATGGCATTTAATGCATAACGGCCAAAATTGATTTGTACGGCACATTTCGTGCTATATCTCAAGAACACGACGCGATAGAGCAAAACAAAGACCAGTTTCGGAATGGTCTCGGTAAGGGCTTTTAAATGATGTATAATTTGACGCAATTCGATTCACGAGAGCGAAAATCATTCTATTGACCTCGGGATATGAAGGTTTTGACGTTGGTTCAGGCTCCAGACGCTGTTGAAGTCAACGTCAAATCCTTGGTATCCCAAGGTCAACAGAATTATTTTTGTTCCCGTGAATCGAATCACGTAAATTCATTAATCACTTAACCCTCGCCCGGGTGGGGGTCCCTTTTAGAACCCCCTCGGGTTTTTCCGAAGTGACCAAAAAACGGCAGCGCGCAGCGCCGCCAAACTTGGTCTACCTGTTCCTTCATCATTTTTACATCTTTCCTGAAAATTTTAGCTCAAGTTCATATCAGGTCAGGTCACCAAGCCAGGTGAAGTGACCTCACCTAAAAAATGCTTAGGACTGCATAACTAAAAGGAGGATTAATCGATTAAGTTGAAACTCATACCACATATTGGGCCCACCAGGAGCTACAACATACGTTCCGGAATTTTTATATTTGCGACCTAAGGTCATGTGTAGAGCATGACCTCCCCATTGTAAATACATGGGGAAAATCATGAAATGAGTTTTTCTCAGTAAAAATGGATGAAATCAACTTCAAACATCGGCTACGACTTTCTCATAGCCCATTTCTGAAGTTGATACCAAACATTTTGACTTGTGACCTTTGAAAGGTCACCTTAGGTCAAATAATCATTTTTGTTGTTTTGCTCTATAAATTTTTAATAAATAAAGATATACTTTTATTTTGTCACTGAAGTGTTTGTATAGTCACTGCAAGTCAAATGATATACATCATGACTATACCAGGTCAATTTGGGCCAGACCGTTGACCTGGGTCAGGTCAAATTTTTAAATTTGACCTGGCACAGCAATCTTATATATAATTCGACTTGTATTGACGAGAGGATTGCAATGGTGCATCTACTATGGCTGTATCTTGCTTGGTTTGAAAGTTATTAGCGTAAAGGAAACGCCCCTATGCATGGAGGGCTATGGACATTCCCAAGAACATTCCCAATATTCAGTGTCCTGTAGCTCCCCAGGCTTTGACCTGACACGAAAATCATTGCCATTGTAATGAAAGAGAAACTCAAGGGCTTTCGAATGGTGTTAACAAAAAGTTTCTAGCTATCATAGTTTCGGAGGTATATGAGGTTTTCTTAGTACGCCTCATATTAGCGATTTTGACCTATTTTGACCTCTGGTGACCTTGATATTGACCCGACGAGAAAAATGACCTAACTATTTTCGATATCATTTTTTAAGAGCTTTTGATTGTCTTTTCGTGCTTTTTTCTAGCTCTCTTAGTTTTAGAGATCGTGGTGGGTCTTTTTAGCCCCCCCCCCACCAGGGCGAAGGTGGCTCGTACCCGCCACCGGGGCAAGGGTTAAAAGCCCTTATCGAGACCATTCCGCAATTGGTCTTGATTTTGCTCTATCCTGTTGTGGTCCTGAGATAAGCCGTAAAAATCAATTCTGGCCGTAATGTATTAAATGCCATTGACTTTAACATGGGAGCCTGGAGCCTTAGCCAAGCTGTGCCCCGCAAAAAGCGATGAACTGTTTTTTCATATTTCCTGGCTTGTATACTGGTTTTAAGCGAAATCAATTGTCTCCGATTTTGGTGGTCGGTTGGGTGATCGGCACAGAGAGCTCTAGCTCTCTGTACCCCGCAAAAAGCCGTGAAGTGCATTAGAAGTGCCATGCACGCATGTATGTACCTACATGAAGTGCCATGCAAAGTGCATTAGAAAGCTCGCGTGAATTTAGTAAGAAATGACTTCGCATGATTAAGCGATCAGGT